>JAOYRS010000017.1:3740000-4315000 GCA_032432895.1 Dryadula phaetusa | reverse complement strand
TCTATGTAACTCAAACTTTATATCAAATTCTTATTATAGTAGGAACAAAGTTGTCGCGTTCATTATTTGAACAATGAGACAATAACAATAGACGATTTCTTTCATTTCTTTTATTTTAGTAATGAATCTGGTTTTATTATTGCTTTTAAGAGTATTGTGTGACCTAGTTGATATTGACAATGATTTGATCTATATACTAATATAGGAACATAGCTTTTAACCTCCAATTTGTGAAAAATATACAGTATGTATGCCATTGGTAAAGTAAAAAGTACAGGAAGTCTTTCTTTATATTACAAACATATATAATAAATATACTAAATAAAGTAAATAAATGTTATATATTTATATATATATATATATATATATATATATATATATATATATATATATATGGTTTTTTTTTTATTTTCAATGAAATAACAATCTGTCTTTTTAATTAATATGTATTTTAATTATGGTAGATATTAAACTGTTTTAAACGGATTAATCGCGTATATTTTAGTATTCGAAAATACATTTTTGGATACCTAACGTTTCGAATAATGTAATAGTAGACCGTGACCACGGAATAGTTTTACTTAAAATGTGTAAAAAGTAAAAATGTAAAAATCGCGAAAATCAAAGATCCTATTAATAACCATTGTCTTACTGTAGGTTTCTTGTAAAATTGTGCTAAATTTCAATATTTTTTTTTATATAAACAAAATTCTATCAAAATTTGCTTAGTTTAACACAAACCCTAACACCCTAGACTGTCGTACGGCTAGACTAGCAATAGTCTATACTTTATTACAACCACGTTCAAACACATTAAGTATCTACGATTTATTATAGTTAAATAAAAAGTTTATGTCTCGTCGATTTATATTGATGATAAATATTTTCTTTATTGCTTTTGGAGTTAAACCTTTATCTATTTGTGTTTTTTTTTATATCTATCTATGTACGTTAGATGGTCAACGAACGAAAACCTCATTGGCTTACAGTGTTTTCAGTATAAATATAAGATAATAAGGTCTTTGATTTTCTCAATTTTCACAACACATTTTCTGATTACTCGCGAATATTTTGATATTTGCAAATATAATTTAGAACTCTTCACATCAAGTAGTCCGAGGTGACAAGTAGAACGCGGACACGGTAAAGGGTTTAATTTTTAAAAGTAAACTACGTTTAAAACAACCGTCTTCAACAAAAACTGAAAAGTAAAAAATATTTTTATAAAGATTTCATTTAAACACGTCTTTTAAACCACCGACCTTAAACTTATAAGTTGATAGCAAAACCAAACAAAATTTGTTATTTTATTAATATTTGTTTACAAGATGTGTTTAAATTAAATATTTATAAATATATTTTTTACTTCTCAATTCGGTTTTTTTAAACGTAGTTTACTATTATTTTTTAATTTTAAGGGTTCACTCGGTTGTTGAATACAGTAGCTTATAGGTGTATAGAGTTTCATAGTGATCTGGTGTTAGTATATATACAATAATAATATGTATTGTGGACATGTGTGGTAAACACATATAAAAACGATCCCAACAATCGCAAATCACTTTCTGTTATACATTGAAGATTTCCATTGATGTCTCCCAAGATCTTCATCAGATCTTTAACTTTGGGACCATCCGCAATGTATACTCTTTCAAATAAAACAAAAATTTTCCATATCGGTACACAAATGACGAAGAAAATAACCGTGATATAAAATGATATCGTCAAATTAACAAATATGATTATAAAATTGAAACTAACTGAAAAGAATTGTTGTGGGACTAAATGGTAGCCATACTGCATCGACCAAAAAAGGCACGTAAATCGGTCTAGAACTTATAAAAGAAGGCAAAAAGATGTCGGCCGAATTGATAACCACCTTTTGGGAAGTCGGTTAAAAATGACATGAAATATTCTTTTATTTTAAGTATATAAAGGAATTATTTAAATTTATTTAAATTTAATAGTTTTATATAGAATTTTCTATTTGTGCTGTTTGGTTTGCTGGCTGGTAGATTCGGACATACGTACACAATTTTCAAGCAAATTGAAATGAGAGTAGTTCAAAGTGACGTTCAAACATTATTTTAACATTGATAGAAACATATAATTGGAGTTAAAAATATTATATAATTTGTACCGGTTTAACATATGTGTGTGTAACTGGTATTGACAGGTAGTATTCCTATGGTAATAAATTTTGCACAAAATCATAAGTTTCTGTTAAAGGGTAAAAGCAAGAACATTGGGTGCCGTATGAGTTGAAACCGAGAGACGTAGAACGACGTTTTCTCATGTGTAAATTGTTGCTTCAACGTTAAAAGAGAAAAGGTTTTCTGCACCGTATCGTATATTGAAGAAGCTGAAAAATGGCTTGATTCATGGATTGCCTCGAAAGATGAGTCATTTTTTCGACGGTGGATTCAATTGCTACCAGAGAGATGGGAGAAAGTGGTCTCTAATGACGTTACTCAATACCTTGAGTAAAATCATTGTAAGCATTGTATTTTAAATAAATTATTACAGCGAGAACTTATTCAAGGTTCTAATATACTTTTTCAGATTTGAAAAATCAAATAAAGTAAACAATGATTATCTTTACTATAATAAAATAAATATTTTAGCACAGTAATTGTAAATAAATATTCTAGCCTTTCTACAAATATATACTTTTTATTTTCACACTCTTATCCTACATAGTAGTTTAGACAAAAAGTACCTAGTGTCAAGTCACTTGGTAATCCGCTTTCCACCGAATTCAAGACATTGCGTGTTGAGTGGCGGAACTCAACGCCGCGTTTTGTCTTACAAGAGCGAAGAAATGAAAATAACCCCAACCCACCCACAACCGATCGCATTTACAGTCAGACGCTGTCCCACAGCGCCACAACCGGCCTTAACTACATATTTCAAATAATAATCATTTAACTAGCTTCTACCATCGAGCTTTTATATTACGTACTGTTTCATAAGACTTGTTCTGGGACAGACGTTGTTTATTTTGTTGTTGTGTGTTATAGCCCGAAGAGACTCTTTCCATACCTTCGAAAATAAGGAAATTTATAAAACAAATAAATACTTTTACGTATACGTTTATATATCATATATAATATAAACATATGTGTGTATGTACGTTTGTTTGTATCATCAACTTATGGAATTATATTTTTCTATATGACGTCAAATGCACAGGTCATGTCTATTGACACCAGTATTAATTAATGTGAACTTATTATTGAGTGAATACGAAAATAAATATGTAGTTTTTTAAACAAACTATAAAATAGCATTTTGATAAAAATGATTGATTTCAAACAATAGATGTTTAATTACTACGTAACTCTATTTTTGCCCATTTTTGATCCCCATATCTATTAATATTTATTAAGTGAGAATTTATTGAAAACAGCTAACATAAATTCAAACCCGATCATATATACACATGGTTGCATCTTTCGGCTTTTATTTTTGAAATCGACTGTTTTTAATATTAATATTTTTTCCTTTTCTTTTTTTTCTTTTAAATCATATATTTCTGAGTTCAGTGTGTCAAGTGCTCTCCAACCGTCATGATAAATATATATATATATATATATATATATATATATATATATATATATATATTAAATAGCTAACAATAGCCATCTATAAATTACGTCACGCGTTAAGGAGGAGGGAGAGGGGTCGACAAAGTGTGACTTTGCTTGACAGTGGTCTCACAAAAGGGACCAGCCGTGACAAGGAGGGAGGACGGGTCCAAAATCAAGAAATTCATGTGACGTAATTTATGGATGAACCCCCAATGTACTTATCATAAAAATGTGTTCTTTATATTCTTCTCTAGAATAAATTTTAAATCTTACGCTCTCTCTCTAGTACGTAGTAATTAATATCACTTACTATATCAATTCCAGAATATATATACAAAATACAAATCACTGAAATATTACAATACGTACTTCCAAACAGCTATACCAAAGTCCGGTCTGAAATATGATAACCTTAACTTGGCGAGAAAAATAATATTCCCAATACTAATTATTTTCCATTAAATGGGACAAAGACCAGCTAAGAAAATATCAAAAAATATATTCAAAAAGCAAAGTTTTCTTACATAATACTTTACTATTTTAAATAAGCCAAAAGTAATTGAAGTATACAGTATGTATCAACTCATGAAATAAGAATATAGGTTTTTTTAAGGAAGCACATTTATTATGTAGACTTCTATTTACAAAAAAAAAACAAACGAATGTAATATTAAGAGGAATAATTCATTTCGTGGATTTACAATTTACATGTATGGTAATGTCCTTTGACAAAATGTTTTATTGAAACTCTGTTCACACAACACTCCGTCGCCTTTCAATTTCATCAGCGGAAACTTTCCACTAAATCCATATATTTTGTTCGCAAACGAAAAACGTATACCAAAAGCATATCACAGTATTTTATAGGGATGCTACCTGCTTTATATTTTATTAGACTTAAAACAGCTTAACGCTTTAAATCGCATAGCAGGCAGACATAAGCTAGTGTTATAACACTCCGTTAACTGTTTTTCGCATTTTTTACCATTACATTAAGAATGGAGAAATGAAAATAAATGTTAAATATAAACATTTTCTCTAGTGGGAATCGAACTCACAAATAATCGCACTGTACCACTGCGACACTTGCATGGCTTTTACCTATATTGATTCTATAGGACAGAAAATACCTTTCTATATATAATTTAAATGTTTAACTGTAGAACATAAAGACTGATTAGTGTTTAAATGATATTAAATCCGGTAATAGTGATCACAAATGTAAGTAATTAGCATAAATTTGTTATGATTTTATATTTAAGTGTAATTAATGTTTTTGAATAAAAATGTGAAATATAATTAAAAATTAAAATTATTATTATATAAAGTTGTTTATAAGGAACGAAAGGGAATTAATTTTTGACGGATTTATATACTTCTTTTATAAATATAGACAACCCTATTGTCAACTTGGAAAACATTGTTTTAGTGGTTTGTTTTTGCCCCTGAATATTGTACATACATGTGTGTATTTTAAAAAACAATATTGTTATTTAGTTGGAATAACCCCTCCAAAGCTGGCTCTGGTATATTTTTGCATATTAAGCTGTTTTAGATACTGAAAGCTGTTGAGTGGTCGTTTGCAAAACTATTTTTCACACATTTTTTGTATATGAGAGAGAGAGGAAAGAACCTAATGCTATATCACTATTTTTTAATACTAAATAAGGAAGATGAGGAATATGTCACTGAGTTATAGTGAAAATTGGGACGTTTAAAATTAAATTAATATTGATCTAAACAATCTATTTTAAAAACAAGTTTTTTCATATTGTATTGTATTAAATAAAACAAGCAATTTCATTAGACTATGCAAAAAATTATAATCCGACAATTTGTTGCGGTGGCCATTTTGTAGTAATAACGAATAAGACTATATATAACATTTTTGAAAAAACGTAATCCTAAGTGTGTCTAATCCTAAGTGTGGAATAACACTTTAAAAATAGTTAATATTAAGACTATACATAATTTCATAGTCATCAGAACTAAAGTCGTATTCCGAATGTCAGCTCAGTTGGACACTGGGAAGTGGCTCAAAGTAAGCTTGCAAGATTTCACTCTCATCAACTAACTGACAAGGCAAGTTAAACAAAAGGTTGTTCCTCTCAATTTCCTTAAAATTCCATCATAAGAACCTGGTTTTCTTATCATGGGAACATCCTTGGCGTAACTCCTTTCTAACAAAACATGTTGCATTACAATTCGTTTATAAACGACGAAATACGACGAACACATATTAATAACACATACATATATTCTTTTTTAAAGTAGTTTAAAAATATACAATTCTATATTAAATTCTTTACGCATATTAAAAAATTTATATATAAAAAAATTGAAATATTTATAACAAAGAAATCATTCCTCTTTGAAATAATACAATTTGCTCTCAAATTTAAATACATTCTAATATACTGATTGGAATTGCTAAAATTACGATCTACATGTAAATATATACTGAGAATCAGAAATCTAAAATTTGCATCAAATACGCCTAAGTTATTCACGGTTTTTCCCCACTGAAATATTCCAAATGCTTATCGTGTTACTGCTCTTTTGAAGGTCAAAGTTCGAAAGAATATCAGATTTGAAACTGTTATCATATTGGTTATTTTTTTTCTGCTTCTGGCTTTTTTTTTGATTCCGCATATAGTCTAAGAAAACTTAGTATCATGATTCACTTTCCGATCGTATTTTAGACATTGGTGTCAATTAGTGGTATTCAACATGAAAATAATTTAAATATGACTAACCCTGTCAGGGATAAACGTGAAACTAAAATAAATATCTATTTCTGAGAGGGTATTATTCTCTCATTATAATTATCGAAACAATAATATAAAAAAATAAATATTAAATATTTTAGAAGACAAGACAAATCGGTAAAGTTATTTTAGGATATACTAGCCACTAGCTACCCACGAGTTGTCCGCGTGGAATTTTACAACTTTGGATTTTTGTTTTATAATTTTAATATAAATGTAATCCCAAAGTTTTCCTTATTACATCAGCTATATGCTTGTGAAAGTCTCGTCAAAATCGGTCAAACTCTTTCAGAGATTAGCCGGAAGAAACCGACAAACACTGTAAAATATTATAAACACATTCTTATAAGTTATATATATATATATATATATAGATATATATATATATATATATATATATATATATATATATATATATATATATGTGTGTATAAACGAAATTAGTATTTGTTTCTTTTAGCTTGACGCTTTATCACCCAGCAGTGCTATGCGCCCTGTCTACTTCCTTCGCCGCCCCTATCATTAATCTGTGCAGACATGCCCGCCCTCCTTCACTTAATTTGTTTGCAAATAATAAAAATGTGACTTGTAATAGTGTTATTACGTAGATAAAATCAGAGTAGATATGGAATTTTACATACATACATATATTGAATCATACACGGTAACGAAATAATGTTTTCAAAAAGCAAATCCAAATAAAATAATTATAATAAGTTGCAAGAAGCGTTTTTGAGAATTTCAACGAAGCTTGTTACTAAACTTTTGATAATTAGTTAGATCTCTTGCACGTATTTTAAAAGTAGCTGGTTCGAAACCTGCTACAAAAAATATTATATATGTTTCAAAAAAAAAAAAAAAAGTAAATAGAACATGCGTTAAACCATGCCACCATATAACCATGCACCAAAGCACCATATGACCCAGTGGTCGCACTTACTGCTTCTTGAGACACGTCATGGGACACACGTTGTTTGCCTTCACATTGTGCGTTATCTTTCTAAGTCCTTGTAACCAAACCTTTGTAAATGAAATTTAAATGTTCATAGAAAGTGTTTTATTTAATAATTCATACTTTAGAGCAAAAAGAACGTTTATAAATTACGTCACAGGAATTTCTTGACTTTTCGACCCCTCGGAGGTGTTGTGACAAAGATGGGAATCTTTGTCACAACACCTCCCCTTTTGAGACCACCGTTGCCAAACAATGTCACACTTTATTAACCCCCACCCCTTCCCTTTAACATGTGACATAATTTATAAAAGGCCCTAAAGTAATGTGCATTTTATATAATTTAATTAAAAATTTATCACATTGAATAGAATTTAGTTTAAAAATACCTGTACGAGTATTAGAAAAAAAAATGAAAACTGGGATTTGAACCCAAAACTAAGCTAAATAATTACATTTAACCTGTAAGTCATATTATTTAAATTCATTTTCTTAAATCATATATAATATCGTTATATACATACGTTAGCAGTGTTAGCGTCAGGACAAACGACGTGTTGGTAGTTTATGTTTATGTAGTCGGTGCCGCTGCATATAGTGAGCGACTTCTCCTCTAAGTTTTGGCCGTGTTTGTTCACTAAATTGTTACTAAGTTTGGCATCCTGAAATGAAGATATACGTCTCAGGTCAACTTGTGATTTACTTGTACAAAATAAATATTTCTAAAACATATAGTATTTGAAAATAAAATTGTTATTGGATTATTGTTTTAGCTTCACGTTTTTATACCGCGTAGCAGGTTAGGCAGAATGTACTTAGTGTACCAGAGCGAAAAAGTGGGAATAATAACAATATTAAGTTTAGTAATTATATGGCTTGGTGAATTTTTAATAGTGAAAATAGAATGTAAACGTATTTCACGTTATGTACAGATATTCTATTATAAATAATTTTTTTTTCTACATATATATATATATATATATATATATATATATATATATATATATATATATATATATATATAAAACAGCTTCACGCTCTATCCTGCATAGCACAGTCTACCTAGTCTCAAACACTCCGTTGACTGTTTCCATCCGACATTGAGAAATTGTGTGATGAGTGGCGAACTCAACGGCTTGTTTTATCTTACCAGAGCTTAAAAATGAGAATACATTATGGAATACATTATGTTCCGAGTGGGAATCAACACGTTTATCGACGCCAATCGCATTTACAGTTAGACAGTCATAGTACATAGTAGTGTACGTATAACTAAGGCTTTTCAAAATTGCACGAGTACGTTGTTAAAGTTTCACTCTTTTCCTCACAACATACAGAAGCTAAAAAGAGCCTCATATCAGAACTCCGAAGCTACCTCTCAAATAGTATCTTGTACTTAGGTTACTATACTATAAAGTCATTTAACTATTTTAAACGTATGAATCGCGTATATTTTGGTATTCGAAAATTCGTTTTTGGAAATCTGACGTTTCGATCACTTCACCGTTCGTGTCCGTGGTCACAGGTAGACACACTGATATCTATCGACGACCAAAATATACGCGATTAATCCGTTTAAAATAGTTTCATTAAAATGTGTAAAAATCGCGAAAATCAAAGATCATATTTAGCTTTTAACTTGTTATAGTATAGTATAGTATGTTACATGAAAGGTTGCGATATGTCCCTCTTCGTGGCGCTCGTTTAATATTCAGACAGTAAAACCATTTATCTTTGACACACGCTTGTGTGATACGAAAATATTACTTTCTAACGGAATAAGAATATTAAGCTTAATTTCGATTTTTATCAGACATTAACAAATAGTGATGTTTTTTTGTTCTTTTTAGTTTCACGCTTCATCCCGCTTAGCAGGGTAGGCAGGAAGTATCTAGTGTCAAAACTCTCCGTACTCAGCTTGTCCCCGAAATAGAGACATTGCGTGTTGAATAGCGGAACTCAACGCCGCGTTTTGTCTTAACAGAGCGAGATAATGAAAATAATTTAAATATAATAATTCCCCCGAGTGGGACTGGAACTCACAGCCACGACCGGCCTCAAGTGAAAATTGTGAAAAATGTTAATATAATTTAAAGTACGTAAAGATTTTATGAACTGAACCAATAAAGTTAGTTGAAAAGAGACATCCATAAAATTTTTAAAACTTATCAGGTTAATGCAAAGAAAAGACAAGTATATTAAAATTGCGTTGATATATTTTCTTACATTGATACGAATAAGTAGATAGAAACAGGTGAAATTTTTCACTTAAAAGTGTTATGTTTGTTTTTTTATTGATTCCTTTTTTAGTTTCACCCTTTTTATCCCGCATAGCAGGGCAGACAGAGAGTACGTAGTGTCAAGACACTTCGTACTTCGCTTCCACCGAATTCGAGATATTTCGTGTTGAATGGTGGAATTCAACGCCGCACTTTATCTTACCGCGAAGTGACAGTGCTAATAAGCTTAACTACAATTACCCCCTCCGAGTGGGAATCGAACCCACAACCGGTCGCGATTATTGTTTCTTGCACGTACCCTTATACCCTTATTAGTCATAAATTTATATACATTTTTCACAATATTATGATCTTCTTTATATACAAAACCCAAGATTAAAATAAACTCCATACAAATAAAAGTATAAAAACCCTGCAACATCATTAAAGGCAGCTAACTAAATATTACCTTTGGCACTCCACCAGACCGCACGTCACTCACTTGGCACAGCTCAATGACATCGCCGTCCTGAAACAAATGGAACTTTTTAATTGTTATTTTCAAACGTTAGAGAAAATTTCACATTAAATTTTTATGTGAATAATTTATAAAGTGCGGAGTTTAACTACGCACAATGTTTCGTTTTCGAAAAGTAGAGGATACTGTATTCTCCTGACACTAGGTTCCTCGTGATTATCCGACTATGCTAAAGTATATAAAAACTTCAAATGTAATGAGGCATAGCTGAGCTTAACTGCTATTATTTCAATACAATAACGTAGCTGTCTATTATATAATGACACCTTTTTAATATGGCAGCATCTGAATCTAGTCAGAACAAACTTAAGAATTGTTTTTCTACGTCCATTTATTTACTTTTTCCATTTAGTCGTTAGTCTTACTCGCTTTCGAGTAAAAATATACATACGATATATTTTCCCATTTGTCAATTTCTATAAAAAATATATAATAAGGTTTTCTTAGCTTTATGCTTTCAACCCGCATAGGAGGGTAGACAGAAAGTATCTAGTGGCAAGACACTCAATACTCTGCTTTCCGCTGAATTCGAGACATTGTGTGTCGAGTGGCGGAACTTAATGCTGCCCTTAATCTTATTAATTATTGTATTCATTCCCTCGAATGAGAATCAAATCCACAATCGATCGGCTTTACAGTCAAACGCTGTCTCACTGCACGACCGGCCTTATCAATTTCTATCAGGAGTAATCAAACACAGCCATACTAATTAAAATTTGTTTACATACACTCGAGTATATTCATTTGTTATTATATATGTATATACCAACGTATATTTTGCTATAAGATTCACAAATCATATTACGTCAATACGTCGTTAGGGGGAATCAGTGATTTGAAATGACATGACTTTGAAGGTGAGGCGAGGTGGAATCAAGGGGAAGGAGCGCCTTGTACTTGCGACGAATGTGATAATTTCTTGTACATATAAAATGGTTGTGTCTAACTATGAACGCGATCAGTTGTGGGTTCGGATCCCACTCGGGGGTGACTATAATTAAATTATTTTCATTTCCTCGCTCTAGTTAGACAAAATGCGGCGTTGAGTTCCGCCATTCAACACGCTATGGTTCGAATTCAGCGGAAGTGGTACGGAGTATCTTGATATTAGGTACTTTCTATCTACTCTAAGGCTGTTTTTGACATATAGGAAGGACGATTACATAGTGGTATCGCTCGTGGTATTTTAATAGCTAAAATATGTATATGGAGAATAATTAGTCTCTTTCGATAGTCCAGGCAGCTATACCATCCCCTCTGATTCCATCTGCCCCATCAATCTCCGAATAGAACCTTCCCAGAGACGCACCCATATTTGTAAGCGAAGACCAGAACGTCAGAGGGCTTATCTGATACCGTTGCATCTTGTGGGAGGGAATAAAACACGGCTAGATTCTTTTGTAATTAAATAACAAAAAACCTGCTGTAATAATAATAATATTATGAATATGCAACAGTTTTACATTAAATTATACTTATAATAATAAAGTTTCAGTACTTTCTATTGTTTTCTTCAAACCCTTTTAACGTAAAACGATAATTACAAACAACAAGAACTTATTAATATTGAAAAATAATTACTTGTAAATTATTAATAACAAACGTTTTATTACAATGTTTAAATAATTATGATTTTTAAAGTGAATAATTAATAGGAATAATTAATTTAATTTGCAAGAAATTAAGTTTTTTTTTAGATTCACGCTTTTATCATGTATTGTACGGTATAAAGGAAATACCTAGTGTCAAGACACTCCGTACTCCTCTTTCCACCGAATTCGAAACATTGCGTGTTGAGTCGCAAATAAATGAAAATAAATACAATCACTCCCACGAGTGAGAATCGAACCCACAACCGATCACGTTTAGTTGTACACTGTCCTACTGTGCCGGGACCGGACTAAAGGTTCGAGGTTTTTGAAGTGAAAGCGATAAAAATGTAAATAACACAAGAAAAACACCTCTTAATGGTAACATCATTGTGGTAAAGAAGGTAAATGATTGGTGGGTAGTGGGTACGAATCGCAATTAGATATTTAATGAGGTCTGTTGGGAAAAATCTATAGAGCGTCAAAAAGTTCTAATTCGTTCGAAGTTACAACGAAAATTAATTCCAGAATAAATACCTATATAATTAGTTTAGTCGATCAATGTCAGACTGTATACGCAATAAGTCTCCATTTGCAATGATTGATGCTTTCTCCTGCAGCTTTACGCTTTATCCTGCATAGCTGGATATTCCGAGACAACCTAGAGTCAAGACGTTCCGGTGCTTGCCTCATGGCCAGTGGCCTTGCGATTAGAGTCTTAATTTTTAAGGGCATGGTGGCGCACTATATATATATATATATATATATATATATATATATATATATATATATATATATATATATATATTGATAATTGGGTTTATGTAACGAGGTAGATCAAAGATCATAGATCATGTGCAATTTGCACATTTAACAGTTTCAGTCAATTAAATTTAAAGATGAAATATGCAATGTTAGATGTCAATTGCACAGGTAAATATTAAATGTATAGTTTTGATAATTACTTATAGTATAATTAATTATTACAAATACAGATATATACATACTAATATGTATGTAAGATCCAAAATGAGGTTGTCAATTATAGACAAAAACGGGTTCAATTTCACTCGGGGGAATGATTACATTTGAATTATTTCTTTTCCCTCGCTCTGGTAAGACGAAGGGCGGCGTAGGGTTCCACTACTCGACACGCAATGTCTCGAATTCGGTGGAAAGAGTGCGCAGTGTCTTGACACTATGTACTTCCTGTCCACCCAGCTATGCGGGATAAAAGCGTGAAGCAAAATAAATATTAATATAAATAAGTCAATGAATGCATGTTTAAATGTAACTAAATTCTACACTACGTAACTTTATGTACTGTGATATTTCGTGTATATTCAGTAGTCCTGACACACCTTTCCCTTTATGCTTTTAAAAAAAACATCATTAAAATATTATTTGTAATATAAAAAATTAAACTTTAAAATTAGTAAAAAAATAATAAATAACATTTTGTATTGCCAAACTATTCTTTCTTATATAAGAAATAATCTTTGGGTAACAGAAATTTGTAAGAATCTCTCTACTGAGAAACAAAGAAAAAAATAATTTGTAACAAGCGTATATAAATTCGACGCAGACGAATGTAGAACTCATGAATTAGCGGTCAAAGCTTGGATGGTTTCCAAGAGGTGCAGGTTCGAGTTCCGCTGCGTTAAAAATTATATATATTTAAAAAAAATTATACCTGGCACTGTCTGCCAGAGTTACGAGAATTTAATTAATTTAGATAATTATCAATGCAGGCATTAAACTCGTGACCATTGTGTGAAATCAATCTTATTACTATTCTACTACGACGGTTTTTATGCAACATCAATGATAATATTTCTGTCTTGAATAAAGATATAAGAAACACATTAACATCCTTACTATAATACTCTGTAGGATATTTCGCCCTAGAAACGTTCTGTAGCGGATATTAGCAGATAATTGCGGAAAAGTAGTGACCTTTTCACTGCAATGGTGTATAGAACTTCCTTTCAGTGTAGAAGTTTTTATTATTATTGAGGATTTTCCAATATATTTATTATCTAGTGTTTTTGACTTAAATTCGTGTTATTAAATTTTCTAAATTTCTTTCTAAACACATGCGGAATAAAAGCGTGAAGCTAATATATATATATATATATATATATATATATATATATATATATATATATATATATATATATATATATATATATATATATATATATACATATACATATATACACAGACCACACACCAGAACTAGAGACCAGAACACAGCTAAGTTTTTCAAAAATGT
Source organism: Dryadula phaetusa (assembly GCA_032432895.1). Lineage (NCBI taxonomy): Eukaryota > Metazoa > Arthropoda > Insecta > Lepidoptera > Nymphalidae > Dryadula > Dryadula phaetusa. Next base: position 4,301,069 of record JAOYRS010000017.1, on the reverse strand, counting down.
ATTTTATATACAAAATATAAACGATGAATCCTTTCATAATAATTTAAGTTTAAATGTGTAATAATCGCGAAAATCAATGATTATCTTGAGTTTTAGTTACCTTGAGATACTGCAAAAGCTCGATTATAATAGAAATTGCTAATACCATCTAACATAATATAATTTCTGTAACCTCATTTCCGCTAAGGTGGCAATCTCATTAAGTAATTATTCAAGTAATACAATACGTACCAATTTCTCCCTTGTGTTTACATAATATAACAGGCAAAGATAAAGCGTTGAAACAGAAGTGCTTTTTCGGTTAATTAATTATTTTTAATTGTAAAGGTTCGACCAACTTAACAAGCAGAGAGGCAATAGTCGCGCTATTTGACAATTTCTGATTGTAAATGCGATCGTTTATAGGTTCGATCCCCACTCAGGGTAATAATCAAACTTTTTTCTTCCCCCTCATAACACAAAGCGCGCCTAATATATATATATATATATATATATATATATATATATATATATATATATATATATATATGTATATATATTACCAAAGCGGAAATGAAAATTAAACTTAAATACAATTATTCCCCGAATTAGATTCGAACTCACAACTTAACTTACTCACAATGACTTAAAATTCAATTTAGCAACATCAAGTAAAATCATATTCAAGGATTTCCTAGTTTAGTTCACAATATGAATGAAAAACCAATTCTGTAGACGTCATCTTCAGATCATATTAAAACGCCGTTTAATTTCAAGATAACAATAAGTGCACTGTCCGTGCTGCCTTTTCAAGCGGGAATATCGAAGGTTGCAATTTTAAATCATATTTTTTTTCTTCGACAGCAACTGACTATAATACTTAGATAAGAGTTTTACTTGTATATTAATTAGTTAGCAAATATTACATTCTTTCCATTCATTCATTCTTTAGATCCATGCTTCCCATTCAATACTTCTCGTTCTTAATTTTTTTTAGCTTCACGCTTTTATCCCGCAAAGTAAAGTAGACAGAAAGTACCTAGTGTCAACACAATCTGTACTTCACTTTCCACCGAATTCAAGACATTGCGTGTTGAGTGGTGGAACTCAACGCCGCTCTTTGTCTTTACCAGAGCGAGGAAGTGAAAATAAATTAAATATAATCACTCCCCCAAGTGGGGATCGAACCCACAACTGATCTTCTCGTCTCGTCTTAAATTTAAAAGACACAAGATAAGCCTCGTCTTAAATATAAAAGACACAAGATAAGCCTCGTCTTAAATATAAAAGAATGAAATTCAAAAACATAAATTTTACGTACTACTAGACATTCCTCTTTATAACACTAGCTATCTGACAATGAAACTCCCATCAAAATCTGACTAACAGTTTGTATAAATGTAATAACTTTGAAGTGCAATCAGTGACGAAAATCTATATAAATTAATAATTGATTTTGTCTGTCTATTTGTTTATAATATGTAAGACTACGTAGCAGCTTCACCCTTTATCCCGCATAGCATGACACCGGAGATAGCCAAAACGAATCTAGTGTCACACCAACCGATACACACCGTTTACCGCTCTCCGCCTCAATTGAGGCGGAATTTCTGGAATTCCAGATAATTCCTGTTACGTTGCGGGACTCAACGCCGCACTTTATCTTATCCGAGCGAAGAAATTAAAATGAATCAATTATAAATAACAAACAAAAGCATAGTAGACAATTTGAAATAGAAACTACAGTAGATAGATAGTTATAGTGAAGTGTTTCAATAGATCAGACATGTCATTGTATAGAAATCTTCTGTCTATCTGTTACAAGCAGTCGCTATTCACGTTGCGACCTAGAAACTGTGACAGGCGCGGTACGATTACTGTTACTGTTTGAATATATTGACGCTGTTATAAATGTCAGAGTGTACTGTGATGACATTATCTATATATTATATTATACGTGAAGCAAAATCTTTGTACACCTTTTTACGAAAATAACGCGAACTGAGGAGTATGAAATTTGGTACAGTTATTGTTTATACAGAGTTTACTAATGTTTTTAAAAATTAATGCATTAATATATATTAACTTAATAAAATTGATGTAACACATACTACAATGTGTTTGACATACACGTTGACAAGGTTGACAACGCGTTGTCAACGCATCAATGGGACATTTAGTAGTAATATTAAATATCTTACAATTTTTGGATGTGTGCCACACTTATGATTAGAAAATAATTTTTTTAACTATATAACGAAATTTTTTGCACTGGTTACAACTTTTTGTTTAGCATCTCTATTAGCATCTCTTGTAGAGAGATTCCTACAAATTTCTGCTACCCAAAGATTTCTTTTTTACGCTTCATGCTTTATCCTTTTCGAGGTAGTCAGTTGCATACCTCATTCGCCTTGTCCATAGTTCTTCGTCTTCACACATTCCTTTCGGGGGATCCTCATGTTTTTTACTGGATCTTCCTTATTATTAAAAAATATTTTAAAAAATAAGTATAAAAATTATAACCCCTCGGGATTCGGGATAATAACACAAAAAATACAGTAAACTTGTAAATTGTTGGGTGTTCGATCTCCATTAGGGGGGAAAATTATATATTTTCGAATTCCGCATAGAGTGAATAACATAATATTTTGACACTAAATCCTTTTACGCAGAAAAAAGGGTTTTTCATTTTATAAACAGGAGATATTTAAACATTTTTGACTTTAATAATATTGAGTATACATTTATTAAAATTTTGTTCATTTCTGCTATCTAATATTAGTATTGTATTGATTTTCATTATATAATGTAAGAAAGAAAATATAATTACGAATTCCTAAGATGTATAAGAAAACAACCGCCCCTACCTTACATTATCGTGTTTACAAATAATTTCGTTTATTTTACAGAGTGTGAACATGAAAAAGGAAGGCTTACATAACTTGAAGAGTTAATTAAGAAATTAACACGTTATATTTACTTACACAAAAATATTAAGGGCAAAAAACGTACGATGTCATTATAAAAGAAAAACGTTATTTCAAGTTATTTTTAAGCTTAACGCCTTGTCACGCATATTAGAGTAGTCCTCTGATTAGAAACAACCTAGTGTCAAGACACTCTGTTAACTGCTTTTCGTCCAGAATCGAGACATTGCATGTTAAGTGAGGATCTGAACGCCGCAGCATGTCTTACCAGAGCAGAGAAATGAAATATATATTTTTAATAACCATTCCTTTGAGTGCAAATCGAACCCATAACTAATCGCGTTTACTATCTGATGCTGTACCACTGCGCTACGATGTATATACTATAAATAGTTCATGTGCTTAGATTTTTACAGTATAATTGCGTGTGCATATGTGTGTTGTGTATTAACTTTATCTATATTGATAATTTTGATGCAAACTAATATCTATATACATAGTGGAAATCTCAACGTAGTGGGAGATTAAAGCCATGTAGCACTTAATGAAGCGCATTCAGTGTTCATATTACTTAGGACTTAGGTTTCCGGTCAAAATTCTATACATCATACTCGTACAGTGTAGTTATACGGAAAGACGAAATTAACAAATCACTGGTTTACTGTATTTTTTATATCGAAAGTACATTAAATGTGTTTTGTTGCATTTTCGACAAGTCAAAAAAAATTTTCACAGCAGTTCAAAGGAACAATCCACACTCTGCAATCTCTGCATATATATATATATATATATATATATATATATATATATATATATATATATATATATATATATATATATATATATATATATAGATAACCAACCAAAATTATTGGATATATCCGAACAGGAGATATCCCAGTGAGATATCCAAGGTCCTCAAAACAGGACATTCAAGCTATTTTCTATATCAATGATAAATATTTGTTCTGTCTACTTTTATATAACCCATATGTTATATAATCTTTTTTGGATATACAGAATAAATAAATAAATAAATAAATAAATTTATACTGGAAGGCGGAACCTAACACTGTGTTTTATCTAGCTCGACTGGATAAACACTTATGCTTTAAATAAACATATATAAAATGGGACTTGAATAGGTAACTATCGGCTTTAGCATTTCCTTTTCAAAGTATATCATCGAAGGAAATCGATATTGGCCAAAGTTATGGTTTATATGAAGAAACAATGCGGAAAGTTACATTTTTTTATGATAATGCATTGGAATGTTCATTAAACGGATTCTACTATTACGGACTACGAAATGACATGAAACTAGGTTTTTTTATAGATTTTGTTTATAGGTACTTGCTTCGCGCGATTAAAAATAACTACAATTTCCCTGTACAACCGAATCAACAGATATTTATAAAACAAGGAGTAGAATCGGGACACTTAGCGTTGCGAAGTTAAGAGGCACTCCCAACAAGCAAGAAGCAAGATCGAGAGGAAACTAAGTTCGGTTGAGTATTAAATTCTAACGTTAATTACTTGCGTTAATGTAACAATAATTAGTTATGTAATTTTAGTTACTATCTAAGCTAGAGTTGTGTTTAGCTTCATACTTGTTTCTGCTTAAATGAGTAGAAAGAAGCCGAAGAAGAAGTTTGAGACTTCAAGACACGTCTTGTCTTACGCAACACAGTGCTTTCTTTGTCTTGCCAAAGCAAGAAAATGACAATTAATATAATATTATCAATCTTCCAAGTGGGAATCAAACCCATTTTTATTGTAACTTACTTAGTTGGAATGTGGGTTCAAATCCCGCTTGTGAAAAGTTTAAAATTATTTTTTTTAGTTTTACTACTTTCATTATAAAATTCCTCGTAATTTATTTATCTATATATATATATATATATATATATATATATATATATATATATATATATATATATATATATATATATATATATATATATATATATATATATATACCTTTCAATAGAGAAAATATTGCTAACTAACAGAAAAATGCCACCTCAGTATACCTATGACTATGGACTACTGCAGTATTCGAAATGTCACGTTTCCAAAAATGTATTTTCGAATACCAAAATATACGCGATTAATGCGCTTAAAATAGCTTCATTTAAAATGTGGAAAAAAATGTGAAAATCAAAGAGCTCATCGGGTACCCATCGCGAGGTTAATGACGAACAGAGGAAGTTTGCAAGGAACGTAGAGTTTGGCGCCCTATTCTGATTACCCAGCGTGATGCAAAAAAACTAAGACGTAGCATACATAAAAAGAACTAATAATAAATACATTAAATTATAAATTATAGGTTTTTAAAAAATATTTTTTAATTATAATGTGGAATAACACTTAAAAAATAGTAAATATTGAAATAAAATAGCAATCATTCTTGTTAAACGATTATTTCTTAATAATCTTTAAGTAGCAGAAATTTGTAAAAATCTCTTTACAGAGATACTAACAATAAATAAGTTGTAATAAACGTATAAGAATTTCAACGCAACTGGTAGCAGAATGCATGGCTTAGCGGTCAGAGCGTTTGAACGATATCCAAGAGGCGCGGGTTCGTATGCCGCGTCGTTCAAAAATTTATACGTATTTTCAAAAATGTTTTACAAGTAACCTTTTTCCCAAATTGCGACGTAGTTACCATTATATCCAGAAGTCCTGCAATTGGCTGACGCAACATTTGTGAGAGTTAAAGCGCACTCGTGTTCTACTTGGCCCGGGTTTTGGTCCACTTCAAACAGCTTGTTTGGTAGAAGACCCTTCTATTCTTACATCTCAAGTATTACAGTGAAATATGTATGTGTTGTATGTATGTTACAGGTATTGCTTCTCAGGTCAAGTGGATGAAATGTACATTATGTTTTGATGTTAGATTCCAAGCTCATGTGAGATTATTATTCAGTATTATTAACAAATAAAAACTCTAAGGAAATTGATTTTATTTCGTAACTTAACTATTAAACTATTTTTCTTCTTTATCGCTGGGAAGTGCTATTACTACTGTGGAACTCATCTATCAGATCTACCTGATACTGCCCACTAAAGCTCCGCAGAAACCATCTACACATATTAAGCGCCGCAGGATCGCTTGCGCACGCCACTTTTTGCTATGTGCTACAATGTCCACTCGTCCAGAGATGGTATTTCTGTGTAAAACAAAAAATAGCGGAGTGTCTTGACACTAGGTACTTTCTGTCTACCCAGCTAAAATTTAGAAATTTTCTGCCTCTAAAATATGCATTTTTGTCATTTAATATATATATATATATATATATATATATATATATATATATATATATATATATATATATATATATAAATGCCTATCTATCTATTAGTCTACTTACTACTACTGTAGTGTTTGAAATGTCGGATTTTAAAAAACATACATTCAAATACAAAAATATATAAAATTAATTAGTCCGAAAAATAGTTTAATTTAAAATGCATAAAAATCGCGATAAACAAAGATCTTGTTACGATAGTGTATAGCTTAAAACACTAAAAGTATGAAACATATATAACAGTCGATTTTTTGTTCATTGAAATACGAAGACGACGAACTGCCATACCTAATTGAATTACTCTCCCTCAATAGAGCCATAAAGATGAATGATCATTTCTACTAAATTGTGAAGTTCATCGACACCGTTAAGGGTGCTTTCAGCCAATTTATATTTTAACGTTATTGCTTGTCTATTAATAAGTACATTTATATGTGAAATTGGATTGGACTTTCTTAGAAATCTATAAAAGGGGCTCAAAGTATATTTTTTATAGCCTCACGCTTTATCCCTTTTAGGAGGGTAGACAGAGACAACCTAATGTAAAGACAAACCGTCCTCTGTTTTCTAAACTAAGTCAAGACATTGCCCGTTGAATGGCGAAACTCAACGCCACGCTTTGTCTTATCAGGGCAGAGATCACCACAGTATGCAATAATAATCATATAATTTAAAAAAAAAAATACCTAAACCACTAATCTGTACAGAAATTAGACGATGATCTAATAAATCATGTTTTTTTAAAGAAAAAAAAACAGTTTCCCATAGATTAGTCATGTCATCAATGTATAAGGTATCGTAGAGTTTTAATGCAAATACAACTAAATTATTATAATAGATCAATAAAGATAATAGATCAATTACAGGAATGTTAAACTCCATATTATATTTTCCTGCCAAGTTTATTTCTGTTAAGGGTTACGACCCATTATTTCAATATTTTATTGTAATATGAATGCATTAGTCAATACTTTAAATGTAATTAAACAAATATTACACAGTTTACAATTCTTAAAGTGTTATTCCACACTTATAATTAGAAAACATTTTTGAAAAAACATATAAAAAAACGCAGCGGGATTCGAACCCGCGCCTCTTCTAAAAAATATTTTCTAATTATTACACAACCATTCGCTTGACATACACTTTGGTATAAAAGTAGTTGCTATGGCAACGCGTATTATATACGTGAACATGTCGGCTAGTTAACTATAATTTTTCGTATATTCAACGTCAATAAAACTTATCCCGAAATATAACGAATCGCTTTTGCAAATTTTAATTACCAACATGTTTCATTTGTATAGCATCATTACGTACTGAAAGTAACAATTGCAAACAAATTTAGCTGAAACGCCTATCAAAGTTTTATCTCTATATCTAATATGAGGCGCGTTGATACCTGAACGTTTTATAGACCATTAAACTGATACACTGCTGGCTTCGAGCTGAATGTACATTGTACGCTCTAGTTGCGTAAATGGAGCAAAATGATCATAAGACAAAATAATCAGCAGCTGCGTAGACTATTCGTAACCTTAGCAAAGCATTTCATTTTGATAAAACTGTATATTGAGTATATAATATATAGAGTATATAATAGATAATGTACGTCTTTTTATGTATTGTATAATTAATTTTTACTTCATGACATTGGCTTTTTGCATTTTTTCTCCATATATTATAAATATAACTAACATAGAGACCGGTTGTGGCGCAGTGGGACATTGTCCGACTTTAAATTCGATTCTCTGTGGCTTCGATATCACTTGGGAGAGTGATTATTTAAATTATATTATTTTCATTTCTTCGCTGTCTCTAATTTGGCGGAAAACGGAATAGTGAGCGTCTTGACACTAAGTACTTCCCGTTTACCCCACTGTGCAAGATAAACAGCGTAAAGCTAAAAAAATCAGGATTATGTACACAAGTAATTGAAAACTGAATATTCAAAATAAGAAAATGTATAATTATTTATAAAGAAATAAAGGTGAAAGGTTTCACTATCACATAAAAGTGTATAAAAATAGACAGGGATTTGGAAATAAAGGGAGTAAGGTTGGTATCTTTTTTTCTGTTTACCCGCAAAATGTCACGAGGTACGTCAGAGGTGAGGAAAAATAAATAATTTTTACAATTTTCCCGCAACCTGGCGTTGTCTTTAATGTTTGAGTTTATTATTTGTTCATTTTTAAGTAAATACAATTTTACAGCTTCACGCTTTATCTCGCATAGCAGGGTCGTCAGAGACAGCTTAGTGTCAATATACTCTGCTCACTGATTTCTACACAAAATCGAGTGATAAATTCACGATTGAAAAATGAAAATAATTTTAAATTATAAACATTTCCCCAAATTGGCATCGAACCCACAACCAACCATTTATAGTCATTGCTATACCACCTAGCCCCGGTGGCCTTACCTAAATATTGTATACATATAATTTATAAATTTAAAAGCAGCTTAACACTATCCCGAATCACAGGGTTGTCAGACGAGTGACTAGTGTCAAGACACTCTGTTCACTGCTTTCCATTTAAAATCGATCAATATATATATTAAAATTATTAAGTTTTTATATATTGTATATGTTATTGAAAAATTCTGCTATATCTATGTTTTAAATGTAAAGTTCGTGATATTAAACAAAAAATTCCTATACTTAATTATTATCAACTGACACGACTAAATATAAGAATTAAAACAAAAATAATAGAAAAAAAAATAAAATAAAAAGCAAATTACTTAATTGTTTAATTTAATTTCTTTTCAATAAGAGAAAGTGCTATACAGCTCTCTGCCTACTTCTCTTTATATGGATGATGGTTAAAACGTACCCTATTAACGTATTCCCGTAATATGGCGTAGGACTTTGGAATGCCTCTCGTTATTTACATTACGTAGATATTTGAGTATGCGATACGTTAGAGGACGGCCAAAATTAGATTTAAGAGGAGAAAGGGTTGCCCACTCCCGCTTTTGCCATATATTAATTATATTTTTTTTATTTTTCCAACACGCAAAGTGAATGATCGGCAGAAAAAACCTAGTATCAAGACTTTGAAATCGAGACATTGCGTGTTAGTGGCGCAGCGCTTTGTCTTATTAGAGAGAAGAAGTGAAAATAAATTTTAAACATATTGATTACCCCGAGTGGCATTCAAACCCACAACCGATCCCATTTACACGCAGGCGTTTTCCCATTACGCCACAATGGCCTCTTTTTGTATTCAGTTATTATTATAATTGTATACTAATAAAGAAAATATAGAGATAATAAACTAAGAATAATGGTAACTAGAAAAGTGTATTAGTATTGTTAAGAATAACCTACACTTAATATCAGTTATACTTTGATTCTAAAATTCTGCTTTGATTGTATAATTTTCAAATTTTGGAAGTATTCCTTTGAATAATAATATTTTTGCGATTTTTGCACATGTTACATGAAAGTATTTCAAACGGATTAATCGCGTACATTTTGGTATTTGAACATACATTTTTGGACACCTGACGTTTCGAACACTTTACAGTAGTATGAGGTCACAGGTAGATTGTAGAAAAAAAACATTAAATACTTACAATATTCCTTTGAAGTTGATATTTTTACGCTGCTTTAAGCGATGAAGAAAACGACCATCAAAAAGTGTTGAATTGAAATATTTAAAGTAACATAAATATTTAAAGTCTCTATAACTTATACAATACACAACTTTCAGTAAAGTGACAACCCTATGCTACCCTAACTAATATCATATGCATAAACTCAAATCCTTGGGGAAATAAATGTCTGATATAGTTTTTGCTATGGAAATAACTATTAACGGTGACCGAGAAGGCTCTATATATTAACTTCACGCTTTATCCATCAATGCAGACAGAGAGAACACTCCTAGAGTTGGGACACTCCGTTATTCTTTTTTGGCCTGAATTAGAGGCGTTGCGTCTTGAGTTACTTAACTGAACGCCGCGTTTTGTCTTAGGAGAAGTGGAAAAATAAATATCATTTGAATATAATCACTTTTTCGAGTAGGAATTGTATTTACAATTATAATTTTTGCAGTCAGAAGTTTTCTTACTGCGCCACGATAAATCGTGAAGTTAATGATAACTGAAGTATACAGTCTTAAAATCTTGGAGGAAGTAGGTTCTATTCCTGCCTAGGGCATATGCGTGATAAATAACAGCATTTTTGTATCGTATTCGTTATAAGAATATTATAATTCAATTTAATTCGAGATAACAAAATAGACGAGTTATACTTCTATAAAATAATTTAAACTCCGTAAAAAAAAATTAGATTTTCTTAATTAATATATAATTGGAATAATAAATGATTTATGTTTCGACAACTATAACAATTAATGGAACATTTAAATATTCGATTAACAAATTCCAGGACGAAATGTTTAAAGTTGAATTTGAAGACTTTAACGTTATAATGAGCTATTAAATTAAACAAATAAACATTGAAAATCATGTTGTCTTGATAATTGGTTCACTTTTCAAGGTTTAAAAAAAAATATCTGAATACCTAGTAAATTACCTGTTTCTGTCTTCTCTTTCTTTTCGTTTCTGTCTGTTTTCTCTTTTTTTATATGTGATAGGCTTGCATTTAACCACATCAAGCCTACAAGTGCCAGTATTGAGCGTTGATATAGTCTATGATGTACAAAAATGTACCTTTTTACTATTATTTATTGATTCCTATATTGTGTGACTTTAAAAATACACAATCAATCTTGGTGCAGTGGATCAGCGTCTGGCAAAGGCGTAAGACGTGGCAAGGCAAGCCGCGGCGTTGAGTTCTGAGTCTGGATTCACAAAAACAGTCAACAAACTGTCTTGACACTACGTTGTCTCCGTCTACTTTGCATTGAATAATGTGTGAGACTGTAAAAAAAACAAAGCTTACCTTTCCTTCGCTTTTCCAGTAAATGAAAAAGCCATATTCATCGACTTTAAACATGCAGTTCTGTTCGAACTCGGTGTTGTCCTTTTCCTCCGTCCATCTGTCGAACACAGCGCCCTGTGAATATAAAATAAAAAAAATATTATTTTATGCATTAACTGCATTTACCGTGTAAGTTTTGTTAGTATAAGTATGAAGTAAATATTACTATTTTCTAACTTTTCGTCATTTTCAGAAATATTATAGGTAGGGAATTCCTATACATATATCTTTCTTGCCTATTCAAAAACTTCGAGCCGTCAATATATATCCACAAGATTCGAATTGTCGAGTATTTTGTTAAATTCTAATGATATATATTATATTTTCTTTCGCAAAACATCACTGACGTCTAATACCATCATGAGTTCGTTAAGGTAGATTCACACTATCAGTAAACTCAAAGTTTTAGTATAGTACCATATTAATTATTTTTTCATACATTATCTGTTGAACGTATAACTATAAGTGTTATCAGTTATGACACAGTGATTTAAGTAATTGAAGGGAAACTAAATATCTATATATTGAAATATTGTAATGTGGTTCTAGCAAGCGAAGCCGCGAGCAGGCCACTAGTATGTATACAATAATATGATTTTTAAAAACAACAAGGTAAACATGAGTTTTATAAGGAAAATTATGATTTCGTTTAGTACACACTAAAGCAATAACTGTCTCTTTCAATTTGTGTAGCAAAAGCTTTTAACATTAACATAAAATGTATAAGATCTTTGTAAAATTTTCGTCATTTTCGTCATTTTCTATACAAGTGTCTTTTATCTTATAAATAGCTGTGTAGAGTGCTCTTACAGTACAATACATACATTGCAAACGTAAAACGTAATTCTTAAAACTATTTTCATAGTGTCTTCAAGTATGTGATCATTTTTCGTGTGTTGACGGATCTCAACGCCGCGTTTTATCGTTTTGGACGTTCGAATGAGACTCAAATCCACACCCACGATAATCTCCATAACATTTCACTACTAATTATTCCCTACGAACTCTAGCATAATTAGTGCCGTCTGATATCATTGTAGTTAATTATATACCATCTGGGTGTTCTGGGCACGTACCCCAAGTGCCTTTATTTTTTTTATTTTTTAGCTTCACGCTTTTATCCCACTTAGCAGGGTAGGCAGAAAGTACCTAGTGTCAAAACACTCCGTACTTCGCTTTCCACCGAATTCGAGTCATGGCGTGTTGGGTGGTGGAACTTAACGCCGCTCTTTGTCTTTACCAGAGCGAGGAAGTGAAAATAATTTAAATATAATCACTCCCCCGAGCGGGGATCGAACCCACAACCGATCGCGTTTACAGTCAGACGCTGTCACACTGCGCCACGACCGGCCTCGTGCCTTTATGTACCCTTATAATATGGATGGATTGCTATTTTTCAACTATATTTAATTGAAACTATAATAAAAATTCCGTTAAAAATAGTTTCATTTAAAATTATTAACGTATAGTTATTAGACATATTACACGCAAAGTGCATTTTGAATTGTTTGTAATTGAGGATGTCAATAAATATTATATATTAACATTTTAAGTGTTAGTGTTTTCATACACCAAGGAAAAAATTAAGAAACGCCTCTTGGAAACCGTTCAAGCGCTCTAGACAATCCTATCGATATCCAGTTCCTATCGATTAAGTAAAAAACCTTTTTTTAACACTTCTAAAAAAATTATCTCCTAAAATATACTACAATCAGATAAATGTTTTTTTATTATAATTACTGTATTTTCATTTCCTCGCTCTGGTAATATAAAGAGCGGTTGAAGATTGAGTTGAACGTCAATGTATGCATGTCTTGAATTCGTCAGAATGCGGAGTACGGAGTGTCTTCATACTAGGTATTCCCTGTCTATCCTACTGTACGGGGGAAAAAGAGGAAGCTAAAAAAGATCATAAATTCGGTATATACATTTTAATAATAGACAGGAAGTAGTTCAAGACAGCAGTATCTTGCTTCAAGACGGAACTCAACGTCGCGCTTTGTCTTACCAAAGCAAAGTTGACCATAATTTAAATATAATCATTATCTTGATTGGGAATCGAACCCCCAAACGATCACATTTACAGACAGACGTTGTCCCACTGCACAACGGCCGACTACTTTGTTCGTTTCAAAATAGATAAATAAAGAAATTGATCAATAAAACGTATAAATTTCGTCGCAATATCTAATAAGAAAAAATTACATAAACCCATATTATATTCTCGATTCCATTAAATATTTCTAAAACCTGCAAAGCTATCTCGAATATTAAATTTAATGCATTCTACTTGTATAAAAGGAGTGAAAGGATATTTAGGTACCGCTCGATACAGCGAGCTTTGCATATTCTTGCAATGCATAATTTATTCAATAATAAATGCATTTTCTTGTAATATACAAAATTTTTGTATGAAGAGTTTGTTACTTAATTTTACCATCAATTTTAATGGCCTTTTTGCTTTATTTTAATATTGAAATCAAATGAAAGCATTTGATGTCCCAAAGGGATAAATTATACAATATAAAGGCCGGTCATGAGGCAGCGTCTGACAAAACGCGATCGGTTGTGGTTTCGATTTTCACTCGGGGGAAATTTAAATTATTTCCATTTCCTCGCTCTCCTTAGACAGCGCGGCGTTAAAAATAAAAGCATGAAGATATATATATATATATATATATATATATATATATATATATATATATATATATATATATATATATATATATATATATTCAGTAATTTTTGATGAACAACTTACTAAAAATACTATTTATATAAAATGGATTTTCATTAGAACTAAAGGTGTATTTAGAATTTCACCTATATCAGACCATGGGACCTGAAAGCCACCAATACGGTAAAATACTCCGCAGCTTTTTCAACAGAGACCGTAAATCGCCAAGTATAAAAAGTCGGTTGTAGTTAATCGGCGAAACTCAACACCACAATTAGTCTGTCTTACCAGAACTGGGTAATTAATATCGAGTGTAGATCGAACCGAACACCATCGCGTTTACAGTCAATCATGTTCCACTGAGCCACGATGGATGTTATTGTTAAACTTTTTATATATCTCGTCCACATATTATTCCATACACTAAAAGCTAAAATTTAGTTCAAGATACATTAACAGCACACCGCAACCTAAATGGGTCACATGTAATGTACTCATATACGTTCATTAAACTAAGTGCAAACAAAGGTTGCCAATTCGGGCTTTTCTCCTCAATATTTAATTGCCATCAATCGATTAAGGTCTCGCTCTCTCAAGATAGGTTTGAATTTTGTACTAAGTTTGGTTACCACTAGAATAAGATAGTTTCTATACAAATGACACTATACATGTGAATATTATATTATGTAAGAATAAGTAATGGACATGACTTAAGAAAACAATTCCAATTAAACTGATTACAATATAATTATAAGGTTATAACTAGAATACATTTTTGATATTATACACTAAATTGTACTAATTACACAGCGCCTACGGTACTAAATGTACTAAGATGTTTCCATCGGAAAATCTGAGCAGAAAAAGCCTATCCGCTTTTCTTTCGACTGTATTATATGCTTAGAAAACATTTAAAAAAAACCTATAAAAACTTGAACGCAGCGGGATTCGAACTGACGCCTCTTAAAGTATCCAAGAGGCACGATCCAAGCACTCTAACCGATAAGCCATAGGTTCTACTATCGGCTGCGTCAAAATTTTTATACGTTTATTACAAAGTTTGTTGTTTGTTATTTATATTGTTGGAATCTCTGTAGAGAGATTTTTATAAATTAAAGATTATTAAGAAACTACTTAAAGATTATTAAGAAATAATCGTTTAACAAGAGAGATTGCTATTATATTTTAATATTTACTTTTTTTTACAGTGTTATACCACACTTAGGATTAGGATTATGGATATTTTCAAATTCTGTTTATATGGCCTATATCTGCCATTCCGGAGTCCCACATAACCTGTCCCGAGTCTCCAATCCGGTAAGTATCCGTAACGCGATTTCCTCACGTTAATAAATAAAAGGTCGTTAACTAGTTGAGTTCCGAGCTACTATTCTTGTAATCCTGACGTTATTATTATTTCGATATATTACACTTGTATATTCTAACACACTTTACAACCAAAGTGTATGTCAAACACATAATCGTGTGTGTATTGTATTAATAAAAAAATATTTTTATATTTTACTTTCCTTAAAGAGTTATTCCACACTTAGGATTAGATTTTTTTTAAAAAAAGACGTATACCTAAATTGTAATAAAACTTATAAGAATATCAACACAACTGGTATTCAAGAGGCGCAGGTACGAATCCCGCTGCGTTCAAAATTTTTATACATTTTTTTTAAAATGTAATAAAATTTTTTTGAAAAAATGTATAAAAATTTGAACGCATCGGGAAAATTTTTTATACGTTTTTTCAAAAATGTTTTCTAATTGGGATCACAGATTTTCCTTCACGCATTAATTATAAATTATTAAATAACTTAGTCATAAGCGTATAATGCATTTACAGACGCATTGTAAACATTTACAGACGCATTGTAAATTAAATAACTTAGTCATAAGCGTATAATGCATTTACAGACGCATTGTTATAATGCATGCATTTACAGACGCATAATGCATTTACAGACGCATAATGCATTTACAGACGCATTGTTATAATGCATGCATTTACAGACGCATAATGCATTTACAGACGCATAATGCATTTACAGACGCATTGTATAATGCATTTACAGACGCATTGTAAATTAAATAACTTAGTCATAAGCGAATAATGCATTTACAGACGCATTGTAAACGCGTTTGCGGTTAGAGACACTTCGACATGTGTTTTCATTTAAATACAAAATAACAATGTAGTAACATTAAATTGCAAATTAAAGTAAAAATATACTGTATGTAAAAATATACATATAATATCGATTTTTGTCGAGTTAAATATATCGATACATTAAAGGCACGTGGCTATTGAATACATTGAAATATTAAAAAAATAAGACTATCTGACTCTCCATTGGTACGCCATTAAGCATCACCTTTGCTCGCACGCTCTTTGCTCCTAATCCATCATCACGTATGAACTTTAAATATCCTTGTTAATGTTCTATCCACACTTGTATCATATCGCCTCTGGTTAGAGAAAGGGCGGCGTGGTATTCCGCCACTGAAAATGCAATATTCTATATTCCAACGGAAAACGGCGAACGGAGTGTCCTGACACTACGTTTCCGGTCATAAATTAAAGGTGTAAAGTTAATAAGCAATGAAGAGTCGAAAGCAAAAACGCTGTCGTTCGTATTATTCACAAAGGTCAATAAAACCATTCCATAATAACAAGTTAAGCTAAAACTATATACAAAAATAACAATGAACATTGTATATATACCTACTCTGTATGTTGGCAGTATAAGTTTTGCATAGTTTGAACTCGTGTGAACGTGAACACATTGTAATTAGTGAGCACAAAAATGTTAATGTTCACTTTATATGAATTATTCAAATAAATTGGTAAAAAATATAACATTACGATTCCATGTCTATATTAAATTATAAAAAAAAAGTAAAAATTTGAACGCAGCGGGATTCGTACCGGCGCTGTAGGAAAACCACCCAAGCACTCTGACCGCTAAACCATGCATTCTATATCTGGCTGTGTTGTATATTATAGTTGAGGCCATCGTGGCGCAGAGGTATAGCGTCCGAATGTCAACGCGATTGGTTGTGGATTCGATTCTCACTTATGGGAATGATGTATATTTAAAAATTATTTTAATTTCTTTTGCTCGGGTAACTGTCTCGATTGGGTCTCGATTGCGGGCTAAAAGCAGCAAAAACAATAAAATACAATCTCTATATTCTCAATTCGTCACTACATTGGCTAAACAGTTATCCTCTTACATTTCAAATATAAACTTTACATAGTCGATGAGCGTTTAGAGTTTTGACAAGAAATCGTATCTAGAACAATAGTCTCATGCTACATACAATACTGGTAGTATTGTATGTAGCATGAGACTGACACCTCAACGCTATTAATATATTCGTAAAATTATTACATAAGTGAAATCACTCCGTATTCCCGCCTATTTCGAGATATTGTTGAGTGGTGGATCTTAGCGCCGTGATTTGATTTATCAGAGCGAGAAAATGGGAATATTTTAAATATAATCCCCAATTCCCATGAGTGGGAACCCAAAATCGGCTATGGGTTAAGGCGATCGGACGCTTTTACAGTAAGCGAAGTATGGAACGGAAAGCGGAGTACAGTGTTTTGAGACTAGATACTTCCTGTGTGCTATGCGGAATAAAAGCGAGAAGCTAAAAAAAATCAAGTAAAATTTTTATAATTTTAAACGATAGAAAAATGTGGCCATGTTGGCGCAATGGTGCGTCTGTCTGTCTATATGTTGGATTTAACTGCGGGTTCGATGCCCACTCAGGGGCATGATCATATTTCTTTTCATTTGTTAGGTCTCGTAAGACGAGTCGGATTTAGTATAGAAAAAAAAAAATCATAGAGTCATAACACTTTTATAGAAATTTAGACTATCTCTGTCAATGTCATGCTGGACGTGAAACACATACTAATTCGTACATTTTTATATCAACTACTAATAAATTGGTTAAGAAACAATTTAAACAAAAACGCCTGTACGGTGACAACATATTATATAGCGTATTTATTCAGTACAGTGGATCTGGTCAATGTCAGGTGTTGGTTTGGCTTTGAATAAAATTTCCTTTTATATTATATAATCCTTCTATTGTGTATTACGGTACTAGTGAATGGCCGCAACTTCGTTTGCTTTGA
Source organism: Dryadula phaetusa (assembly GCA_032432895.1). NCBI lineage: Eukaryota > Metazoa > Arthropoda > Insecta > Lepidoptera > Nymphalidae > Dryadula > Dryadula phaetusa. The sequence goes on along the minus strand of JAOYRS010000017.1, from coordinate 4,283,062 downwards.
CTTTTCTCTTGTTATAATTTTTTTGAGCAAAATATGTTAAATTGATATGAAATTTTAAGTATTTTTAAAGTATTCTTCCACACTTAAGACGAGAAAAAGTATAAAAATGAAAACACAGCGGGATTCGAACCGTACCTCTTGGAAACAGTCCAAGCGCTCTGGCCGCTAAACCATGCGTTCAGAGCGTTATGTCATAGGCTTTTCCAAAAATGTGATATAACTTTCTTATTTATAAACCAAAACAAAGATTAATAAAGTTAAGGGAAGGTTGCAAACATACCATAGTGGAAATTGCATTTTAATCGGTAAAGTTATTTCCGAGATTCCGCATTTCCGCATTGACATACAGACAAAAATAAAACAAATAAAAATTTGAAATTCTTTTGAGCATTAAATTAAAATGGTTTTATTTATATTTTTCCGCATATGCATATTTTCCACGCACAGACAGCGATCAAAGATATTTTTATTATATGTATAGAGTATATAACTTAAAGATAAACAACTTTTTAAATTATACAATGCGGACATTTAGGCATGGCTTAATGTTTATTAATTGAGTTTTTGTTTAAATATTATATATTTTTTCTATTTCTATGTATTTTTTTTTTGTAAAACTTTAAGATCTTGGAAGTCCTATTGTTGTCTAAGAAAGACTTTTTGATGAGAAGAAGTTTTTAGTATGTGTTGGTAAAAATAACTTTCTCGTTAATACGAAAATTAAAAAAAAACAAAAATATTTATTTAATGAATCTCGATGATCGTTTTAGTATACAAATAGTGTTTCTACACTATATATGACTATAATTATATATATATATATATATATATATATATATATATATTTTATGGTATCAACTTAGTTATATTATCATAATAGTTGGCTGCCATATATATATATATTTTTTTAGCGTCACGCTTTCATTCTGCATTGCAGGTAAGACTGGAAGTACCCAGTGTCAAGACACTCTGTACTCCGCTATCCATAGAAATCGAGACCTTGCATGTTGAATGGCAAATCTCAACGTCGCGATTTGTATCATCAGAGCGAGGGGAAGCAAATAATTTTAATATAGTCATTCGCACGAGTGAGAATCGAACCCAGAACCGCTCGCGTTTCCAGTCAGACGCTGTGCTACTGCGCCACGACCGGCCTCTAAAATAATTTATTAATATTTCAATTTCAATATTATGAACATGGAAATCTATATAACGTACGCCTAATTGGGTTTGCCCTGTTTACCGAATACCGAAGATCGTGTTAAAATGTGTAGCGGAGCGTAAAAATAAATCAAATGTTGTTTCTGTTAAGTGACGCCTTGGGTTCAAGGCTGTGTTAACACATTGACTCTGCTTACTTACACGTTGATTGTGTGTTCAAATTCCATACAACAAATGAATATGATTGACAATGACATTTAATACCAAAATATAGAATTTTTTTGATACTATGTTTAGAATACACAACTTATATATATATATATATATATATATATATATATATATATATATATATATATATATATATATATATATACATATAACGTCATATATAACGTCAGCGTTAGAAGAATAGACGGCACCAAACACAACATAAAATTCGAAAACAAATAAATAGCCCCGTCTCGCTTTAATTGTTGACTTATATAGGCATCAACAATGGAAGGCGAATCATAGTTAAAAAGGAGGGTAGGTGTTTTTTAATAAAATGACTATCCAAATAACTTCCTTTAAAATGTAAGCATTAAGATCATATAACGTCCCATTAATTACTAATATATAGTACTGATATCCAATGTTACCTATATATAAATAAATTATGCTAACCCTACTAAAGTCTTTAACAGGCTATTATTTATGTAATTTTGCGAGGAAAGTATGGAGACGGTGTAGCTGTTATCAATATTTATATTCTGTATAGCCTTACCTGCAATAGAGGTTCTGGTACCGGTATCTGCCAATTAAATTCGAACTTTTTGGTCATGGTGAAGTGCCGGTGTTAGTCCTCTCCTAAACTTCTTTTATGGGACTTTTAGCAGGACGCCATTGCCTGTAAAGAAAAACAAGATAAATATTGAAAAGGAATAAAAAAAACTGTATATCTTATATATAACTATCATTAGGTAAGACAGAAAAGACAAAAGCCTTCGATCGTTGTAGTGGTAAAATTGAGTATTAATTGAAACCAAATTAATAAAGCAAGTTAAATAAAAGTTTAATATTATTTTTTTAGATTTGAAACGTGAGCTTCAAAACCGCATAGCAGACTAGAAAATACCTAGTATTAAGACACTCCCTACTCCGATTTCCGCCGTATTCCGCACATTGCGTGTTGAGTGGTGTAACACAACGCCGTGCTTTATTTTACCAGAGCGAGGAAATAAAAATAATTGAAATATAATCGCGTTCACATTCAGCAAGTCTCTGTTCTACGGGGCCAAGGCCTGCCTCGGCCTTAGTTATTAGTGTAAATTAGATAAATACAACAATAACGAATAATATTATACACTAGATGTCCCGTTAACGCGTTAACAACGCGTTGCCTTAGCAACGTGTATAAACGTGTAAGTCAATTTACGTTATTTTCGTAAAAAACGATACAAAAATTTTGCTCCATTTATATATATATATATATATATATATATATATATATGTATATATATATATATATATATATATATATATATATATATATATATATATATATATATCATTTCTTATCTCGATCACACTCTTAAAGCCATCATCATTACTTTAAAGGAGCTCAATGGTTATCCTCGCTTATGTCTCATCCACTCCAACCTAAGCCGCCCGCTTAAATGTAATTTCTTTGTAATAACCACATCTATGACTCGAATGATGCAAACCAAACTAATTTATTAGTTATAAACGTTTTAATGTTGTAGCTTTATCTGTCATGCGAAAAATAACAATAAAAAATGAGAAAAGCTCTATATTGATCCATTAATTGCTATCAATGTAGAATACAATGTTTTCATAGCATGCCCTTTCGAAGAACAAGTGGGTAGCTTTTATTTATACATATAATAAAACTGAGCTGGGATCGTTTCTGTACATTGAATATAATCTATAAATGCTACGAAGGGTATTCATTTACATATGTAGCAGGATCCAAAATTATGATGTTTGGAAGTTTTGTCTGTACGTATTTTGGACTTCCTTGTTGGAGATGAATGCAGAGAGGTGTCTTGAATGCTCTAACATTAGTCAGCCATCATGTGAGCGTTCCAGTCGCCTTTATAGCGTCATCCATCGTACGAAGGTTCTAGAGCAGTCGCTCGCCCTATTATTCCCTTAGAGACCAAGATTGGCTGGAAAATAGTTCAGGTGGTTGTGAAGAAAGTGTAAGTTGATGCTCATGTCACATCCAAACCTTTGAAAGTTAGTCATTAGTTGTTTTATGTGTAATTTTCGGACAACCCTATGTTTTTTTCTCATTCTCAGTCATAATATTCGTAAAATTTGGGGGTCTTTTATTTACGATCTTATCTATGACCCGTAAAAACTTTATCTTTTCTGCACTCAGTTCTGGAAACTTTTTGGATAAAAAAATTAAACAGTTTACATTTTTGTCGCGGCCATTTACAAATTGTTTTATTAATCCTAGTTTCATATATAACGGAGGCAAAATTATACGATCCCTTGATACTAAAGGTGAGTTTATCACGTTCTGTTGTCCTGGAACTAGGGCTTCCCAAGTAGTTTTTAATCTAATGTTGATTTTTAGCACTGTTATCCCACAAAAAAAAAGATAACAAGGATACTTTGTGTAACCACCTTGTTGGCCCAGAAAAAAGTTTATCATTTTTAAGTCAACACAAATGAGCCAGTTCTGTTCCACATATTTAATTTTATTCAAAACCACAGCAACAGTAGTATATTCTTCTTTGACTTTTGTAGAATGTGTAATAGACAGCGACCCTAATTTATACCCATTATGTAAAAGAACACATTTTAGACTCCGTTTTGATGGGTCTATGAATAGACGCCACTCACTAGAATCGTAAATTTGTAAGCCCAAGGCAGCTATTAATAACAAAATTCATTACAAAATACGAAATCACTTCCTTCAGTAAAATATTTTAGGGAGATTTTGTTTCAAAAATGATCGGATCATTTACACAAACTCGACTTGACTTGCCATTTCAAATTATATTAAAAACTGAATACATTTTTAATCAGGAGCAAATAATACTGTAACGCAGCTAATTGTAAGTGAGAGCTATAACTCGTAAACTAGCTCTAGTTGCAAAAAAAAGGTTATATTTAGAATCAGCGACATTCAATTAGTAAGCATCACGCTTCAAAACAGACAAAAGTTGCAATTTTGTTGTGCAGTGTTATCTATGTATTTAAAATAATAACTTAGAAATGTTTACTATTTTTAAAATGTTATTCTACACTTAGAATTAGAAAACATTTTTGAAAAAACATATAAACATTTTGAACGCAGCGGGATTCGAACCCGCGCCTCATGGATAATCATTTCTAAGTTTAAAAAACATTTTTGAAAAAAACATATAAAAATTTTGAACGCAGCCGGATTCCAACCATTTATAAGTTTAAAAAACATTTTTGAAAAAAACGTATACAAATTTTTAACGCAGCCAGATTCGAACTCGCGCCTCTTGGATACCGTCCAAGTGCTCTGACCGCTAAGCCATGCGTTCTACTACCAGCTGCGTCGAAATTATTATACATTTTGTTACAACTTAATTATGTTGCTAGCGACTCTGTAGAGATATTTTTACAAATTTCTACTACTTAAAGATTATTAACAAGAGAGACTGCTATTTTATTTTAATATTTACTATTTTTAAAGTGTTATTCCACACTTAGGATTAGAAAACATTTTTGACGTATAAGAATTTCGACGCAGCTGGTAGTAGAACGCATGGCTTATCGGTCAGAGCGCTTGGACGGTATCCAAGAGGCGCGGGTTCGAATCCGGCTGCGTTAAAAATTTGTATACGTTTTTTTCAAAAATGTTTTTTAAACTTAGAAATGGTTATGACATATGTACTTCACTTTGTTTTTTTGACATCTTATGCGAGAGTACGTTTGCCACCTTATTAATACCTATTAACAACTTACTTACAAAAATGCTCATCATAATAATAACATAAGAACCACTCCGTGAAGGCGATAACAGTTTTAATACTGGATAAAACTCCCTTTTTAATGTAATTTTTAATGGATGGCTTCAGGCTTATGTGATTTTGTAGTATACAATACGTTTGATTTGGCAGTAACTTAAACGATAATGCAGGAAAGCGTCTGACAAATTATTTCACTCCTTAACAGATAACCATTATGGTGACAAGAATCATATTGTCTAGGCGAAAATAAACAAGTCTTTCTCAGTATTCGAGAGAATCTAAACAAATGAAGCAAGTTAAACTTCAAGAAACTGAAGAACATGAGGTATATTTAGCTGACAGTTGGACCCATTTTGAGAGGACTTGAATTGGCAAAGGGTTAAAGTAATGAGGAGTTAAAGTAACTTGGGTTATATTGTTTTAGAATTATAAAATCCAGAAATTTTAATTTCTAAACGGCCTTAGTCGCGAATACAGTCAATTAAAAATATGGTTTATCTCTGGGCTCCAATCTACCACCATAACATAACACTTTAAAATTGTACTGCGGTTCACGATAAAACAATAACATTACAATGGACTTAAAAACACTTATAAAGCCATATAGCCATAATTTGAATTTTAAGCTTACATTATTTCCTTACAAGGTAGAACAAAACATCATTGTTCAAGAACAAAAATTTATAGAACTGACAAAAATGACGACGTTGTCTCATCTGTCAAGTCCTAGTCTCCATTTGAATGCTCTGCGCTTGTTATTCTGCCCTATATTCGCATTGTGAAAGATTTTCAGTTTTAAATGAAAACAATCTGAGAACTTCTTGACAAATCACATCAAACAGTCAGTGCTCTCGTTTTGTGAAAATATAGCTTGAATTTATGAGATATTATATATTTAGTATCTTTGAAGATGTAAATAATTATAAATTGTCCACGACGATATGAAGGGAATAGATAATTTAGTTTTAAATTAAAGTTAAATAAAGGTGGCGAGTATTTATATACTAGCTCCCTTTATTTTGCAAACATATTGTCATCTGAAAAGTCTTTCATATTGACGTTAATAACCACTCTTTTTTTAACTCTATCTTTCATAAGAACAAAATCCATTCAATTCGAATCCCATACTCACTAAGAAACTAAGCACTATAAATAGGTTTTCCCATTTTTTATTTTCCTTCCATTGGATTAGATACTCAAAGCCCTAATATACCTTAATAACAGTATAGCGAGTGGTATAGAAATATCCATCTACCGGATTCAGTTACACCCAAAGTAATTTATTACAAGAAACTAACGAAAAAAGCTAAATAATCTAACAAGCTATTAAACAAATATATCTGCCATCTACCTCATTATAATCCACTAACAAGATGACATGACACAGATCAGTCATTAAGATGTAATTTATTTCGGTCCATGACCTCGCAGCCTCGCGCATGACCCATATACCCAACCTTCCAGAGGCAATTCAATTTTGTTGAAAAATAGCAATTTGCTGGTCACACTCAACTGTTGTCTGAGAGCGTGTCAAGGATGTCATCTAATGAGAATAAAGATCTTAATTGGCTAGATATCTGCAGATTAGTTTTATTACTTACGAGCTACGCCCGTGACTTCGTCTACGTAGAATTTAAACTCTCTGAACATTTATTTAAATTTTCTGAATATTTATTAATTCTAAGTTACTTTATATCATATTAACTATCTACCAGTATCAGTAAAGATCTATGAAAATCGGTCCAGCTGTTCCAGAGATTAACCGGAACAAACAGTGACAGACAGACAAATTGTAAAAAAGATTATTTTGGTGTATGTGCCGTGTATACATACATGACAATGTATTTAGTATAAAGCACTTATTTTAATATTAAAAGCACTCTAATGTACTTATATATGCTCTTTCAAAAAAAAAGCCGGTCTTAGAGAATATCTATTATAAAAACTAATCTAAACACAATATAACACACACGCTTGAAATATATTCATTATAGAACTACAAATTTCTCCTATTTTGCATTCACCCAAAGTCATTATATTCTACATGGCGAACCAATTTTCACCAAAATAAGATAACGAAAATATATTAAGTTAACATTATTTTAGATGAGAATCGAACCCACAAACAAACAACTCTAAAAATGACAATCATATAAATAGCTGTACAACGTAACAAAACAAACAATTCACCCCAAATTATAGCCTTAGCGTCATCCATCACGTTTTTACCAGTGTTCAATTTCAATACAAAGTAAGGAAAGTAAATCACGAGTCACGATTAAATCTAAAGGCAATTAACGCATAGCTCGACTTAGGTGGCCATTAACAAGCTTGGAAATGTAGAGGCTAACTAAGGAAACAGTATTTATACATTAGTAGGGTTTTATGTAAAACGTAACTAACTAACTAAGCGATCGTGGCGTAGATCGAGTTTGACTGTAAAATCGTTTAATTATTATAATTTCCCCATTTAGGTAGGATTTAACGCGGCGTTGAGTTCCGCCTTTTAACACGCAATGTTTTCTTGATATTAGACTTAGGTGTCTATCCTGTATTGCGTAAAAAATGTAAAGTTATTATTATAGATATTAGAGTCGTGGGCACATCTTATTTATTTTGTTTTCGTTTTAATAAAATACTGATAGTAAATAAAGTTCAGAAAGATTCTGATAATAAATTTATGTAGGAAACATTTTTGGAAAAACTTATAAAGATTAGAACGCAGCGGGAATCGAAACCGCGCCTCTTGGATACCGTCCAAGAATAAGTGTGGAACAAAATTTTTAAAATAGTAGATATTAAGTTTATATAATGTATGATTTTATATTAGACAGACCGGTGAAGAAAAAAGTGGTATTACTGATTAATCTATTTGATAACCAATGTAATAAAGTTATTATATTTACTAACTAGAACATATTGATCATTTGGAAGATTAACTACGCTGACATTTACAGGTTACACCTACAAACATTTCCAAGCTATATTTAGCTTAATATAATGAATATAATTGAAATTCATCATGGTTTAATATTATGCTTAAGACAAAGCGCGGCGTTCAGTTCCGTTATTTATCAAACAGCGTTTCACATCTGGTGAGAAATGAAAACCAGCATCTTGATAATCATTTCAGTTATCTGTCTCCTCTGTTATACGAATGGTACACCAAAACATACAAAATAGAAAAAAATACACATAAGGCTTGTTTTGTACAAGTCTTTTTTTTTAAAGTTCGTTAAAATTTAGGCCGCTCAACTTTATTAATAAATATTGTCTACAACTATGCATTATACACGTTAAAGTCATTGCAAAATGTTAAACTTTCTATCGGCAGAGTTTTACTTGTCAAAGTAATTTATGAGCCGAGGCTTCTACGAACCGAGAACGTTTAAAAAATTTTGGAATTGGGCTATTTTTAATTAATTTTGCTTGTTTATTTTTTCTAAAAGTATCATTTTTTATTTTTCAGAGTAGATGGAGACAATTTTGTATTGTGTTTTAAATATTTGAAATACGCCTTTATTTTATTATGCAATATTTTAATAGCATTTAATTTAAACAACGCCTATTAATATGTTTAATTGTGGATTCGATTTCCATTCGAAAAAATATATAAGCAAATATCTTAATAACTCCCTTCTGGTAAGATAAAACGCGGCGTGGAGTTCGCCATTCAGCACAAACTATCTAGATCGTTGACGAAAAGTAATCAACGGAGTGTCTTGACACTAGGTTATCTCTGGCTACCCTACCGTATAGGGTAAAGCATGAAGCTGCAAAAAATATAAACAATCGCGTTCAAATAAATATGTCACGAACGTTCGAAAATAATAACTATTATAATTGTAACAAATAAGTATTACTAAATACTAAATAACATGTAATATGGTTTCAAAATATGTTAATTATTTTCATTTCCTCATTCTGGTAAGACAAAGCGCGGCTGCCACTAAACACGCAATGTCTCGAATTCCGCGGAAAGCGGAATATGGAGTGTTTTGACACTGGGTACTTCCCATCTACCCTGCTATGCAAGATGAAGCTAATAAAGTGTTAGTATATATATATATATATATATATATATATATATATATATATATATATATATATACATACATACATACATATATACATACATACATATATATATGTACATCTATACGTATGTAAGTAAATCTCATTTGCAAATGACATTAGAAAGCCCTGGGGTTCAATTAACGCGATTATAGAAGTCGACGTCACGACGACTTAGCAAGGTCGAGTTTGATTTAATTTGTGAAGTGCTTTTTGATGAACGTTTTTAAAGAGCATTGTGTAATAAATAAAATTGTCAAGAACTAAAGAACATTAGTATTGTGGTAAGTTGGAAAAGGCTAAATTATAATATAATTACTTATGGGCTTTATAATTTGTATCTAATATTCGTAAGATAATATTAGGGCGAGTAGGAAAAAGTATACACGCGAGTGTTGCGGGTTGAATCCAAATTTGAGTGAATTTTTACATTAAAAATATAGGAATGGAAAGTGCGGCGTTGAGTTTCGCAACAAAATCAATAATACACTAGGTTCTATCCGTTCAAGTATACAAATTTTAACTGTAAATCGGTGAAGTTAAAATGTAATTTTAGCCCATATCAAAGTACGTAAAAATCAATGTCTCTCAGTTAACAAAGTAGGGGAATAAACGGCTATTGGAGTGCTGGAATCCATTAAACATGACAAAATAGCCACTAAAGCCTTCGAATCTGGGTCAGGTCGGAAGTCCGGATGAAACGATCTCGTATACCTAAATGAAAATAAATTACAGCTTAACTTGCCCATAAAAGGACTATTTACTAAAGTTTCAACTTGGGGAAAGATAGTAGCGAAAGTCGCTCTTATACTTTCCACGCTGTATAAAAGTAATTAATCATAACGTTTATTAATAAACGCAGTTGACATAAATATATGGTTTTAGTTCAAAACCAAAAGCACGCCTCAAAATATTTTCTTAATATCCTGATCGTCACGCCAAGCTAATTATGTTCAAGTTATGAAAATATTGTATTGTTGGATTCAAACACGTTGGAAAATTTTCAGGCAAATCAGTGAAGTGGGCTTGAAAGTATATGAAAATTTTGCATAAGACAATTTAAAATAATAGATTAAATAAATAAAATATTTATTATACACGCTGCCATATACACATTTATATAAAGTAACGTACACGTTGCCAAGGCAACGAATATTTTACACGTAGATGCTTCTTATACTGAAAAGAGAAATCTTAATATACAGTACATTGAGTATATTTTCTGAGATATAAAAAGTTGTAGTGAATGCTGAGAACTATAAGAATAAATTTAAAGTTTTCGCTTAAGAACTGCAACAACTTCGCAGTAAAACCTCAATGCTTATTTATTATGAAAGAAGCAAGAAACACGAGCAAGAGGATATTATTTTATAACATTTCAGTATTATTCCAACAATAAAGGTATTATAAATAAAGGCAAATAAAAAAACATCTAGTGTCTAATTAAATATGTCTTAAGAAATGTTACCTGAATGGCTTATTTTTAGTTTAAGTCAAATATATTATAAAAATATTACTATTTTACAGCTTCACTCACAGTGTAGTCACTGAGAATGTAGTGTCAAGACACTTTGTTCTCCATTGTCACCCGAACTCGGTACACAGTGTGATACTGCCTCATTGTGCCACGAAGTCCCTAATATTTTAAAATATTTGACATTTTCACGTATTTTGCCGGTCTGTACGTTTATCCTTCGGCACATCCGTCCATTCATATCATGCTCGTCTATCCAATATAGGTTAAATTTAGTCCCGAATTTAACTTTCAAAGAGGCCGGCTAAAACAATCATTTAGTTAGATATACGAAAAAAACCGAGCTCAATCAATGCATTACATTCAAATTATAAATTAATTCTAATCAATGCCATTTAAGAGAGAGACAGCGTCTGACTGTAAACGCGACCGGTTGTGAGTTCTATCCCCACTCGGGGGAGTGATTATATTTAAAAATATTTTCCCTTCCTCGCTCTGGTAAACAAAGCGCGACGTTGAGTTCCACTACTCAACCAGCAATGTCTCGAATTCGGAAAGCGAAGTACGGAGTGTCTTGACACTAGGTATTACCTGTCTACCCTGCTAAACGGAATAAAAGCGCGAAGCTATAAAAAAAAGCAAATTAACTTTTAGAAATATAGAAGTAATGTTTATCATAACAAAAAATAGCCTGTTTTAAATAGCATAACGACTTTTCACTTAGTATACTGTGTTAGCGAAATTATATATAAATTATAATTATAAATATTAGAAATTAAGTTATATTTTAATGGAAGTCATTAGGATAATAATATGAAACACCTACACTATGATAACTATGATTTGCCTGCCTTTGTTCAATGCCTATATAAGTCGGCAATTAAAAAAGGGGGCTCTTTTACTCGTAGTCTTCAGAATAGAAGGTTGTGTTCGGTGCTATCCATTTTGCTAATCATGACGTTATTATTATTATAAGTCAATATATTTCACGTGTATTTTAACAATCAAATCACTGTTGAGGGTAACATGAAATGCGTAGTAAATACGAAAAACTATCATTTTATTTAAAGCAACTGTTATTCATGTAATGTTTATTTCTGCTATAAGAAGAGAAAGAACAGAACTCGATCGAATTTAATTTGCTTGTAAAAAATGTACTAACACATTTTATACTCTCTTTGTTTATTTACAGTATATGAAAAAGACAAATCTGAATGTTTTGTAGTTCTGAAGTGTTTTATTCTCGTGGATTAGATTTCAGGCCAGATCGGTCGAGGATTCGATTTCCACTCGGCAACATGATTTTATTCAAAATTATTTTCACTTCCTCGTTCTAGTAAGACAAAGCGCGGCGTTGAGATTCGCCACTCAATACGCAATGTTTGCACCTGGTGGAAAGAGGAGTATGGAGTGTTTTGACACTAGGTATTTTGTGTACATCTGGCTTTGCGGGATAAAAATGTGAATCTAAAAATAAAGGATTCAAATTTGTAGCCCTAATATAAGTAATCTCTGTAATGTGGACTTTAAAATCACATGTTGACCTCGAGATCACACGTGAACCTTGACAACACATATCGGTCTTTCAATCAGCTGTGAAGTGTGAAAACGATCTTACGGCTTACTTGTGAATGCCGTGCCGATGTGTTTGGTTCGTGAAATCACATTTGCCTAAACCTTAAAATTATATGTCGACCATCAAATCACATGTGACCCGTGAAGTCACATGTGGACTTCGAAAACACACGTGGACCGTGAAATCGCACGTGGACCTTGAAATCACATGTGAACCATCAAATTACATGTGCACCGTGAAATCACGAGGGCCCTCAAATCACATGTGGATTCCAAAATCATATGTGGACCGCGAAATGACATGTGGACCATGAAATCACATGTGGACTGTGAAATCACATGTGGACGTCGAAAGCACATGTGGATCTCGAAGTCATATGTGGACCATGAAATCATATGTGGACCATGAAATTATATATGGACCATGAAACCGCATGTGGACCATGAAATCGCATGTGGGCCTACAAATCACATGTGGATTCCGAAATGACATGTGGACCGTGAAATCACATGTGGTCCTCGAAATCATATGTGGACCATGAAATCATATGTGGACCGTGAAATCACATGTGGTCCTCGAAATCATATGTGGACCATGAAATCATATGTGGACCGTGAAATCACATGTGGACCGTGAAATCACATTTAGGCCTTCAAATCACATGTGGACCATGAAATCACATGTGGGCCTTCAAATCACATGTGGACCATGAAATCACATGTGGGCCTTCAAATCACATGTGGATTCCAAAATCACATGTGGACCGTGAAATCACATGTGGACCTCGAAATCGTATGTGGACCGTGAAATCACATGTGTATCTTGAAATTACACATAGACCATGAAATCACATGTAGACCTCTAAATCATATGTGGACCGTGATATTATATGTGTACCTTGAAATTACATGTGACCAAATAAAGACCATGAAATACGGAATAATATATGAGCAATACCATTTGAGATATTTTTTTATTATATTAAATAGGTACTTATGAAAGAGTATACCTACAAATATAAACGATATAGCGGACGTCGTAGTGCAGTATGACAGCGTCTGACTGTAAACGTAAAAAAATGTTTGTTTAAAAATATTTTAATTTCTCCGCTTCAGACAAAGCGCGGCGTTGAGTTCGCCACTTAGCACGCAATATCTAGATTTCGGGCGGAAATAGTCAATGGAGCGTTTTGACATAAGGTTGTGTCTGACCTCTGCTATGAGGGACAAAGCGAGAAGCTGTTAAGGGTATGGCATATTTTAAGTTTACATGGAAATTCTTTTTTAGGAAACTGATAAAATTTATTTGTTACACAAACTCCCTTACAGGCCATGAGGTAATGTGTATCCACGTGAACGGGCGTTCTATCGTTTTTAAATATGCCCTCACATTATAAAACAAACTCTACAGATACCCCTACATAGATTATCGTAACTTCATTTCATTTAAAAATATTCGTGTGCTCATTTTAGAAATTAGATAAAATGCTTCAGAATAAACAAACACATCTCTGAAAATTAATTAGTATAACTTGTTGATCTGCTACATTGATAAAATAAATTTTCGATACTTAACATGGCTATAATTAAAATAAAATTATTATATGTATAATAAATAAATTATATTATAATTATAGTATATGGTAATATACCATACTGGGATACTCCGTTTTCAAGTAATTGTGCAAAATTGTTACAAATGAAGGGCGTTATACACTTTAAAAGTGAAAGTGAAAGTTATGAGAATTTCATAAGATATAAAATTTTATATGGTTTAAAGCGTAATTCGAAGTTATTGGTTGTGATAGTTGTCTGCGAGACCGCTTTGTTTTAAGTAAATAAAAAAGAACATAATACAGTTAGGGTATGTCCGTTTTATACAATTATTAAAGGCCGATCGCGACGCAATGTGACAGCGTCTTGACTGTACACGTGATCCGTTGTGGATTAGATTCCCACTCGGGGGGAATGATTATCTCCAGTAAGAAAAGACAAGTTTTGGCACTCTATTCAACAAAAAGCGAAGTACGGAGTGTCTTGACACTAGGTACTTACTGTCTGCTATGCGGGATAAAATTGTAAAGTTTAAAAAATATATTTAAAATATATAATGTATAATGTAGCTAAAGTTAATATTTACACAATAGATTTTGAACTTCAAAAATATCTTTAAGAGCAGTTATTACTGTAAAATTTTTTTTTCTACTTATCACGCTGTAGAAAATATGTTAATATATCAATTAATATACGAGGTGGGGCCGGTGGTGGGGCAGTGGGATAACACTGAATATACGTGATCGGTTGTGGGATCGATCTCAATTAGAGGGAGGGACTATTAAAATTAATTACTCTTCCTTGCTCTAGTAAGACTGAGTGCGACGTTGAGTCCTACCATTCAACATGCAGTGTCTCAGTGGAAAGCGAAGTACCGAGTATCTTGACACTAGGTACTCTCTGTTTACCCTGCTATGAGCGATTAAAGCGAGAAGCTATAATAAAAAATATATATTAATAAAATACCTAAAACGACAAACAAAAACATATAAAAATGAGAAATAAGTAATTCTTATTAACCAGAACATTGTGAAAAAAGCAAGCGTTTTAAAAGCAACATTTTTATTGCATAAAAAACAACTACAGTACCTTATCAGAGGAGCTATAAAATAGTAATTTCCTCACTAAGACGTTTAGAAAACGGTCATGCATTTCAATTGATGTATCCACCAGATACAGTAGTATAAATAAACTGAGTTAATTTTCAATACGTACCTACAGACGTCCTACTTAATATTATATATGTGAAACTTTGTTAGGAAGGATTGGTGGCTGTTAGTTCCTTTTTTTTAGTAGACCTAGTTTGACCAAAAAGTACCTAGTGTCAAACACACCGTATTTCCCTTTTCGATGAATTCGAGACATTGTACGCTGAATGGCGGAACTCAACGTCGCGCTTTATTTTACCAGAGCGAGGAAATGGAAATAATTTAAATATAATTATTTCCCCAAGTAGGAAATGTACCCACAACTGGTAGCGTTTACAGTCAGACGCTATTCCACTGCGCCATGACTGGCCTCAAATTCAGTAGTTAGTTACTTTTTCACGTCAAAACTGCTTTAACGGTTTTAAATGAAATTTTACAGTAGTATAGCTTATATATTAGGATAACGCAAAGATATTGCGTAATTTGGATACAATACAACCATAAGTATTTAGTTTATATAAAAATATTCTTCAAAAGAAAACTTACGACATAGAACAGTTTGTAAATATAGATTTTTACAGTATAAATATGAAAGTAACTCTTTATGTCCGTCGGTGTCATTAGGCTGAACTGATTATGATAAAATTTAAAATAGTGATATTTGAGAGTCTTGGGATAAACATGGGTCACTTTTATCTCCAATTTTAATACTGTTTTTAAAGAACTTCATTGATTTACATTATGGACGCAGGCGAAACCAAGCGGGTCAGACTATATATGCGTTGATAGTGAGTTCGAATATGAATTATATTTGCTATAACAAAACGTATATCGAAATGGAACGAATGATATTATGTATATTCTTATTGAAATTAAAATATTATTTATATATGCAAATTTAAATATATACAAGATATATGTAAATAAAGTAATGTAAAACAAGTGGCACGTGTCCATGTTGCACCTGAATAAATATGTACTTATAAAAGTGTACAAAAAGAATAATTGTATAACCATTACGTATATAATGTGTATATCTATTATATTTAATTTTTGATATGTTGGTTTAAGCCCAAAGATCACAATGCAACATATGGATAGCGCAGAGTCATATTAGAAGTCTAAATTAAGTATTTTAGTTTTAAAAAAAATTTTATGGGTAATAATAATGTCTCGTGATGTGGTGAAAAGCAGAGAATGGAGTGTCTTGACACTAGGTTCGTTCTGTTTCCTATGTTATGCGGGAAAAGCCCGAAGCTATAAAATTTATGCCAGCAATAAAACTCGCTTCTATAATTGGAAGTTAATAATTATTAAGAAAGTTAATAAGTAAATAGTTATAAGACATTCCTCATAGCAAGGAAGTCGGAACATAGTGTCAAGACATTCTATGGACTGTTTTCGGCTCGAAATCGAGACACTGCGTATTGAATGGCAAACTCAACGCCGTACTTTGTATTATTAGAGCGAAGAAATTAAAATTAATTTAAAAAATAATAATTTCCTCGAATGGGAATAGTACTGTAAACAATCGCATTTACAGTTCACACTGTTCCACTGCGCCATTACGATGTCAAGCTATACAAATAACAAATATTCTCTATATAATATTTCAAAAAGTGACACCGATGGTGGCGCAGTGAAACAGCGTCTGATTGTAAACACGATGGTTTGCGCGTTCGATTAACACTCGGGGAAATAATCATATTTTAAATCTCCATTCCCTCGTTCGTGTAAGACAAAGCGCAGCGTTGAGTTCCGCAACTCAACAAGCAGTGTCTCGAATTATACGGAAAGCGGAGTACGGGTTGTCTGAATACTAGATACTTCCTATCTATGCGGGATAAAAGCGTGAAGTTAAAAATAAATAAAAATAAATATCTTAAATATCAAGATGTCCGTTCCCAGCATCCGAGATCTTTATCTCACTTTACATCGCTAAACACTCGTCAACTGCTACTATGTAGTGTTTGCCGGTCGCTTGGTAAACACAGAAACCAAGGTTAAAGCTAAATTAACCCAATATCGGCAGTTATTTATAATTTGATTATACAATGTGTATAAATTTAGTTGATGTAAGTTTACACATACATTTAATGTGTAATTTGTATATTGTACAATACATATATATATATATATATATATATATATATATATATATATATATATATATATATATAAAACAAAATATACGTAAATTAGGATATTTGTATGAGGTACAAAAATGTAATAATTCTTCTTGATTTATTTTTGGTGATAAAAAATAAACTTGGTTTGAACAAACGTATACAAAAAAGTGGTAACGGAACAAAACTGCTATTTATTACGGTAAATTCCGATTTAGCATGTTTTTAATAAGGCCAATATATAGTAAGCAAGTTTAACACTATCTTCTAGAGCCATCCTGGTGCAATGGTCTTGCAGACACTACGACTGATTTTGGATTCAATACAATGAGTGCATTTAGTTAAATTTAGCGGCGTTGAGCTCCGGCACCTAATACGCAATATCTTAATTTTAAAACAGAGAACGGAGTATTTTGACACGAGGTTCTCTCTGACAAACAAACCTTTGCCAAGCGAATTTGATTTTGCATATATTATTTATAGCCAAAGATAAACTCACCACACGATTATACAAATCCGGCATGTTATCATACAGAACTTAAATTCACAGTTATTTGCCTAATAACTATAGTTACTAAAAATATGAAAACTTTAATTATTTCTTTATAAAATATAATTTCATATAAATTGTTAGAAACTATATACTTTTATACTAAAGCTTAGACTATCTCAATACTATCGTGTATGATTTAAGAGAAATATTCAAATGGTAGCAACGCAGTCGCACGTACGGCGGCGCCGATAACACTGAGGTCATGGTTTGTGTACGGAGTACAAGTAATGCAGTGTGGACACATTTCGCGATAGTTACACGGACACGGGAAGGAAAACGATTCCTACAATAGGTTTTCTTTTAATTATATTAGTTTATTTGTGATATTAGCTAATTTTTGAGAGTATTAATACGATTTGAGCTATTATGTATATTGTATAAAAAAGCAACTTCATGCTTTAGCTTACAGAGCAGGGTAGTTAGAGATAACATAGTGTCAAGACATTCCGTTAACTGCTTTCCGGCCAAAATTGAGACATTACGTACGCATAAACACAACCAGACAAATATAAAAACTAACAAACATATTATCTGTGGATTCAAACTTATGAAATATGAAATATCCTTAGTTAATCTAATATTCTGGTCCTGGTTAGATATCAGGTTTCCGGTTAATTTTATAATTTTAATTTAAAGTGCAATTACTAAAAATAAATTAATTAAGTTTTTTTTATTAGATAGGTTATAAATAATCACTAGAAAATACAAATATTGTTAAGCATTTACACTCAGAGATTGAAATTAACTTTTAGCTGACATTAAAGAACGGGAGATAATTTATTTGCGCCGATTAAGTATCGTTTTAATACTAAATTATGAGTACATCATATACCTATTGTAACATTTTTTAAAAAACTTATATTAATCATTAATTAATATATTTTAGCTTCACGCTGTACCCGGGAAGGGTAATCGGAGGCAACAGAGTGCCAAGCGCTACGGTCCCTACATATCTCTTTCACCTCGTCCACAGTCATTACAACTCTTCACACACGCCCTTCGGAGGGTCCTTTTTCTCATTTTACGTGACCTTCCTCCGTTATCTTCAATACTGTTTTTTCGAAGGTCAACCGAGATCTCTCCCGATCTCTTGTTCCACTGACCTTTGCTTCATAAATCTTTCTTACCATTCTTTCATCACTCATCCTCTCAACGTGCCCACCTGATCACGTTCTTCGTCATTCTTACGATGACAATCACGCTTACACGTGCCATTCTGCGTATCTCCTCGTTGCACATAAGGTTAGCTAAACTGACTCCGCATATCCGACGAAGAGATCACATCTCTACTGCATTCATCTTTATTTCATTCTTTTTTTGTTACTTGCCGTACAACACAACGTCGGTGTCAGTACTACATTGTGAACGGCAAGACTTGCAGGTACTCACGCAGCCAGAGCACTGTTAACCCTGTTACCGGCAGTAATATACCTTTCCACATCAATTTCGTATCTTCCATCTCTATTAAACATATTTCTCAGATATACGGATTAATTATTATGGTTAAAAAAATGTATTAAAATAAATTAGTTTTGTTATAAATAATACTAGAGGCCATCGTGGCACAGTGAGATTAGTCAGACTGTAAACACAATTGGTTGTGAGTTCGATTCTTACATATATAAAATTTATTTTCTTTTGCTCCATTTATGTAAGACAAAGTGCAGCGCTGAATTGGCCACTCAACTCTCATCTCTTTCATGAGTGGAAATCAGTCAACGGAGTGAATTGACATTAAGCTGTCTCTGAATACTCTGTTATGGAAGATAAAAAAATGCGTAAAGATAAAAAAAATCAAATCCCAAATGCATAAAAACCAAATCCCTAAAAATAGCAAAATTCAAAGATCATATTACATAAGCGTCCGTTTAATGCAAGTGCTTTGGAAACCCCAACTATGTAAATGTTATTATCTAAAACTATGTGGGAATGTTTTTCTGACATTGACCGAGCCACGCATTCTCATACTTAGCTATAGTGACTCACTCCAAACTGAAATACACCATCGATCCGCTACACGATAAGGCGATATGTGCGTCTATTTTAAAACATGCTATTATTATTCGTATTGTAAATCATCATATATTAGCTTCCCGCTTGTATCTCGCATAGCAGGGTAGACAGAAAATACCTTGTGTCAAGACCCTCCGTACTCTGCTTTACGTCGAATTCAAGGTATTGCGTGTTAATGCTGCGTTTTGTCTTACCACAGCTAGGAAATGAAAACAATTAAAATACATTCATTCACCCGAGTGGGAATCGATCCTACAACCGCTCTAGTTTACAGTCAGACGTTGACCCACTATGCCACGATCAATGCATTCGAATAATAAATCATAGTTATATTAATACAGGAAATAACTTTGGACCCATTAAGGAAAATTAAGACGAAGAAATAATGAAGAAGGAATTATAGAACAAGCAACAAAAAGAGATGAGTTTGTGATAATTAAAGCTTATATGAAGAAAAACTCAAGACAATATTTTTCGTATCACTACCATGTGATCCACATACGCTGTACGTACATACGTTGTATAATTATCTAATGAGGTATAGTATAATTATTATATATATTAATAGTAACGCCTTGTCCTGTTTCTTGTTATAAGACGTATGAAAAATATAAAATTAATATATAAAATAATAGTCAGCTACCGGAGATGGATTCGAAGTAGGTGGAAAAAATAATGAAGCTCGATTGGGGCCAATATAGCTAATTAAGTTAATTGTAATTACGTCATAGTAGTGATCCATTTAGGGCAAGTCTAAAATTCTTGATTTTGCGTTTTCTTTCTTTATCATTTCAAAAATATATAAGAACACATAAATATCTAAATTAATAGCTTATATATTTATTAGTTATATTTTTTTTCAAATTTCCCACAAAATATTTTGAATGTTTGCTTTCAAGATATAAATATACTTAAATGTGTGGACAATCCTAGGAAGATCTGTGTACATCTAGGAACATATCTTATAAGCAAGTTGAAAATGCGTTTAGCAGTCTTAACTAACTAGATTCTCTATCGATGTCGTTTCCAAGCTGAAATGTAAATTTATCAAAAATTAGAGAAATTTTATTTTGTTGTTTTTAAAGTGTTATCCACACTAAGGATTAGAAAACATTTTTAAAAACGTATAGATAGATTGAGCACAACGAGATTCGAACTCGCGTCTCTTGTAACGTCATAATTGGTATTTGTTAGGTATCAATTTTTTTGCAAATTTAAGATGTTTATATGCAAATGGATGCTAGCTGCGAAATATAGAATTATTAGATAGGTAGAAATAAATATAAGCCGGCGTTGAAAATTCATATTAACACTAAAAAAAATATTTGAGAAATATTTAAAAATGGGTAAGATTTTCTAAATCGTTGATTTTGATAATTGATTTTCGTAGGTAGTTTATTAAACAAAATATTCATTATAAATTTCTTAATTTATTAAGATTTACAAAATATTATCTGATGTGGCATGTGTTATGGACATATCTCGTTCTAATTAGTTAATAGTCTTCAAGTTGTAAGAGGATAGTTAGGAGTAAAGTAGTTTGTAAATAACATCATAAATTTTCTTATCAATAGAAACTAAATGCTTTACAAATATATTTGCACACGTATACTATAATTCATCGAATATGGAATCAATTCAACATGGTTTTCTATAGAATTCGTTCCGAATAAAATTTACACGCGGAAAAAACGACCAACAACCTAGCAGGTACGCCACAGTAATGAGTAAACGTAACGTCATTGATGATTGTTTTACGGCTTCCCACTGTGAAGACAATGATTAAAGGTTCGATGTTGACTCTTTTAACTTCTACACTCTGGTCAAGACACGGCGTTAATATACGCCACACATCTCGCGATGTCTTGAGAACGGCGTGTAATTGACCGAAAATGTCTATTGTGTACGGTTTCTGCCATATTTATATCTTTATTATTCTTTATAACAGAAAGGAGAGATTGGATTTTTTTTAATTTTACATGCACGAGGGCTCCCGAATGGAAGGGTAGTAGAGAGAATGTACTGTACATTCTCTCTACTACACTGCCATTCGGCAATCTCTCCTTTCTGTTATAAAGAATAATAAAGATACAAATATGGCAGAAACCGTACACAATAGACATTTTCGGTCAATTATAAAAATTACCACAGCAGAGGCGCGGCCTGAGGCGTTGGCTCATTATTTATGGACGGGTCAGGTGTATCCGGCGTTAGCTACATTTATAATAAAGATCAAAGAATTATCTACCTTTCCTCTCTTAATAGTAGTAAATCAGATAGTGTATATATATAAAATTATAATTAAAAAATTTGTAATTAATGCTAAATTGGTGAGTTTGCTAAGTGAATTTTAAGATAATTGTAAGCGTGAATGTCACAGTAAGAATGAAGAAGAACGTGCTCAGGTGGTTTGGGTACGTTGAGAGAATGAGCGATGAAAGAATGGTAAGAAAGATTTATAAAGCCAAGGTAAGGGGTACTAGAAGTCGGGGGAGACCTCGGTTGACCTTCGAAAACACAGTATTGAAGATACTGGAGAAAGGTCACGTAAAAAGCATGAGGACTCCCTGAAGGGCATGCATGAAGAGGATAATGACTGTGGACGAGGCGGAACAGTTATGCAGGGACCGTAGCGTTTGGCGCTCCGTACTCTCTGACTACCCCGCCAGGGATGAAGCGTGAAGCTAAAAAGAAAAAAAAATAAGATATTTTTTTGCTTCACGCTATTATCCCGCATAGCAGGTTAGACCACCCTAGTGATACGACACTCTGTACTTCGCTTCCCAGCGAATTCGAGACATTGCGTGATGAGTGGTGGAACTCAACGCTGCCCTTGAACTTACCAGAACGAAGAAGCGAAAATAATTTAAATATAATCACTCCCCCGAGTGGGAATCGAACCCACAACCGATCGCGTTTTCAGCCAGGCGCTGTCCCATTGCGCCATAACCGGCCTCTTTTTTAAGATGTACTTATTAAATAAAAATTGTAATATATTTACTAGTTCGAAATAAAATGTTCAGGAAACGTTTGAGAAAGGATATTTTCATTGCAAATCACGAGAAGTGTACAATGTAAAAAAAATTCCAGTAACTACAGTTATTTCACCAACTTCTTTCATTACCTTCTCTTAAACATATCTACGAGTGTTAATCAATATAAGAAAATCTTGCAACGCAATTTAGACCCAATTCTTACTATCTTATATTTTGAAAAATTGCACTCGTGTCCGGATTCGATTAAAATACAATATTTTCATTTTTTTATCTCTATGTTATCCATGATGAGGAAAACCAGAAATTATCTAAATCGTTTAAAACTAAGTAAATAATTTGTTATTTTCTACCTTAGTGTGAAAACCAACAAACAGTACTTAATGGAAATATAGTGAAATCTGCATGAGTGTGTTCAATAATAGGTTTACATAATTAGTTACATCAATACGGCCGGAGCACGTTTGCGTCTGTGTGACTACTGACAAAGCACTAATCGGATTGTACAGGCGTAACAAGGCTGTGTTGTATTGTGGAGCTTATTCTGTACTATATGTGGAGAATGGAAATAAAACAATCATTATATTGTTACAATATATATGTTATTTTTTATCACGCATAGCAGGGTAGACGGGAAGTACCTAGTGTCAAGAAACTCCGTACTCCGCTATCCGTCGAATTCAAGACAGTCTGTGAATTGAATTTAGGAACTCCACGCCGCAATTTGTTTAACAACAACGAGTTTATGAAAAGGATTTAAATATAATAACTCCCATGAGTTGGAATCGAACCAGGCGCTGTCTCATTGGAACAGGGCCGACCTCAGTATATATAAGTTGTGGTATAAACATAACAATAAATATATTAGAAACTGAACAGTAGAATATAGCATTGAATTTGTAATATTCTATAAAAATATATACAAATTAATTTGTTTTCATATCAATGATTTTCATCATCATCATCATTTCATCATCTCACCAATGATGAGAGCTTAAAAAGTGTGATCTGTGAGTGCAGTATGCAGCAGGGCGTTCCAATGTTATGTTCAATACAAATAACCAGTCCAGGTAATAATATATATCTTTTATGTATATATATTTAAACTAAATTTATTTTTATTTTTAATCAGGAATTTCTGGTGCGGTTTTAAGCCCCACCAACCACGCAATATTTTTTATTCGGCGGAAAGTGGATAACGTAGTGTCTTGGCATCAGTTTCTACTTTTCAGCTATATGATATACACAAAGTTGAAAAAAGACGTTTTCTATATTAAGCACGAATATGTTTTCGCATTCAGATATGACGCGGTAATCCTGTTAGTTCCCAATAATATCCAGTTGCTACATAATTTTGCTTTATTAAATGCAAAGACATGATATTACTTAGGAAATGGGGGAAACATGGTTTTGGCATAGTTAATTAAGGAAATTTATGAGGCCATCGTGGCGCAGTCGGACGTCTGAATATAAACGCATTTGGTTAAGGGTTCGATTCCGACCCGGGGAAATGATTATATTTGAAATTTATTTTCATTTCTCCGCTCGGGTAAGACAAAGCATCGCGATGAGTTCGCTACTAAGCACCCAATGTCTCTATTTCGGGGTGAAAGTCAACAGAGTATGTTGACACTCTCTTACCGTCAAGTTTTACAACTATTAATTATTTACCTTCTGATCTACATATACGGAGAAGAAATCAATAGGGAGCTAAGGAAATGAAAACATTATGACCCATTGGTTTGACTCTAAACACGACAGTTACAAGTTTGATTCTCACTTGGGGGAATGATTCTCTCTTTTAGGAATGATTAACAGATTAGTTGAGACAAAGCGCGGCGTTGAGTTCCACTACT
Source organism: Dryadula phaetusa (assembly GCA_032432895.1). NCBI lineage: Eukaryota > Metazoa > Arthropoda > Insecta > Lepidoptera > Nymphalidae > Dryadula > Dryadula phaetusa. The sequence goes on along the minus strand of JAOYRS010000017.1, from coordinate 4,258,576 downwards.
CAATACGTAATATCTTGATATTTTCTCCATACTAAGTGGTTCTGTTACTCTGCTATGTTTCTAATAGCGTGAAGCTAAATCATATAGAAAAATAACAAAAAGTCATACAAATATTATAAAAAAACTTTAAAACTACGTTTTCAAGCATGTTACACTAAAACGCTAGTAATGAAACATAAATCATTTAAAAATACGAAATTAGTCGACCTCGCTCGCACTTAGAGCGAGTTTGAAAAACGCAATGTACAGGAATTTTATTATGACGATACTCACGATAAAAGTGAGTTTTTCTGTAGTGTAGAAATATTTATATATGAGTCTAATGTATAAAGAAAACAGTGTTTCTCTAATTTTAAAATCTTACCATTAATCATTAGAATATTGCGCTAGATGTGGTGGTGACTCCTCCATAATATATATATATATATATATATATATATATATATATATATATATATATATTTAGGCTTTACGCTATATCTCGCATAGGGTCGGAGACAACACAGTGTCACGACACTCCGTTGATGGCTGGCCGCCCGAAATGGAGCGATTGACAGCGCTTTGTCTTACCGTAGCGAGAAGATGAAAATGATTTAAAGATAATCGTTCACAGATTTCTTTCTTTGAACGTCAATTAATTTATCACAATTTCGCTTTAGTCAATAACTCAGACCTCGGAAGAACCGTAAGAAACTCAGTGTGATTTTTTCTCTATTTTTATTCAAACAAAAGCTTTAAGCTTTAAAATATGTAAGAATATTTTTTTTAACTTCATGCTCAGCCAAAAAGTACCCAGTGTAAGGACACTCCGTACTCCGCTTTCATCGTTTGTTAAGTGGAGGAAATGAAAATAACTTAAATATAATCATCCCTCGAGTGGGAATCGAATTCACAATATATCGCGATTACAGTTGGATACTGTTCCAATGCGCCACGACCGGCCTCATGGTATCAAGGAATTTATAAAAATTATTTATCTATACATATAAATCGAGTACTAACTAATAACGAAGAAAATGTTAAATGTAATAATACTTAATTACTGAATAAAATTAAGATATAAAAAAAACCGATAAGAAAAATAAAAGCCTAAAAGCTCAGATCGACAAAACTGTAAAAACTAAAGATTAAATTTTAGATGAAGCCTCGCTAGTCCCTTTTGTCAAAGCCTGTTGGGAACACTTATCACATCATAGCGGGTCACTAGGTGGGTAATGGACAACGGACATCACCTTAAAAGGGTTTTAAATTTCATTTCTGTATCTAATATTCTGTGTGTAAATTTAATATTGTTTTAGAATTAAATAATGCTATGTTCATCATGTTTTAAATTATTTAATATTATAATATTTTATTATAATGTCTAAGTATAAGCGAGAACTCAAATTATGCTTCGATTCCCAATTTTGAGGATTAATTGTATATGTAACTAAGTTTCTATAAGACAAAACGCGGCGTTAAGATCCGCGGCGTTAAGAGACAACACAGTGTCACGACACTCCGTTGATGGCTGGCCGCCCGAAATGGAGCGATTGACAGCGCTTTGTCTTACCGTAGCGAGAAGATGAAAATGATTTAAAGATAATCGTTCACAGATTTCTTTCTTTGAACGTCAATTAATTTATCACAATTTCGCTTTAGTCAATAACTCAGACCTCGGAAGAACCGTAAGAAACTCAGTGTGATTTTTTCTCTATTTTTATTCAAACAAAAGCTTTAAGCTTTAAAATATGTAAGAATATTTTTTTTAACTTCATGCTCAGCCAAAAAGTACCCAGTGTAAGGACACTCCGTACTCCGCTTTCATCGTTTGTTAAGTGGAGGAAATGAAAATAACTTAAATATAATCATCCCTCGAGTGGGAATCGAATTCACAATATATCGCGATTACAGTTGGATACTGTTCCAATGCGCCACGACCGGCCTCATGGTATCAAGGAATTTATAAAAATTATTTATCTATACATATAAATCGAGTACTAACTAATAACGAAGAAAATGTTAAATGTAATAATACTTAATTACTGAATAAAATTAAGATATAAAAAAAACCGATAAGAAAAATAAAAGCCTAAAAGCTCAGATCGACAAAACTGTAAAAACTAAAGATTAAATTTTAGATGAAGCCTCGCTAGTCCCTTTTGTCAAAGCCTGTTGGGAACACTTATCACATCATAGCGGGTCACTAGGTGGGTAATGGACAACGGACATCACCTTAAAAGGGTTTTAAATTTCATTTCTGTATCTAATATTCTGTGTGTAAATTTAATATTGTTTTAGAATTAAATAATGCTATGTTCATCATGTTTTAAATTATTTAATATTATAATATTTTATTATAATGTCTAAGTATAAGCGAGAACTCAAATTATGCTTCGATTCCCAATTTTGAGGATTAATTGTATATGTAACTAAGTTTCTATAAGACAAAACGCGGCGTTAAGATCCGTAATTGTCTGAACTGATTGTCTTGAATTCGAACGCAAAGTGGTTGACATAATGCCTTGATATTCTATTATTCTTCTCCCTGCCTTTTGATATACAGAATGAAGCGATAAACTACTTTGCTTTATTCATACCATCGACAAATAAACATACATACATACATCTTACAAAAATTTATATATATTTTTTAAATTTTTCAAACGTGTAGATAACTACGTATATATATATATATAAATAAATACGTATGTTCCTATTTCAAAATCTCAAGGTAACCTGAAAGTTTAATATAAAAGTACCTATAAAATAAATTTCAGATAAGAATCCAGTCCTTTGATCTCAAAGCCTGCTGTAAGCATATTTATGATATACAAAGTGGGTCAGGCAAGAGGACGTACTTGAAAAGTTAGTTCAAAATATATTAAAATATAAGTAATAGTAATTATTAATAACTAATTATTAATTTAATAGAGGCCGGTAGGGAGGCAGTGGGACAGTGTCGTTGTGGGTTCGATCCTCATTCGTTATAGTTATAATTATAATTAAATTATCAAATCAAACATAGTGTTTGTAGCAAACACTATGTTTAACCACAAACAAATTCACGGGAACGGATGGAAGAGAAAAGCCGATTGATCTATTCCTAGTGGATCAGCGTATTCGTAACCAACTTATGCACACGCGTGTGTTTAGGGGTGCCGACTTGGAAACAGATCACTATCTAGTAGTTGCTAGAATAAGGGGTCTGTTTGCCGGTTGGCGCAGCCGCACGAGGTGTCCAAACTTGGAGGCGAATAATTGCATAAGAAGCTGGAAGCTTCAAGTTCCATCGACTAGAGAGGAATATGATAAAAGGGTTTCCAAAAAGCTAGACAGCTGCGAAATAGGTACTGAAAGTGTTGAAGTATGCTGGTAGAAGTGGTCTTAGGAATTGTATGATTGAAGCTGCAACTGAGATATGTGGCATTGGGAAAAGAGGCTTTAGTAAAAAGCGTGATGAATGGTGGGATGATGAAGTGAAAGAGGCAGTAGAAAGAAAGAAGAAAGCATGACAGGACTATAAAGCCTCGAGTAAGAATCAAAGTATGAGAGAGATTAAGATAAAGATGAAGCGTGAAAAGTCAGAGCGTGAAAGAGATGACAGATTGACCAACAATTTCCGGGAAAACACGAAGCTTTTCTGGCGAGAAGTTAGTCATTCTCGCCGTTGTTCGCCAACCTGTAAAATGAATGGGTTGTTTTCCGAGGATGGTGAAATACTTACGGAAAGAACACACGTTTTGCAACGATGAGCGGAATTCTATAAAAAGATGTATGAATGTGATGACGCCTCTGACGCTGAGCGACAGCAATATGCTGAGTCTTGATGTAGCAGATGGCAAAATCGGTATAAAAGAAGTAGAGAATGCCATACGAAGTCTGAAATGTGGTAAGGCAGCGGGAGCAGATGGAGTTACTGCAGAGATGATCAAATATGGTGGGCCGCGCATCTTGTACCTGTTCTTTTTTCTATGCAATTTATGCTGGAAAAAGGGAGAGGTCCTGGATGATTGGCAAGGCGCAGTCATCGTGCCTTTGTATAAAGGCAAAGGTTCACAGATAGACTGTGCAAGCTATAGGGCTATCAGTTCGATTAGCTTGAGCAGTAAAATCTATGCTAAAATTCTAGCGAGAAGAATGCAAGAGAGATCCGAAAGGCTTTAATGGGAGGCCCAAGGAGGATTTAGACCTGAAAGAGGGTGTATGGATCAGGTCTTTTCTCTCCGCATGATCACGGAAAAGTTTTTGGCTGTAAACCAGAAAACTGTCTGTACTTTTGTGAATTTAGAAAAAGCATTTGACAGGGTTGTAAGAAATAAGTTATGGGAGATACTGCCCTGGTACAATGTGAGCGGACCCTGGTTACCCCGGACCCTGCCGGTAACAGGGTTAACGGTGCTCTTGCTGCATTGATGCGACGGCAAAACGTCAGCGTACCTGTACGTCTTGCCGTTCACAATGCAGTACTGATACCGACGTTGTTATATGGCAGCGAAACGTGTGTGTGTCAAAAGAAGAATGAAAGAAAGATGAATGCAGTAGAGACGAGATCTCTTCGTCGGATATGCGGAGTCAGCTTAGCTGACCGTATATGAAACGAAGAGATACGCAGAATGGCAGGTGTAAGCGTGAATGTCACAGTAAGAATAAAGAAGAACGTGCTCAGGTGGTTTGGGAAAGTGGAAAGAATGAGCGATGAAAGAATGGTAAGAAAGATTTATGAAGCCAAGGTGAGGGGTACGAGAGGTCGGGGGAGACCTCGGTTGACCTTCGAAAACATAGTATCAAAGATACTGGAGGAAGGTCACGTAAAAAGTATGAGGACTCCCTGAAGGGCATGCATGAAGAGGATAATGATGCAATGCATGCAATGTCTCGAATTCGACACTATGTATATCTACTATAGTATCATAAATATAAATATATATATATATATTTTCAATATAGAGTACATGGAGATCCCAAAGTAATGCTTAGAAATATATAAAATTAATAAAATAAATTTTACAAACACTACCATGTGTTGGACATACATGTATATATAGTGTGACATACACGTTGCTAATACAACGTATTATCAACGCGTCAATCTAGTTACTAAATATATGAAAAAAATGACAATCATTAATACAGCAAAATTACAATTTTCCAAGCAAAAAACCATACAAATATAGAAAATTTTTATACCTATATATTGTTTCTTGTATATGATTTATGACATCGAATATAGGTCAAGTGGTGGTAACGAGCGGACAATAGCTGACAATGGATTATATCAGCGTTTGTAACATGACGTACGTATGTATGTAAGTAAGTACGTACGAAATCGTTAGTATCGCGTTTTATTATGGTATTAAACGCGAGATTAAATACTTTTATACATACATACTTATGATGATTTATTCATCGTGTGATTGTTAACGCGATTTTTTGTGGGTTCGATTCCCATTCAGGGGAATGATTATATTTAAAATTGATGTAACTGAAACTATTTTAAACGTGTTAATCCGGTATATTTTGGTATTCAAAAATTTTAACAAACTTTACAGTAGCCTACTAGTAGTAGTAGTAGTAGTAGTAGGTCACTAGTAGACTGCTAGTTGTGACCATGGACTACTGTAAGTGTTCGAAACGTAAAGTTTCCAAAAATATATTGTTAAATACCAAATTTATCCCCTATAAAATAGCTTTATTTAAAATGTGTAAGAATCGCGAAAATTAAAGAGATTTTCATTTATCCGCTCTATTAAGACAAGGAGAGGCGTTTAGCCCACTTTTAAACATACAACGTTTCGATTTCAGTTGGAAAACAGTAATTGGAGTGTCTTGACACTCGGTTATATATATATACAATAACTTAAAATTAGGGAAGTTGTTACGATATTAACATCAACGTCATGCTTCTGTCAATTTACCTCATAATATGCAGTAGTCACGCGACATATTAAGGAACTATAGGTTATAATTTAATTAGTTATAAACGTGTCGCTTTATCAAATCTATAAAATAAATACCGATATATTTATTACTAATAAAAAAATTGTATTACATTTTTATAATAATACTTCCTTTTTAAATATTTTTATCATACATTCATTGCGGTTTTGGAAATATTTAGACTAATAAGCTTCATACTAAAAAAAAGCAGATTCAAGTTTTTTCTCCCGTAGCAGGGCAGTCAGAGATAACCTAGTGTTAAGATACTCCGTTGAAACTAGGTTATCTTTGGTTGGAGTAGAACCCAAAACCAATCGCTATTACAGACGCTGTCCCACTGCGCCTGCGATGGCCTTATTTTATTACCTTCATTTATGCCTAAAATCCTAGTGCACTTCAATACTATTTAATACTATATAAACTTTAGTACAGCAGTAAGCTAAATTTCACGCTCCTTCGTCCTCGTAATTTTCGTGAAAGGGGATTTAAAATATCTTATCAATATAAATTACTATCGCAATTATATATATATATATATATATATATATATATATATATATATATTTTCTTTTTCATTTAAATATTACCTAAATGCTAAATTGTGCTTAAGTATACATACAACACCATAATAAAACGCGAACGCGAAAAACACAGGCAATTCAATTTTTATAATATATATATATATATATATATATATATATATATATATATATATATATATATATATATATATATAAATATATATATATATATATATATATATATATATATATATATATATATATGTATATATATATATAAATAATCCCTTAAACAAACATATTTTAGCCAACCAACAGAAACCAATTAAATTAAAATATATAGCGTACTTTTATTACATAATTAGTTCTAAATTAGAAGTTTCAGACAATTATCAAATAACAATATACTTGAACAGGTCCATTCCAAGAAGTTATTTGCTGAACAAGTTGTAAGAACAAAAACTATTTCACTGGAATAAGTACTCGTAAAACTCGGTGACCTTAATTTGAGACTAAGCATAAATGGGCGTAAAGATTGGTGGTGCAAATAATAAGAGGGAGAATTCCTATAGAAATCTAGACACTATAGTGGGACAGGGCTGATTATGAAACGCGGTGGTTTTGTGTTATTTCTTTGTGGATGATTATATTAAAGTTATCATTTCCTTGCTCTGGTTAGAGAAAGCTACAATATGTTTTTAAATGAAACTGTTTTAACCGGATTAATCGCGTATATTTTGGTATTCGAAAAACGTCAGGTGTCCAAAATGTATTTTCGAGTACCAAAATATAAGCGATTAATCCGGTTAAAATAGTTTCATTTATAATATATAAAAATCGCGAAAATCAAAGATAACTATAAACTACATCTTTTTGTTAAGTAAAAATCTACGCGCTTCTGGCCGTATAGTATACAAAAACCTATGAATTTGAAAAAAATATCTTATTTTTTTATATACCAATGCCTAAATAATCACAAAATCGTTGTATTTTCAATTTGCTTTTGGTTTAGTTTATATTTAAAATGTTATAACGGACAAACAACGTATAGCAAAAACTAATAGAAGAAACGAATAGCGTAGCAAGCTGAAATTTACCTTCTATGTTAGCTTGAAGTGAAGAAAATGACTAAAGATTTTTCAAAATTTCAACAGAACGGAAAATATTAAAGTTCTAAATTTCACAGACAAAATAGTGTTAGTACTATGCTCTAGAGTTTTAAAGTTCCACGCGACAACTTGTAGTTTAATAAAAATTTCCAAGAACTTTCCAAGCGAGAACGCATTGTAACGTAGCTTCTCTACTTTTTATATTAAAATTGTTTTAAGTCCTGCCCGAATTGTGTACAATATATTTTTTACTATATCATTATTTCAAATTAAATTTTGATTTAACCTCAAAAGTCACCTAAAAGTGACATTTTCTCAACTGAATACTTGCCAGTGCAAGGCATTTTTATTCTGAGAAAAGAAACGTAGGCGGCAAATGACCCGCTAAAGACGTCCCATTGTTTCAGTACAAAACTCAACAAAGGTCCAATTCAAAACGAAAAGAGGCTTTATTTCACCATTTAGAATCTTTCAACTTTTTCTCTCTTTTTAACAGTTAAATATACTGTGTTATAAAGAACAGCTTAACGTTATATTACTTCAAACGAGAATATAACGATCCGCCATTTTCAGTCGTTGGTGGTACAATTTGCATAAGGCATTAAAAGCAAAGGAAATTATTACGCTCTCTCCAATGTCTGGCAAGTTTGTGTTAATTTAAATATCAGATAGCTGATATTTCTTTTGTAAATATAAATGCAATATAAATAACTATACATAAATTAAATATAATCAGTTAGAAAGAATTGTCAAGATACTCTGTTGTCCAATTGCCCCGCGAATTGCAGACATTGAGCGACAAAACTTAACTCCGCACTTTGTCTTATAAATAGAAGAACAGAAATATTCAAACATTATCAATACTTCAAGTGGGAATCGAATTTATAAGTATTTCTATGATAATTAATGAACATATTATAGTTATTTATAAAAAATGTATACGGAATTAGTTATAATACAAATTTAAATTAAACACAAAGCGCACGAAAGCTATACACAAACTGCCACTGAAACTCTTATAAAGTTAATCTAAAGTCAAACAATGTTATTATATGCCATCTATTGTTCTAATGAGTCGTATGTTCATACATTAATAATGGGCTTTGTATTGTGACTTAAATATGGAGCATTGGATGCTCTTACCCACCAAGCAAAGTTTTATTTGTCGGGCAAAAGAACAAGTAAAGAACAGCTCTTTAATATAACATTTTTTACTATATCAAGGAAATAAATAAGACATTAATTGATTATGACAAAATGCTACAAGACGTTTAGCATAAAATCTTGCTAGGTTAAAATGTGTGAACCAAATTTCAATATTACTGGCAAAGATTGTACAAAATACTAGAACATTTGAAATATAAAGTCAAAGATATCTTTCTTGTAATAGGCACTTTTAATCATTTATAATCTTAATGTCAGTACTGTCAGTCCCACAGTTATCTACCATCGACTCGGTACGCAGTACTGCTGAGAAGAGATAGCTAGAAATTCAACAATCGCTATTTTAAAACATAATTTTACAGTTTAACAACATTTAATTCCACACGATAAAATCATTATAGTTGTTTTTTTAAAGAAAAAGGAGGCAAGCGAACACAATAAAATCATTATAGTTGTTTTTTTAAAGAAAAAGGAGGCAAGCGAACAGAAGAGCCATCTGTGGTCATCTTCGTCAATGGATATCTATAAATTAGAGCTGTAGATGCGTTGCCGGCTTTGGGGTGGAAGTAAAAGGGAAAGGATGGGTGAGAATAGAGGAAGCAGTTACATGATACGAACCGGAGCACATCATCAGATATTTGGAGGATCGATTTTGTCATTATAGTGGTCGGCCATTCGGAGGATTAGCTTCCTATTAACAAATTACTAGGGTATCAGCCGCTTACGTGACTCCATCCAGCACAGGTCTCTCACAGAAAGATTCTTAGGTGTAAAAATATACTTTCCTGAATAATTGGTTTTTTATATTGCCTTTATCTAAATAAACATTAGGTCGTGTACCTATGCATTAAAAAAAGTAAAATAAATTCATTAAAACATAATTTATTCAGTAGAGACCAACTTGAGTCGCCTACCATACAACGACCCATATAACGCTACGAGCTTTCGTTTATTCAGGAGCAATAGGCGAAATGTGTGAAAGAAACTTTGAATATGCTTAGGGCCGCCTTTGTGACAATGTTCAGTCTATTTATAATTCCACATTAATAATGTACCCTACAAGAGCCGTTGACGTGTAAAATAGGCGTTGCCTTAGCAACGTGTAGATCAATTTATATAATAATGTATGTCAGCATGATATAGTTAGTTTAGATGACACTGGTTATATGTAATCTCTGTTAAGAGGGGTTTTTGCAGTTTCTTAATAAAGATATAATTAAAAAAAAAACAAAAATAAGAAATAAGTAACAATAACCAATATATAAAAAAATAAACAAAAAAATTAATTAACAAATAAACAAAAAAAAATATGATTTTCTTTTTTAGTACGTAACTATTTAAAATTGATAACGAACTGACTTAGAAAATTTTGTATTTTAGAAATAAAACGCCTAATTTATAGTTATAATATATGCAACAACACGCATGTCTCCAATTCGGTGGAAGCGAAGTACGCAGTGTCTAAACACTAGGTATTGTCACTATCTCCTCGTGTGGTTGACGGGATGCTACGCGGGATAAAAGTGTGGAGATAAAGAAAAATTATATATATATATATATATATATATATATATATATATATATATATATATATATATATATATATATATACGCACCTCTTGGATATTTGCTAACAACATAAATAAGTTGTAACAAAACGTATAAGAACTTCGACGCAGCTGGTAGTAGAACGCATGGCTTAGCGGTCAGAGCGCTTGGACGGAATCCGAGGGGCGCGGGTTCGAATCCCACTGCGTTCAATTTTTTATAAGTTTTTTCAAAAATGTTTCCTTATGTTTGGAATAACACTTTAAAATTAGTAAATATTGCGTGTTGAATGGTGATACTCTACGCCACACTTGATCTTACCAGAATGTGGAAGTGAAATTAATTTTATATATTATCACTTCCGCGAGTGAGAATCGAACCCACAACAGATTGCGTTTACAGCCAAACGCTGTCCCACTCCGCCACGACCGACCTTAGATAAGAAATATTACTATAATATATATTTGATGTAATTATACTTTTTACGAAGTATAATTACATCAAATATATATTATTTGAATACGATCACGTTGCCAAGGCAACGCGAATTCTATGCGTAACTGGCTGTAACAGAATTACCAATTAGTACCTAAAGCGTAAATAAAAAAATCAACGAATTAATCAAATAACATTTAAACGAAATCACTTTTAGAGTAAGTCTTTAGGAGGCGTAATTAATTAAATATTTTGTAGACTCCTTTCCCTTAATTAAGGGCGAGACAAAAGAAAATCAGTAAAAAGGAAATTAGCCCCATAGTTCATTTCCGGTGACGCCTTTCAGTATTATAGGCCAATTGTATTTTTTTTACAGCCTTACCCTTTTTATCGCTTAGTTAATAGAGAGTAGGTAGTGTCATGACACTTCGTTCGTCGGTTTTCGTTCAAATGTGAAACAAATTGTTAAGTGATATCTGTCACTAAGTGTTCAAGTAAATCAATTTCGATCAATTTATACAATTATAATATTTAATTACAATTAAATATAATATATTCATACTAAAATGATTCGAATAGAAGAGTACGAAATTTGGTATAGTTTAAGTTTATATGAACAAAAAACACATTAAGCTTTTTTTTACATAAAAATACTAAAGAAATACATTTAGTTAATAGAATATTACACACTATACCATGTGTTTTTATTTAAACGTTTATATAAAACACAATTCACGTGTATTTTACATTTCAACTATTATTATTCAAAATTAATATATGTAAATGATAGGCTATTTCGGATCGCGTCACTATAGTGCCTTTACAATATACATCGATAATATTATTATTATAAAATTTGGCGAAACAAAAAAAATATAAAAAAGCCTTCACACTTTATCCCGCATAGCAGGATAGTCAGAGACAACCTAGTGTCAAGACACTGACTGCTTTCCGTCCAAAATCAATACTTGCGTGTTGCACAGCGAACTCAACGCCGCACTTTGTCTACCAGACCGGAGAAATAAAAATAAATTTTATATATAATCCTTTTCCCACGTGGATATCGAACCCGCAATCAATCATACTTAGAGTCGGCCGAAGTCCCACTGCGCCACGGTGGCCACATATACGTATACCATATACACATACAATAATATATGTATATAGTGTATTACATACTTGGATGTTAGAAGATACGCTTTCACTTAACGATGTCGCAAGATCACATTACCAGTACGAATCGTTATAATTAAATCCACTCGACTTCTCGGATCTAAGGGAATATGTAATACTATTGTAACACGATTTAGAACATTGCGTTGCGAACCCGGCATTATCAGTAAGTTTTATATTTAATTGCCTCACACAGGATTCAAACTTATAATCTTGATCACTACAAAGATTTTCATTGTTATTGCTAGAGAAAAAGGAGAAAAAGAGAAAGAAATTTCACCATCATGGTGAAGTAAACATGACGACAGAGGTTGGGAGTTCAATCTCTCGTGGATTATTATATAGCTTTAAGCCGAAAGAAAAAGACTGTAATGAGGAAAAAAATAAGAAAGTGAAAACAATTTAAGTATAATCACTCCCGTGACGTGGAATCAAGCCCACAACCGATTGCGTTTTCAGCCACATGCTGTCCCACTGCGCCACGACCGGCCGGACTCTAAAATTATTTTTTTTAGCTTCACGCGTTTATCCCGCATAGTAGGATAGACAGAAAGTACCTAGTGTCAAGACACTCCGTACTTCGCTTTCCACCAAATTCGAGACATTGCGTGTTGATTGGTGGAACTCAACGCCGCTCTTTGTCTTTACCAGAGCGAGAAAGTGAAAATAATTTTAATATAGTCACTGCCCCGAGTGGGGATCGAACCCACAACCGATCGCGTTTACAGTCAGACGTTGTCTCACTGCGCCACGACCGGCCTCTAAAAAAATTGAGGCAAAAGTCATTATATAATAAGCTTTAATGTCATTTAACTATAATTAACGTGTATAATTACATTAAAAAGCTTAAAACTTAAACCAACAATGGTAACGTAAATAAATATTGGTAATAAAAGAGAAATTTTGCAACCTCACGGTTTCATACTTAATTGGGTCTCAAATATTGACCTATGGTTATCCTTTGCTCCATATTGTTTGCATTAGAAATTACGTTTATCTGTTCAGTGATAAGGTATTTAACGTTGTGATATCTTCGTTGGGACATTCTGGCTGTAAATGCGATTGGTTGTGGGTTCGATTTAAATTCAGAACAATAGTCATATTTAAATTATTTAATTCGCTGTGTTGTGGTGTTTAGTTCCGTCACTTAATACGAAATATCCCGAAATCGGCCAAAATGGCAGGGGGATACTCTCCGAATATCGTACTATGCTTATAAGTCCTACAATATTTCTTATAACGCATTTTATGCTTTTAGGATGGAGCTAGAAAAATATCAGTTATAAAAGTTGTCAACTTTTGGGTAGCGGATGTAAACGCCGCGCTTTTAATTATATTTTAATTCTCTTTTATATTAAATTCACTTCTTCAATTATTATGCCAATTTATTTAACGTATAAAAAACTTAAAGATGCAAATATTGCTATACATTTCCAAGAGTAAGACGCGTGAACAAAAAATTTGTACCCAAAAATAACAAATTAGAATCTATAAAAATATATATAATAAAAGCAACGGCTTAAATGTAAACCCTCGACAGGCGATACACGTTTACGACTGTCACTGAGCTGAGTTAGGCACTTATATTGTGTTGTGCTCGTTTGAATATATTAGATAGATACTAAGAAAACGTGGCGACGCCATTTATGTCACTTTAAGATCTAAAATGTATCATATTAATATGCGAAAAAAAATGTTGGAGACGTTATTATGAAAATTGCGCAGTTTTTATAGCTTCACGCTTTTATTCCGCATAGCAGAGTATATCTAGTGTCAAAACCCACCCCGTACTGCACTTTCCGCCAAATTCGAGACATTGTGTTTTAAGTGGCGGAACTCAACGTCGCGCTTTATCTTATGAGAGTGAGGAAAAGAAAATAATTTAATTATAAACATACAGGGATATAACTCAAAACCCATCGCGTTGTTACATTTATTTATTTATAGTTAAATTTCATATGTAAAAAGTATTAGAAGTGATTTTTTATATATTTATTATTAATTATGTAATACAAAAATATTAATAAATAAAATAAATATTATATACAGTAACTATGTAATAATTACATTTGTTTGTGTACACTGTTCTACTAGTTCTCTGGTAAGACAAAGCGCAAAGCAATGTCTCAAATTTAGACACTGTGCAGATGGAAGTGTCTTGACACTAGGTTCCTTTTATCTAGACGGATTTCTCCTTGCTTGCAGGAAAAAATGTGTATATAATATATATGAAAATGTATAAGCTGAATAGCCAATAAACGCTTATTTGACAGCGCCATTACGCTACTATCGTCGCCTTAAGATTTATTATATAGCTGTAGATAGTTATATAACAAAGATTTTAAGGATAATTTCGCTAAACAGACAAATCGCGGCGTTGAGTTCCACCACTCAACGCAACACGCAATGTCTCGAATTCGGTGGAAAACGAATTACGGAGTATCTTGCCACTAGGTATTTTCTGTCTACCCTGCTATGCGGGATAAAAGTGTAAAACTAAACATAAATAACGATTAATGTACATATGTATGTATTTAAAATAAAATATGTGGGTTTATTACAACACAATACTTGATGCATATCAAAATTTGTACCACGCGTTTACTCAGTGAAGGAGCCTTTTATGTAGTTTTGTTAACTTGTTTTGTGTGCTCATATAAACTTACTTGGCGCTATACATTTATAATTGTTTAAGTTAAGACCCCTTTTACCACAATCCTAATATTTGTGTACTGGTTAGGCTTAAATAATAACTAAACTAAAATGTCTAAAACTAATTATTAAATTATTTAAAAAAAACACACAATTAAAATATGAATTAACGACAGACCGCGACGTTAAGTTCCGCAACAATAAACGCAATGTCTCGTTTTCCAACGGAGTGTCTTGACACTAGATTGTCTCTGACCACCATGCTTTGAGATATAGAGTGAAGTTGCTATTTTTCAATACAAAACCACTAACCATTTTTAGAATGCGTCGCGTGAGAATATTTCCCGCTATAATGATTTTTTGCGGTTATGTTTTATAATAACTAATCACGTGTGAACCCGGATTTATGTTTTTATAAAGAAAAATCAAACTAGATCGGTTGAAAGTAATAACAATGTCATTTTATAACTAGTGTATCAATAAAATCGGAGACGACTAAAGCAAATTCACATAATTTTTGCCAATAGAGGAGGTTGTAAATATCTACAGATTTATTTGTTAAAAAATTCTCCCTTAAAAATTATAAACCGTGGATTAATATATGAGACACATTGCGATTTCATGCTTATATTATAACTGGTAAGATTTGGATTATATGTATAGTGCAATTTGAGGCCGGTCGATCTTGTGGGTTCGATCCCCACTCGGGGGAGTGATTACATTTAAATTATTTTTACTTCCTCGCTCCAGTAAAGAAAAAATGCGGCGTTGAGTTCCACCACTCAATGTCTCGAATTCGGTGGGTAGCAAAGTACGGAGTGTCTTGACACTAGGTACTTTCTGTCTACCCTGATATGCGGGATAGAAGTGTGAAGTTAAATCTAAAGTAAAGTATACAACATAAAGTAAACTGTACAGTTATGTACTCAAGTTATTTGGGTAACTAAGTAAGGATGAAGCAAATGTCTTTTAAAGATTCCATTTTAAATAATATTTTGAGTGAGAAATATTTTAAAGATACAAAGACAGTCATTTGTCTTCATTTCACAAACTTCCTTTTACCCAGGGTGGCGCGGAAGCAGCTCGTTACCTCATGAGACCAGGGGCGACTACGACCTTCATAAGAATATTACAAAGGTGAAATAAAAAGTATACTAGAAATTCCGAAAATTTTTCCATAAAAGTTTCCGTACACACCTTAAGGACCCAACATGCTAAAATTCGACTTTTACGCCAAGTACTTCCGGTTATGAGTTTACTCATTAATGGATAATATGTTTTATGTTGAAGACATAGGTAATAATGTAATCACATATCTAGAGCATATTAAAATTGAATTTCGCGGCCACTAACTATTTATTTACTTGTAATATTCAATATATATACTCATATACTTACATATATATATAATATATATATATATATATATATATATATATATATATATATATATATATATATGTATATATATATATATATATATATATATATATATATATATATATATATATATATACGTATGTATGTTATAACTTGATTTGTCCTCCTGGGTCACCATAGTTTCATGAATAATATCGTTTGACGTATCTGGGTCATCACACCTCTATAGTTCATTAAGTGGAATATTAAATCTATGTTCTGTATACCAACGTCTAGTTATCTAATAATATTTATTTATTTGAATAATATAGGCCATCGTGGCATAGTGGAACCAATTAGTGTAAACACCATTGGTTGTGACTTCGATGCCCAGTCGGAGAATGATTATATTTTAAAAAACATTTTTATTTCTCCGCTCTGGTAAGACTAAGCAAGACTTTGAGTTCGCTGCTTAACACGCTCTATCGATGTCGGGCAGAAAGCAGTCAATGAAGTGTTTTAACACTACATTATCTCTTACCTGCTAAGCGGACTGAGGCGTGAAGCTATTTTTTTTAAATATATATTGTCTATAATTTAGTTTACGTGAACTTTATGAGATTTACTATTTCCATTTATATCAACCATAATTTCATCTGTAAAATGTAAAATTGCATTTTCACTTCTCCTTTACGGAATTTCAGGAAATGCTCATTTAATCGTCTCTAAGGTACCTAAACGCCAAGTTTAAGCTTTCTACGCCCCGTAGAGTCGGTCCAGTCACTCAATGAATAACGAGAAAGGTTTATATATAATCAAGTTGTGAGGCGATAAAATAAAGTATTATTATAACTGTTTCGCACTTTTATTCCGCATAGTAGAGTAGACAGAAAGTACCTAGTGTCAAGACACTCCGTACTTCGCTTTCCCCGGATTCGAGACATTGCTTGTTTAGTGGCGGAACTAAACGCTGCGCTTTGTATTACCAGAGCAAGCAAATGTAAATACTTTAAATCAGAGAAGGAATCGATTACAGTCAGACGCTATCCCACTGCGCCACGACCGGCGTCAGATTATATATTTGCATTAAAGTGAAAGTGATACATGATTTATTTTTAAATGATTTGCCGCCATGTTATTTTTATCATAAAAAATATAAATTTATGCGTTTATAAAATAAGGTGGGAAGAATGAAAGTTAAGATGAGAATTCTGAAACTAAAGATATGACGTTAAAAACGTTGTGCAAGAGGTATCTACAATAACGCATGCGATAGTTGTGAGTTCGAATCCCATTCGGAGTAAGCCGCTATCTTGCTATATATAAAGCCGTTATCCTACCAGTGCATTTTCATTTGTCCGAAAACAATTGAAATATAAATATTTGTACAGTAAGATTTGAACCAACAACCATTTGCGTTTATAAACACACACTGCCCACCTGTGCCACGATGACCTTATTTATTTATTTTTTTAATTTAATTTAATGTCTAAAGAAATATATTTTTCTTACATACCTATTGAATATTAGGCCATATAATTAAAAAAAATTATAAGAACAAATACTTCAACCCTAATCATCTATATATACCACTACCCCGCATCAATTTAAACTAAAAATAACCATAAACGAACTATTCTATTATTAATTAGTGCGTATAAACATACATAACTACCAACATTATATATGTATATATAGAAAATATTACTCATTTTCCACACCCCCGTTATAAATCTGTAACGTTACGGTACATTAGCTTGTTTCTTGGGTCACTTCTCGATTTATCGAAGCCTGGTCAAAGGGAGTGTTACGGTTCACGGAGCAAATAAATGCCAGGAGGCTAATGCGTCATTTTATTAGTTTTAATTGTAATTGTGTAGCGGTACGGCTGCTCGCCAGTCTATAGCAGAGTGGGAAACTCCTCCCGTGTCCACTTTGAATGATTTCAGAGTGAAACGGCGGAAATTAACACTGCACTTTGTGCCTGAGATATATTTAAGAAACCAAATTAAATTAATCAACCAAGAAACTAAATCAAATTTTCTAACTTTAAATTATTTCTATATTATTCCTTAATGTGAAATGTAAAGAAAAAAGGGAATTAAGCACAGAAATAGATTCAGATGTCTTCTTTTTGTCTGATTTAGTCATTAAACGGCGGTACTTAACACTGTACTTTGTATTAATTGAGATACTTTAGGATACCAAATTGAGATACTTTAGGACACCAAATTGAGATACTTTAGGACACCAAATTGAGATACTTTAGGACACCAAAACCGACCAACCAAGACCCTAAATGAACGTTCTATCTCTAAATTCTTTTTATATATTATTCTTATTGTGAAACGTAAAGAAGAAAGGGCACTTTTACTATGAAAAAGTGCCAGTCATGGTGACGCACCATGTAATGGAGAGCTATCATCATTTATAAATATTAATGACAAAGGGAATGTTGCGGTTGCCTTATCAGTCTTTGAGGGACTTGAAGATAAAACCCTTAAAAGGTCCCATAATATAAAGTAAATAGTCATTTCACGTGCAATGCGTTAAAATAGAAACAAAATCTCTTTAAGTACTGTATGTCACTAAATGTAATGTTATAGAAATGTGACAGCTACACGCTTTACCCCGATTAGCTGGACAACCTAGTGTCAAAACACTTCGTTGACAGCTTTCCGCTCGAAATCGAGACATTGCGTGTTGAGTGGCGCACTCAACGCCGCACTTTATCACACCAGAGAGGATAAATAGATTAAATTTTAAATATGAAATTCTTGCGAGTGTGAATCAAAACCAGAATAAAAAAATCTGAATTAAAAAGCAATATTAAAAATATATTACTAGGAACTAACCTTTATCGATACTTACTAGGGAAGCTAATAATTTGTTATAAACATATTGTAAGATATTTTTTTATAAAAAACAATTGTTAAAATTCTTTCTTGTAGTACAAACAATACTAAATTTCAATGTGTATTAGCGATTTGAAAGAGTCCTTGGCCGAAACAAAAGGGCTCAGATAGCTAAAATTTAGCATATAGTTTGCTTGGGGAGAGCAAGAAGATTTTTTCGTAATTATTGCAAAAATAAAAATATATAATTTTATATTCCTCGATAGTAAAGACCCGTGACTGTAAACGAGATCGGTTGTGAGATCGATCCCCATTCGGGAGTATGATTATAATTTAATTATTTTCATTTCCTCGCTCTGGTAAGACAAAGCGCGGCGTTGAGTTCCGCCACTCAAAATGCAATGTTACATATTCGGCGGAAAACGGAATACGGAGTGTCTGGATACTAGGTACATCCTGTCTACTCTGCTATGCGGGATAAAAGCAAGTTTAAACCAGTAACAAATTCTAATTCTTTTTTTTTACCAAAAATATCCAACATTATAACGCTTAACAATGGCAATGTCTTTAGAAAATTTTATAACTTACATTAAAATATAATGAGAATTGTGTGTGAGGGCTTCGACATGGAAGATTCATAAAAAAAACATCAAATTGTGTTTATCGCAACACGTACTGAGATACGTGTATATTTTGAAGCTAAAAGAAGCAAAAAACAAGCTCTAAAAGCCTGAAATTTCTGCTAAAAATCTCTTTGACCGCTTACGGTATTTCTAAGGGTAAGAATAAATATATATATGGAAATTTTCTTGAGTATTTCTTAATTTTCAGTAAATCATTCAACATAACATTGGAATTCCCTGAAATTTTTGAACACAATAGATTATAAGTTCGCCTTTTAGAAACATTGTAAACTCTCTTAATAATAATTTTCTTAAGGCCAATCATAATTTCGCAAAAGAGATATTATTTTATATAATGATAATACCTACACGCCAACACACTAAGTAATATAAAGTAAGAAATAAATAATTAAAAAATAAATTAAAAACAATATTGTTTTTACCCCGCATGGCAGGGTAGACTTACTTAGATACTTCATCACGTCACAACACTGCGTACTTCGCTTTCCACCGAATTCGAGACATTGCATGAGGAGTGGCGGAACTCAACAGCGCCCTTTGTCTTACCAGAACGGGGAAGTGAAAATAATTTAAGTATAATCACTCCTCCGAGTGGGAGGGACAACCGATCACGTTTATAGTCAGACGCTTATCTTATATTCCAATAGGCTATAATCTCATAATAAGCCAGACCATAGCATTTTATGTTTAGTAGAATCGTACATTCAACGCTTGTGATCTACCATCGTCATTATTAACATATATTGGCACGAGCTGCATTTATAATGTGTAATACATATATTAATACATTTACTATTAAAAAAATACATTTTTTTCCACCATGAGGCCGCCGGGGCACAGTGAGATTGAGTCTCGCTGTAAACGCGATTGATTGTGTATACGATTCCCACTCGCGGTATTATTATAATTAACATTTATTTTCATTATTCCGCTCTGGTAAGACAAAGCGCGGCGTTAATTTAGTCACTCGGCACTTACGGACGTGTCAACGGAGAGTCTTGACACTAGGTTTTCTCCAACTAATCTGATATGCAGGATGAAGATGTTGTTTTTCTTTACTTGCTGATGAAATCACTGAGGTATACGCGATGATTGTGAATTTTACGTGCGTTTAGAAGAATATTTTAATTCATAAAATATTGTTTTGCTGAACTGTTTAGACAAAGCCTGGCGTTGAACACCGCCACCAAAAAGGACGATTTGTAACGGAAATTACCCAACCCATAAAAGAGCGAAAGATTGGTAACATATAAATATGATTGGTGCTAATGTCCGTAGTTATAAATATGTACATCCATATACATATATATTTATATTTACTTATTTATATATTTTTTTTATAGCAGCTTTCAACTATGTTTAGTAACTACTATACTATATTAAATCCTCTGGAAACACTGTGCTGACGTACAAAAAATACTTAATTTACCGACGGTCCGTCGTTAAGTTACGTGAAACATCACTAATTAAATTATTACAGTGTTATACTTATAATAACTAAGATGAACATCTTAAAATATGCATTTACGAGGGGAATGAATTGATTTGATTTTTTTGGATTTTTTGTGAATATGTTAAACTTAATTTTCTCTTCGAATTTTTTGCCTGTTTTAAAAATAGTACTTAAAGAATTAAATATTATTACGTACTAGCTTTTCCCGTGACTTTGTCCGCGTGTAAAAGAAAAAGGTGCTTCATATAGTCCTAACTACATCAGCTCATCTGCCAGTGAAAGTTAAAAAAAATATTTTTGCTATAAGTTTTAGGTATACAGTTAATAAAAAGGAGGTCATTTTAATATTGGAAACAGACAGTCTTACTTTATTTATTTTTATAGTTAAAGGAGGTCGTGCTATATAATAATATTTCTCAGATTGAAAATAGTTTTAGATATTTTTGTATATGATCAACATACCGAACATATATATATATATATATATATATATATATATATATATATATATATATATATATATATATATATGTGTAGTGAAAATTGAACTCACTACCTTCGCGTAACGTCCAGTTCGTAAACATATCAACTGCACCATGACGGAACCTTATCTATATTCAAACTATCTTTATACGAAATGTTTCATACTAAAACCACATGTAACCTGGCCATTTTAAAATGTAACCCAATTTATCTAATTCAACGTTTGGCACGATGTTTATATCATTTATATTTGTTCTATATCTATAGTGGTATAATCTTGGCACGATCAAATATACGTGCTTTATTGAATACTATCGTATACGTCACATAACACGTTGTATTACATTGAAAGGAAAGTGTTATTTATAACATATATAATACGACAGGCAGGAATTAGTTGATATAATGGAATTCAATATTAACGCTTTTTTTAGCTTCACGCTTTTATTCCGCATATCGTAGAGGGAAGTACCTAGTGTCAAGACATTCCGTATACCGGTTTCTGTCGAATTCTAGACATTACGTGTTGAGTGGCGGAACGTAACACTGTGTTCGGTCTTACAAGAGTAAGGAAATGATGATAATTTAAAAATATTAATATCCCTGAGTGGGAATCGAATCCACAATTCCATTCATCTTCTATCCTTTATTCATTCATTCATTCTACCCTTTCATTCGTTCCTTCATTCAACCTTAACATAATATTAATTTCTTGATATATATATAATTAGTCACGACATACATTTTATATTTGCACTTTTATGCTAATATTTTTAGGGTTCTGTAAACAAAGGGTCCATCCATCACTTAGACTTCGCTATCAGTCCGTCTGTTTGTACGTCCATCTGTCACCAGGATGTATCTTACGATCCGTAATAGTTAGATAGTTTGAATTTAACTGATGATATACTTTGTTGCTGCTATAATAATAGATATTAAAAAACCTTTTAATTTTAAATATTTAATCTCCCATACAAAAAAACAACGAATTGTGTCCTTTGACTTTCGCAATTCTAACACATTTTGAATGAAACTATTTTAAACGCATTAATTGCGTATATTTTGGTATTCAAAATTACTTTTAGGAAAACCTGACGTTTCGAATACTTTACAGTGGTCCGTAGTCACATCCGTTTAAAATACTTTTAATTGGCCTAATTTGCTATTTGTCTTTCATAAATAATTAATCCTAACTCAATTATCGTTTAACGTCTCGATTTATTAACAGACCCCGAGCATTAAGTACACATTATATCTTAAAAGAAATATTTTAAACATTATAATTTTTAAGAGAATCAATAATAATATATAAATAATAGCAAACTCTAAGATCTTTTACTGAAATAATCAGTAAAAATAACCTAAAGAAATAAGCTAGGTAATAAAACGCGGGGTTCGTTTAATTCTTACACTCAATAGAAACCCCACTTCAGTTACCTCACGTATCAATACAATACTCGACTTGGCCGTAAAGCCCTAAAAGTGAACGGTAGTTCAAAGGTTACATTGGGGTCACATTACTTTTGAAATTTAAGTCATTAAAAATATAAATACTTCATAATACTAGATGCGTTTCACGCTTTATCCGTATAGCAGGATAGTGTCAAGACAATAGTGTCAAGGCACTCCCATGACTGCTTTACATTGTGGTGTGACGAACTCAAAGCGGAGAAATGAAAATATTTTTTTAAATATAATCATTCCCCTCATGAGTGGGAATCGAACGTGCAACCAATCGCGTTTGTAGTTAAACGCTGTTCTACTGTTCGCCACGATCGCTGATGCGAAGTGTAAGCCTCAGTAAAGTACTTGTATATATGTCACTTCATACAAAAGTGTATGTCAAACGCATAGTCGTATTTGCAGAGTATTTATTTTATTAATTCAATAATATATATATATATATATATATATATATATATATATATATATATATATATAATGTTATATTTAATTCAAGCCGTATTTTAATCTTTCAGTGCCGTTTCAGTGAAATCATAGGAAAAAATATTTAACGCTCTTACAAATAGTAGATGAAAGGCAGATAAAATGGTATTTTGTAATGAATTCAAATGTATCTTACGTTTTCCTTTCAACCACTGCGCCTCGATGGTGTAATTGATGACAGAACTGCGTTTTAATATTTACTATTTTTAAAGTGTTATTCCACACTAAGGATTAGAAAACATTTTTGAAAAAACATATGAAAATTTTTGACCGCAGCGGGATTCGAACCCGCGCCTCTTGGATACTGTCCAAACGCTCTGACCGCTAAACCAT
This sequence comes from Dryadula phaetusa, assembly GCA_032432895.1. Taxonomy (NCBI): domain Eukaryota; kingdom Metazoa; phylum Arthropoda; class Insecta; order Lepidoptera; family Nymphalidae; genus Dryadula; species Dryadula phaetusa. Next base: position 4,234,981 of record JAOYRS010000017.1, on the reverse strand, counting down.
GCGTTCTACTACCAGCTGCGTCTAAATTCTTATACGTTTTGTTACTATGAACTGCGTTTCATATTTTAATAACGTTTTATATACTTCTGTACATATATAAGAAAAACTATAACCGACGACATTTATCAATGTAGTAGAACATAAAACAATGATTTCTTTATATCTTTATCTGTTTGTGTTGCGTGAACGCTAATCACAGAAACAGTTAAACCGATTTAATTGTAGTTTTCAATACTATATTTTGCTAAATATTTTTTTAAATATTTTTCGACAAAATTGATGTAAAATATTTTTTTGTTTTCTTGAAGTTAAATTTAATTAGACAAATTACTATTTTAAATAACTAATTTAATCTCACCCAGACGAACACGCGTGCACGGTTAGTCCAATAATATATGTTTGTATAAGTATAATAAAATATGCTGGAAGTACCTTTCCTTAGTAAAGGTATATTTTTGGGTCCTAGTTTCAATATTAAAGGGTGATAACTGTGAGACGTTTAGGGTGATAACTGTGAGACGTTCTGTTTTACATGAATATGGTAAGTTTTAAACAAGATTATCTCTGGCTAACTCTCAACACTGATTTGAAATAGAACTAATTTATATAGTTAATTTTTTAATATGCAAATAATAATAATTATTCTTGTTTAACATAATTACTTATTTATTACTCCAAGCCATTTATTTCACTGATTCTAATTGAATAAAAAAAAAGAAAAAATAAAAATAAATGACCTTCGTACATAATTATACCTTCTTATTTACGCAATAATTTATTTACTTTTGACTATAATACATTTTAAAACTGAATTTATGTTAAATATAAATTTAAAATAAAATAAAATATTTTAACATTATTTATTTTTTATTCTTTATCTATGCTACTAGCTTTTTGTTTTTTTAGATACCTATACTTATAACGTGTATAGTCATAGAAATACGAATATATGGCTATATGAATATCTATGTATACCTACTCATGTTATAATATTTAAATAAATCTAATATTACTCATAATTAGATGAAATGCACAAAAATATATATAATTAAACATAATAAAAAATATAAATTAAAAATAGCATACCAAAATTTTATTTTGCAATTAACACATTTATTAAGAAACGTTCTATAAGAAATCATTAAAATAATTCCAATATATTAACTATAGAGCAATAAAAACAGTTTAAACGGACACACAAACAAATCTTTATGTTTCGATTTGCGTTAGAACGTGATGGATAACAATATATTATTACTAACCTGCATTTACAAACACCAAATCCCTTTATACACTTGAAACATTCACTAAATGTTTAATTAAAGTTATTTTTAATAGATATACACTGTAATATGTATTAAACTGTGATTATTTCTAATGTCATAACGTGTTATAGGCGCGATAAATTCCCGCGGACTGAACGTAAGGCGACGTTGAACGTCTATACTCTATGGCAGGTGTGTTGTTCTGCGCGTGCGTGATACACAAGGTCGAATATCGTTTTATAATCCGCCATTTATTATTATTATTATAATTATATTACTTAACATTTGTTATTGTTATAATAATAAATTAATTTATGTATTTATTTAGTTTTTTTCCTGTTAATGTTAAAAATACATTATATATTTATATCTTAAAGGACTGGTATTCGTATAAAATAATTGATATTTGAAAATAGAACTCGTAGATAAATGATATTTGTGTGTGATTTAAGTGAGGAAAATGTAAAAAGGCAAACAGCTAATGTATAACAAAAACATATATATTAACAAAATAATAACTTAAATAGCTTTTTCTTAACAAATAACATTTTGATTTTCAACAAATCATGATAATACGTTTATTTATTTCTAATCATATACTTAATTTAAAAGGAGAGATATAAAAATGACACACAATCATAGTCATCTAAAAAAACTTAGTTTTCAAATTAATAAACCGAAAACTTTTCGAGTAAATATTCACAAAATAAATATTTAAAAATAAATAAATAAAACAAATATACAGTGGGTATTATATCTATGTAGATATGCACAGATAATAAAATATGTTTTTTTTTCAAAGGCCTTAAATATTATTAAAAGTAAAAAAAATACTGATAATAGTAAAATATAGCATAATTCGTAAACAAAAACCGATTTCGATCAGACGAGGGTCGTGACGTTGTGAACGTCACACTTAACACAAATAATACACAATAGATCTAAAAAAACAATAGATGGCGCTTCAAATGGACCTGCCATATTTATTTTAAAGCGATCTCTTCTTCCTCAACAGCTTCTTGGCCGGTGGTATTTCAACATCGTGTGCGTCATTGCAGTGGCGTTTCAGCTCCGAATACTTCCTAAACTTAGATCCGCATATTAAACAATCGACAATCATCTTCCTAACATTATGCACCCGCCATTCGTGGTCCCATTTCTCTTTCAACGTCTTAAAGTATTCGTTACAAAATCTACATCGAAACCTTGCCATTTCGCGCGTGTGTGCGCACTTTATGTGCTTATTCAACATGGATGGAAAATGGAATTCTTTATCGCAATAGAAGCATGTTATTGGTGAATTATTGTTGTGGTATTCCATATGCTGAGTTATCATTTTCTTAGAATTGAACTTCCTTTGGCAAAGGTCGCATTGGAAGAACGTGGTGCCGTGGATTTTCTTGTGCTTGGAGAAATTGCTGGAGTCGCTGAAGGATTTATCGCAAAACGTGCACTTGTACAATGTGAGCTTCGCGTGTTCGCGCAAATGGGCTTTGTATTTGTCTACCTTTGAGAACGTTTCAGAGAGACACACCTGAGAAATAGAAACTTATAAATAAAATCAAATACTTTTTACACCAATTAAGTATATTTTTGGTTTCACGTATATTTTTGGTTTGTCCCAAACATACCAGCAGACACTCCGTACTCCGCTTTCCGCCGAATTCGAGATATTGCTAAACGCCGCATTTTGTCTTACCAGAGAGAGGAAAAGTGAATAATGTATATATATCCATTTTCCCGCGTGGGTATCGAACCTACAACTCATCGCGTTTACAGTCAGACGTTATCTCACTGTGCCACAACCGGTTTACAAATAGCTTTTCCGATTTTTTACTTTAAAGAAAAACGGGCTTTAGCATTTTTTTAAGTACAAAGTAGACAAAGCGGCGAGCTACCACTAGATTGAATAAAATAGCAGAAGATGCGCTAATATGATCATCGCTGTATGAGCGATGACTTCCAGATGGATACATTTAAAACTATAGGTGGATTAGAAACGTGTATCATTTTTCTCTTTTCTTTTTTTTTAATTTCAGGTTTAGTATTATTCTGCCTATGAGTAAGATAATTATAATACGAGAGACAGAGAGTTCTAGAGTTTTCTATACAATAAGTGTACCGGTGAGAATTTTTAAGTTAATTGGTAATTTACTAATACAGGAAATGGATTTAAAAAATAACATTATTTTTTTGTTTACATCTAAATTTAAAAGGGGAGAATATAAAAAAATATATAAACAATTAAATGCTGTTGCCCTTCGTGGCGCAGTGGGGCAACGTCTGACTGTAAAAGTGACTGTCGTGGGTTCGATTTTCACTTGGGGTTAAAATTTATATTTCAATAAAATTTATTTCCTCGCTCTGGTAAGACAAATGCGGCGTTGAGTTCCGCCACTGCAATGTCTCGATTGAGCGGTAAGGAGATACAAATGTAAAACTAAAAAAAAAACAAAATAAATGTTTAAAACCAACCTCGCACTGTATAGTTAGCGTGCCGTTCTTATTGACCGGTGTCTTCGCGAGGGTGCTTCTTATCACGTGCTCTATCAAATGCCTTTTCAGATCACCAATACGGTCGAAAGTTTTCAGGCAAACGTCACAGGTCTGAAACGTATGTTTGAAAGCTACAAAATACTGGACCGGAGTCGAAACATTTTTAGAAAACGTATACTAATTGATACGAGGTGCGGGTTCAAATTCTGCTGCTAAAAAAAATTTAATATGTTTTCCAAAAGTTTTTTCTCATACTAAGTGTCAAATAACATTTTAAAATATTAAATATCTCTAAAGGAATAATAAAGAATAATGAATATAGCAATTATATGTTAAGTAATTAGCTAGAGAGAGAATCTAATGTTAGGACACTCTGCTTGCTTAGTTTCGGGAGATTGTGTGTTGAGTTACGAAGTTGTTATAGAAATAATCTGTTCAGTTTAAAACAAATATCGCGATTACGATATATAGGGATTGTCTAACTACAGTTAGAGAGAATCTTATCTTAGCACACTCTTTTATTAACTGTTTGCCTAGTTTTGAGAGATTATGGGTTGAGTTCCGGAACTTAACGCCTCGTTTTATTCTACAAGAGCGGCATAATGAAAATAATTTACATATGATTAATTCCCTGTTTCTATATTAAATCTGCTATCACGTATACCACAGTCACAAGTCACAAGCGAATAAAATGAAAAAATATATATACCTTTTTATATCTCTTGTGCTTTAGTGCTTTCTTGGAATGTAAAAGAAATATCTTGGTAGACATAACTTTGGCTATAACTGAGTCAGCTCTTTCAATTTCATCCAGTTTGGACTGGTCTTCATCAGACCTTATGACGAAGTCCTCAGATGTGGCAGACAGAGTACCGCTGTTACTCAACAGATTGTCATCTAATGATAATGTTAAACTATCTTCGTCTGAAAATTGTTAAATTAAATTAATATAATATAAAGTTTGGTTTAATTTATCAATATTAATCGTTAAATGAAATAAATGAAAAAAACAGCTTCATATTTTCTTCTATATGGCAGTAAGAGAGAACCTCACACGTAGTTCAACGCCGCGCTTTGGAATTCAAGTCAAAACCAATAGCGTTAACAGTCAGACCTTGTCACTGTCACCGATCGATCGATCGGTAACCAATCGCCAGCGTCCGACTGTAAATGCGACTGGCGGTGGGTTCGAATCCCACTTCATAGAATGATTAAATTATATTTAAAATTATATTATATTTTTATTTCTCTGCTCTGCTAAAACAAATCGCAGCTTTGAGATCCCCACTCAATGTCTTGATGTTGGTCGGAAAACAGTCAACGAAAAGTCTTGACACTAGGTTGTCTCTAGCTACCCTGCTGAATAAAGCGTGAAACTGGTTGATTTATGTAAAATTTTCAAACAGAAAAAAAAATTTTACCTGTTCTCTTAATTTCATCGTCTTTATGATTCAATTTATGTATTTCCAGATCCGAATAACTATTAGCTGTGTAATTACACGAATTGCATACAAATATGAAATGGATTTTTTCAATGTGATTCTTTAATTCTTTCATAGAATAGAAGGATTTAGAACAGTAGGAGCATTGCTTTCTCTGGTGTATTTTCTGATGATTTCTCAGTGTGAACTTGGACGCGAACACCTTGTGGCATTTATTGCATTCGACGTCGGGGTCCCCGTGGCCGAGGCAGTGGAGTTCAAATTTCTTCTGACTCTTCAAAATTTTACCACAATCTTTGCATATGAATTTAACGTCATTCACAGTGTCCGAATCTATAATGGCGATTTTACTCTTGTGGCTTCCCACCATGTGTTGTTTGAACGCTGTTAGTTGTTCGAATATTTGATTGCATTTCTCGCATTGATATTTCTTTTGATTAGATGGATTATTTTCTATAACAATGTTTAATATATAATAATAATATTATAATTTATTAGTTTCAGGCCTTTATCTCCCATAGCAGAGTAAACAGGACGTATCTAGTGACAAGACACTCCGTACTCGTTTCGAGACGTCGCCCATTGATTGGCGGAACTCAATTTGCGCCCTCTCCCCCTCCCTATAATCTTTAATTATTAAATATTATAATCTTTAAGTAGTAGAAATTTGTAAAAATATCTCTACAGAGATGCTAACAACATAAAGAAGTTGTAACAAAACGTATAAAGAATTTCGACTCAGTTGGTACTAGAAAGCATGGCTTAGTGGTCAGAGCACTTGGACGGTATCCAAGAGGCGCGGGTTCGAATACCGTTGCGTTCAAATTTTTATACGTTTTTTCAAAAATGTTTTCTAATCCTAAGTGTGGAATAACACTTTAAAAACAGTAAATTTAAATATAAATTATTCTTCCGAGTAGAAATCGAACCCACTATCGATCGTGTTCTCATGGCCTCATAATATTTTTAGTAATAGTTACTTACTGGCATACCAGATGTTTTTCCTTAAATTTAATGTGCCTATATAGCTAATCGCTTACTCATAATAATTATAGACACAATTTATCATACATATAATTTGTTCAATTTATAGAAAATATGGCCATTGCGATATATATGCAATTACGGCGGAACTTAACACTGTACTTTGCGGAAATATAACGTGTGCGCTTATATTTAAGATATAAATATTTTTTTGAGCGAAAGCTTATCATACAATGATGAGTAATAGACAGTATCTTTTACCAAATATGTATAAAAATATTTTTTTAGCTTTACACTTTTATCCCGCATAGTAGGGTTGACAGGAAGTACCTAGTGTCAGGACACTCCGTCCTTCGCTTTCCACCGAATTCGTGACATTGGAACTCAACGCCGCACTTTGTCTTTACCAGAGCGATGAAGGGAAAATAATTTAAATATAATCACTCCCCCGAGTGGGGATCGAACTCACAATCGATGGCGTTTACACTCAGATGATGTTGCTCTGGTACGACAAAGGGCGGCGTTGAGTTTCGCCACTTTACGCTGACATGTTCATATGTCTCGAACTCGGTGAAAAGTGGAATACAGAGTGTCTTGACACTAGGTAATTGTTATCTACCATGCTATGTAGGTATAAAGCGTAAAGTTAAAAAAATAATTATCACAAAACGATACTATAATGTCCCAGTGAGATAACGTCCGACTGATAATAGCGATTGCGATTGGTTGTAGTGTTGATTCCAATTTAATAGAAATATTATAATAAAATTATTTTAATGTCTTTGCTCTGATTAAAAAGCAAAACCAAAGCGCAGCGTTAAATTCCGCCACTGGAAACCCAGTGTTTGGCATTCGAGTGAAAAGTGGAAAACGGAGTGCATTGTCACTAGGTTTTCTTTGACTACACTACTATACCAACAGGTCTACTAGAAAAAATCACTCACCTACGACGATTTCATTCTCGACGGCGTTATCAACACATTCCAGCGACGGGTCATTGACCGTCATCTTCTGTATAGTCTGGCCGTAGTGCGAGTCGTGTCCCAAGTACAATATTGTCTTTTGCTGTTTCGATAAAGATTGTATATCAGATGACATGAGCTGTTTCAAGGCGTCGTTCTCACTTTGCAAGCCGATATATTTCAACTCCTCTCTAGCCTTATTCTCTTTCTCTTGCATAATCTCTTCCGGCAGCTGGCTTAGGAACACTCCACACTCAAATTCATCGTTTTCATATAAAGCTGAATCTATCGCTTGGCTGGTATCGTTTGCTTGGAGTTTCCTGAACTTCTTGTGTTCAAATTCTTCTTCAGGGGAATATTGTATGGATTCCTTGTAGTTGTATACATTTTGTGTTATATACGTGTTGTGTTGTTCCACAGTTATATGATTCGAGTGTGTTTGGTGATAAACTGAGTAATGTTCTTGAGATTCTAAGTTATCATGGCTGTTATATACGTAAGGGCTTCTCGTTGGGTCTATCCACACTTGAGACTGGGTGTACGGTGCATACGTCTGACTTGCATCAGTTACTATAATGGGTATTGGGTTTTCATTCAAATCAGTATTTTGACTGTTGATGTCTACATCGTTGATGTTCACATCGTAACTATCTATCAGTTTCACGTTACAAAAACCTGAATATATGCACATTTCGTTACCTTCAGTATCAGGCGACGTAATGTTCACTACAATGAACACGTTGTCTGTAGCTTCGTGGTTAGTTTCCAATGATGTACACTTCTTGGGTATAAGCAACACTGGATAGATCCTATCCGACTCAGAAATGCAGATTTCTTCCTCCATTTTCTAGAATTCATGATAAACATTTTTTTTAATTTCATCCAAAATCACACTTACGATTAAAATCATATATAGTTATTATTAACTCTCAAAACTTAGAATCTACTAAGTAATTGATTTATTGTGAATCATTGAAGGCGGATAAAAAATTAACCATGCCGGTCATGTATTACTTTATAAATTTCATATGGAAGTAAACAAACAGAGAAAATATTCGGGTAAAAATAATATAAATAATCATTTAAAGACTTACCACGTGCAAAGCGGGTGTCTGTAGCGTTGGTGAATCAAAAGAGTTAGTCTGGAGGTATTATTTACTAAAAAATGCATACAATTAACATCTACCCACAATTACTATTGTTTTTTGAAAATATTAATCTTGTTATGACAGGTTAGTTTTACGCGCCATTTTTTTTTAAATATCTTTGATCGAATTTTTTTTAAACGCAAAGATATAATTGTATTCGAAATGTATTTAAATTATAAATGTATATAAATATTTATAAGTATAAACAAAAATAAGTCGCTGATAGTGAAGGCTTTTATAAATATGTGTTCTTTTTTCAAAAAAAAAATTAAAAATTAAAATAAACGATAATTAGTTTTTTTTGGATTTTTTGCAATTTCTTGCTTCAAACCTACATTATTAACATTTATAATTTATTTATTAACATTTAAATGTTGTAATAATATTATAAATCTTATCTGATTATTGCACAATGCATTACTATACAAATAAACTTAATAAAAACAAAAGAATAAATAAATAACTATATAAACGACTTACTTTAGAGCTTATTTCTAACTAACATATATTTTTTTTGGATGTGTAGTATGCTGTTGGTCCTACTGGCCCAGACAGTGTCACTGTATTTTGGGGGAGGCCGAGCTATAAGGCCTTGGCGTGGAGACCTCAGAGGAAACCACCAACTTGGAACCCACACAAAGACGCCTCTTGTGAGACACGAACCTCGGTTTCTGTACACGGTTTGTAGCAGGGGCCTTAAATTAATGATAAATAATTTACAGTAATTTAATTCCTCTAATATTTTAAATATGTTTAGCAGTATTGAGTTATATTCAGTTTTACCTATATTTATAAGATTATTTATAATTAATAAGATTATATTATTTATTATTACGAAAACGACGTTTTAAATTCTACTTAACTATAGATAAGTAAATAAACAATGATATCTATTTTTTATTTGAATTACTTTATTTAATCTTAGTAAAGTGACATGTTGTTTTCTTTTTAAATTGTTTTTTATAAGATGACATTAAGAAAAGCAAATCAAAAATAACGTATACTTTATTAATTTAACACGTTTAATTTTTTAGCTTCACGCTTTTGTTCCGCATAGCTGGGTAGACAGAAAGTACCTAGTGTCAAGACACTGCGTACTTCGCTTTCTACCGAATTCGAGACATTGCGTGTTAAGTGGTGGAACTCAACGCCGCACTTTGTCTTTTTACCAGAGCAAGGAAGTGAATATAATTTAAATATAAACACTCCAATCGCGTTTACAGTCAGACGCTGTACTGCTAATCAAAAATATATAATAATTTTGATTGAAATTTCAAAATTAAAAATCAACGTAGGATTAAGAATCGACTTAGAAGTTTAGATTTACTTATTTTGATCAGATTCGATACAAAACTCACTTAGTGTTCCTAATTCAAAATATTCTTAAAATTATATGGCTAAGTGTCCGTTATAAGAAGTAAATACACTTTCAAATTCAGATAAAAGCAACAAATATTCCAGAGATTAATAAATATAATCTGGCGAAACAAAATGGCTGACAAAATGTTAGGTAAAGTGCGTACAGGTACAAACATGTATTAAAACAATATTTATAAATATTTTTCGTTACAATCATTCCCGAATATCCCGGTATTGATCAAATTTCATCTAGAAATTATCGGGAGCGTAAAACGGCTGGAATCCCGGTATAGTGATTAAATGCTTTATTGTTGAATCAAAAGGTTAACGCCGCGTTTTCAATGAAAGTGAATAAATGAAACTATTATTATGAGTGAGGACTGTCAGGGTGGGAATCGAACCCACAACCACCGTGTTTACATTCAGACGATGTTCTATTGCATCACAAAAGCTTTTCAAGAATATTGTATCAACGAGTAAATAAATTATGACTTTTGAAACATTAAAACTTATTTTTTTCGTAAGTTATTTTTTACTTATTCGCAATAATATCTTAAAAAATGTCAATTACAAAATAAAAGCAAATCTCATATGACTCATATGAAAAACAATTGTGTAACATTGAATCCTTGATCTCTGTTAAAGTGCTGTCACTTGCTGCCAATATGCCAGACGGTTTGAATATTATTTTTAAGTAAAAGTATGTACATTCATGTCAGCTGAGCCAAGGTAAACAATATGAACATATATTACTTCACACAAAATAAATTAAATTCGTATTTTTAAATATATCTTGAAACGTTATTTACTTATTTATTTAAAGAAATTTTAACTGAAACTATTTTAAAATATTAATCGCGTATATTTTGGTATTCGATAATATATGTTTGTAAACCTGAACGTTTTGAATATTTTATGGTAGAACGTGGTAGACTGGAAACGTAAGGGTTTCTAAGAATGTATTTACCAATACCAAAATATACGCGATTACTTCGTTCAAAATAGTTTCGTTTAAAAAGTTTTAAAAAGAGACGATAAAAGAATTTACTTTACTTAAAGGAGTGTTTTAAACCTAGGTTCTATGTTATATAAAAGCGTGAAGTGTGAAGAGCAGAAGCTGCTGACGATTTCCACAAGATGCAAATTCGAATCTGGTACGTTTAATACTTTTTCATAATTTTTACTTTTCTATATTTTTTCCTTAGTGTGTGCATAATAACTGTAATTCAGTAGGTCCGATATTCGTACAACGATTTCATGGAACACTCAGGCGATTTTCTCTTCGTAATCTGGAATTGAATCGACGCTAGGTACTTCCTATTTACCCGGATATGCGGGATAAGGTGTATATATATATATATATATATATATATATATATATATATATATATATATTTATATATTTATTATTTGACCTAATTTTAATATATTTCAGACAATATAATTGTAAAATAAAATAAACTAATTTAAAGAAAGGCTTTTGTTAAACGACATGACAAGGCGAGCAAGACGTTCGGTGTTTTGCAGCAAAACTATATTTCGTATTTTATGGTTACACCATCGACACCTTGGTTTATTATGGGTTATTATGACAGCTTTTTAAAAGAGGTCTAATTATTTTGTCAGCAACGAAAATTAACCACATTTAATGGTAACTAAAATATTTACTAAAAAAGAGATGCCCGCTCAGTTTCTTGCACTGGTTCTTTTCAGGTCTGAGACATTAACTATAGGGAACTGGTGGTAAATTATTTGAAGTTCAACAAATGAAGCAGAGAGCATCTTACTTTAAACAACATTATTTGAAGTTTTTTTAATTACACTTTGACATATATATTTAATCTGTATATTAAATGTGTATAAAATATACACATATTTATTATATAATGTACGTTTATTTCTCTCTTAAAACTGTATACATAAGAATGTGTTGAAACACAGATAAAAATATTAAAACGTGTTCATTATTTACAAACGCCTAATAAAATATAATAGCAATGCCACCTAGCTTTAACATAGATGTCGTTTTTACACATGGGATTTGATTTGGTATAGATTTAGACTAATAATTCAATAAAGAATTTGAACATTGAAAATATATTTATGAAGTAATAATAAAGGCTAGTCGTGGCGCAGTGTGACTGCGTCTGACTGTAAACACGATCGGTTGAGGGTTCGACATCCACTTGGGGAAGTGATTACATTAAAATTATAGTTATTTTCTGGCTCTGGTAACACAAAGCGTGGAGCTAAATTCCGCCACTCAACACGTGGTATCTATTGAATTCGGTTGAAAGGTGAGTATGGAGTTTCTTGACACTCGGTACTTCCTATCTACTCTGGGTTAAAAGCGTTAAAAAAATGTGAACTTAAATAAATTATTTGTCACAAAAAGGTGAATGAATAACACGATTTCATCACAAAATGGTAAAATTTCTTCGTATTTTAGCTTTTTATAAGTACAAATATACATTTATAAAAAGATTTAAATACGATTTCAATAGATATGTTACTGGAAGTGGTTGGAACATAGATATTTTTCATAATTTCTGGGAAATGCATACAATACTTACTACTTAGAAATATGTAGAATGTTGGTGAAATATATTTCGTTTATAAATAAAACGGTTGATTGATTAATATATAATCATTAAAAGTAATTTCAACAAATAAAAGTAGATATGACTATTTTAGGTTAAATTAGGTTCTTTTTATATAATGGCAAGGCTTCTCTGCTCACGACAGTAAAGGTGGTGCAGGTCGTCAGATTCTGGGTCTGAAGGAAGAGAACAGTACACCGTCGAAAGGTTTCTTTCCAATGACCATAATACCGTTGTCGGCATCAGATTAGACGTCTTGCGGAGCTAGAGGTATCTCAGCCCTTTTATAAAGAGAGGTGATGTTTTCGAGGCCATTCTCCACCTTGAACCCAAAACTGGTGAAGATAACGGTGATTTCGGCGTGTCTCTTATCCAATGTGAGAAGGCTCAGTGCTAGAGCACCTTTAGAAATAAAGTGGTGTTCTTTTCGATGGCCCTATATTGTGCCCCTGTATAAGCGGACGCCTTAGACGGGCAAAACGTCACCCTCCGCAACAGTAGCCGTAACGGATTTCTACACGTTAAATAAAAAGCAAAAAATTTATAGTTAAACTTAAAACCAGGCCGTTTGCAAAGCATATCATATATATATATATATATATATATATATATATATATATATATATATATATATATGAGAAATTTTATATAGCCTGATATGATATATATGGTTCCACGGTCATAACCATTTCCGAGAGTCGTCAATTACGAGTCTAACAAATCATTATGGGATTGAATTAACTTAACACCAAACTGTATAGGTAACTTATTTAGAAACGTTAAACATTGACGTTTTTTTATCTGATATAATATTGAATTTTTTTTTTAGCTTCACGCTTTTATCCCGCATAGCAGTGTAGACAGAAAGTACCTAGTGTCAAGACACTCCGTACTTCACTTTCCACCAAAGTCGAGACATTGCGTGTTGAGTGGTGGAACTGAACGCCGCACTTTGTCTTTACCAGAGCGAGGAAGTGAAAATAATTTGAATATAATCACTCCCACGAGTGGGGATCGATCCTACTACCGGTCGCGTTTACAGTCAGACGCTGTCACACTGCGCCACGACCGGCCTCTATTGAATCTCTATTGAAAATAAATTTTTTCCAAAAATATATAAAGAACCTTTTAAGCACGAATATTAAGAAAATATTAAAAATTTATAAAAATTTGAGCAGTATTATTAATATTTCCTAGGAATTCTATACAATATCTATATTTTATATATCCCCAGTAACATATAGGTATATACGATAAAATATATTTGCGCCTTTGCCATATATATAAAGGTAGCAGGTTCTGTATTACACGCTTATTGAACTGTGTAACACGTTAATTGGCCAATTATCCCCTTTAGTGTCAGCTGCGTACTTAGGACGCTTTGACTGGAAGAAAAAGCAGATTCACACACTATCCCGCATAGCAGGATGGTCAGAACAACCCAGTGTCGAGACACTGCGTTGACTCCGCCAAAAATCAACATCTCGCTTGTAAAATGGCTTAACGCTGTAGTGAGTCTTACTTAATAGAAAATCATTCTTCCAAGTTTAATCGAACCTACAACCCATCGCGTTTAGAGTCACACATTGTCACATTGCGACACGAATTTGTATATAATATGATCGTTTTTCTTGTATACTGCGTGACTAAGAGTGTTATAATTTAATTTAAGTAGGTAATATAGAATTATTACAATTCAGAATTGTCATATATACATTATAATAGCAAATAGATGATCAAATATTGGTATTTAGTTTGGAGGTACTTATTTGTTTTATCAAAATAAAGTGAATTTAAGCGGGTAAGGTGTAATTATGTACGACAGAGTTAGTTCATGTTCCACTACCTAGCTAATAACAATACGTATGTGGAACTTCAGTGTTTCATTTACATTAAATACATAATAATAATAATATTTATAAGTATTATGCTTTTTGAAAATAAGGTTTTGAAGGCGTTTTATTGCGGCTGTCATTTCGGATTAAATAACAACAACAAATAATGCAACTGATTCGTAAATAACAATCAGCTGTTATCTGCCCTCGGTAATTAAAAAAAAAAGAAATGTCATAATACCTTCCTAACTAACTAACTAACTAACTAACAAGATTTGTCGCTTTAACTTAGATTGGAGAAGTTTCACTCAAATCGATATAGCAATTTGACTCTGAACGAGCGATTATAATATGAGCTATTAGTGGTGTTTTATTTAACAAGTCAAAACAGAAGGCAAGCTGGTAAATTATGTAAGTACGTGAACTAACCATAACAAAGTTTGTATGGATTCTCACTCGGCGCAAATCAAATTATAGAATTAATAAGCCTATTAAGAAAAATCAATATGTATAGAAACGTAATGTTATTTACACGGGCATTTTTTTTATTTTTTTTAGCCTTGTTGTTTTTATCCCGGTAGACAGGACAGGTAGACAGGAAGTACCTAGTAAAAGTCACTCCGTACTCCGCTTTTCATCGAATTCGAGACATTGCGTGTTGAGTGACGGAACTCAACGCCGTGCTATGTCATACCAGGACCAGCAATCGAAAATAATTTAAATATAACCATTTCCCCGAGTGATAATCGAACTCACAACCGGCATTTACAGTCAGTTGCTATAGTGCGCCACAATTAGTCTGAATTATTAAGTAAGTATAGTGCTTCCCAATAGGGATGATAGAATTTTGATAGCTCACAGCCGCCATCTTCGTTCTTTAACATTTGACATTTGTATTGTTATGTGTTTAGTAATGCTTGCCATTTAATCATGAATAAGTTCACGTTACCTCAACGTTTGGAAATTGTCCAAATTTACTATCAAAAATCGAGAAGTATTGTCTCTACTCAAAGAGCATTTCGTGCTAAATATGGTCGTCATGGTGCACCGTCTGATGGTTATGTGAACAAACAGAATAGCGACCGTTATCGTGACATGTTAAACGATTTTTTTTCCTGAAGTGTATGAAATCGATGCGGACGACATTTATTTTCAATAAGACCTCGAACGCAACATTCGAGCGACTATAGCGGCCATGCCAGCCGAAATTCTGAGTCATCGAAAATTGCATCGATCGTGCAAACCAGTGCAAAAAAAGTCGTGGCGGTCATTTAAACGATGTTTTAAATCATAAATAGCATAAAATTTTCTATCCAATATAGCCATTGAACACGAAATTGAAACATATATTATATGTTTTATTTCAATTTCAAAACATATCGTTCTTATTGGGAAACCCCATATATTAATTGTTTCCGCGAACGTAGTATCTTGACATTTCTCTCTTACTATCCGGGATAAAGCGTAAAGATGATTTTAATTAATTTGTAGGCGTTAAGGATTCAAGTTTGTTATTAGCCTTAATACAGAAAGTTGAAAATGATATCCGCTGTATAGTTTAAAAGATCTAAACGTACAGAAAGCAAAAGTGACCGCGGTGCTAAAATGTAATTTGAAATTTGCTTTAACTAACACACACAGCCGGTCGTGGCGCAGTGGGACAGCGTCTGACTTTGATCGGTTGTGGGTTCGATCTCAACTCGAGGGATGGTTTATATTTAAATTATTTTCACTTCCTCGCTCTGGTAAAGACAAAGAGCGGCGTTGAGTTCCACCGCTCAACACGCAATGTCTCAAATTCGGTGGAAAGTGAAGTACGGAGTATCTTGACACTACGTACTTGCTGTCTACCCTGCTATGCGGGATAAAAGCGTGAAGCTAAAAAAATAACAGATTTAATGTAATAAGTTTATGTTATTAATCATTATTGATTCTACGTCATAGTAAGATGATCTACGTATGACGTTATCTGTCCACATGTGATTTGGATTTCGACCCTTTAGTTTCAAATCATGCTAGACCCTTTAGTTTCTAATAATACAGATGTGTCTTATAACTTTATGTTTATAAATCAAGCAAATAATTATTTATAATCTTAGTAAGGATATTACCTAAGTTTTACTAATTAAAGACTAGCTTACGATACATGATGTCTTGTTGTATCCAACTTTATGAATATAACCTCCTCCACAGCATATAAATTTATGCATTTCCTTCTAATATTTTTTGAGTGATTGACGCACAAACGAACAGGCAGGCAGGCAAAAATTCTACCAAGTTGTTTTCTATTATTCAAATTCTATGTATCTCTGCTTTCACACTACCGCTACGTTGGCAAAGTGTACAACTGGGCTTTGTACCAGCGCCGAGAATATTGGATTTCCACATGAGTGTCTCGTAATCTAAAGTAGAACTGAGGGTTTTGGCATCACTGGGCTAAGGTTCTATGAGGTCTATTATTATTTACCTATATAATTCTGTTATTATTTACCTATATAATTCTATTATTATTTACCTATATAATTCTGTTATTATTTACCTATATAATTCTGTTATTATTTACCTATATAATTCTATTATTATTTACCTATATAATTCTGTTATTATTTACCTATATAATTCTGTTATTATTTACCTATATAATTCTATTATTATTTACCTATATAATTCTGTTATTATTTACCTATATAATTCTGTTATTATTTACCTATATAATTCTATTATTATTTACCTATATAATTCTATTATTATTTACCTATATAATTCTATTATTATTTACCTATATAATTCTGTTATTATTTACCTATATAATTCTATTATTATTTACCTATATAATTCTGTTATTATTTACCTATATAATTCTGTTATTATTTACCTATATAATTCTATTATTATTTACCTATATAATTCTATTATTATTTACCTATATAATTCTGTTATTATTTACCTATATAATTCTGTTATTATTTACCTATATAATTCTATTATTATTTACCTATATAATTCTGTTATTATTTACCTATATAATTCTATTATTATTTACCTATATAATTAGAACTTTAGTTACTCAATACCCTGTATTATTAAAACATTTTATCAGATTGAAACAGGTTACGAGAAATTTGTTCAAAAACAAATTTTCACATGCGGTACATTTCAACATCTATGAGTGGGGGTTTCTATAAATGAGACAACTATCATTTTAAACCTGTCTAATTGGAAAACTAGATAAATTATTTTAATTTAAATAGTACAAAATCCTTGGTGCTTTGAGATTATGATTAATTAGGTTTCACTGTATATTACTGTATGTTAACCATTTATATAGCTTATATGTATGTATATATATTTGTTTATTTTGTGAATAATAAATCAATATTTTAGCGTATATGTTCTTCAATCCAACTGCGGTAAGTACTGATTCTGACGAACACATCAGGAGCTGCGTGTGCGCAGGGGATTCCCCAAGACACGATGCCTATCTGTTGTTCACGATCCCTGCGTATCAGAGCACTGCCAGAGTCACCCTACGGATAGTAGAATAGAAAATCATTATACAGGCATATGACTTTTTGCTATATTTGTGTTTGTATATACAAATATTCAATGTAATTAAAAAAAACAGTGATAGACATGGTGATAATACCTAGAAAAAATAGCCTAGAAAAAAATGTAGGGCGCAAAGACGTGGCTTGGTCCACATAGTCTCGGCTGAACACTACCCAAGTTTCAGACTATTTATGAAATGTGCTGATGGGTCCTTGGGTTGGTGGAGGGTTGTTCCGAGACTCCAATCGGAGAGGTATCCGTAATGCGGTTTCATTACGTTAAAAAATCGGTGTTATTACGAGCAGAATGTTCTAGATTAAAAAGTGATTTGGTTGGAACACTGCACTGGTGTACTGTTCAGCTTCTTGAAGTAGCGACTCTATCTCTTACTCACAAGGGTCTGATCACACATTCCTTAACTCCATCAACGAATCCCTGACGCAAAGACATTTTGTGATATCCTGCGTCGCTTTTTCTGTTTCTACCCAACTGTAGTACGTTACCCTATTGACTAACAAATACTTATACTTATGCTATACAAAACCTGTTTATATGATTATGATTTTGGTCTATCTTACGTATGTTATTGTAAAAGTGAAGAACGGAGTGTCTTATATTAATAAGTTCTCTAGGCCTTTTAGTGTATAATTTTTTTGTAAAACTTCTTACATTGCAAGTGCCGTGTCCAGCAGAATGATAAGTACAGACTTCTAAGGCGGGGTCCACAGGGGGAATGTTTATTCTATCCATTTCTTTGGCAACGCGAGCCACTTCTGATACACATAAATCTCCGTCCACAACTTCAGCGTCCAGTCGCAGTAAATTGGTAGAAATGGGTCCGCCTTCCTATTATTAGTGAGAAATATTAACATTGTTAGTTTAAATGTCAAAATAAAACTGTTTAATAAAAATTTTTACAGATTATTAATGAAAATAATGAAGAGCAAGAAAAATTTTTGATCATCTAGAGGGTGTAAATTAAAACCTCACAATACCCAAAATATTTCTAATTTGAAGTACATAATATGAGCATGTATAGTGTATGAATTCATGATTATAATCATTATTATAGAAGTATATGAAGAAAAATTTAGACTTCATTTCTCGTAAATTATACATTTAGAGAAGTATGGAAATATATTTTTAAAATAATACACTGAGATTACCCATATGTAATTATATTGTTCCATTTGTATTTATAGCAATACCAGAGCATAGGTTTAGAGATTATTAAATAGTACAAAATTGATTACGCATTATATTAAAATAGAGTAAAAATACAGGACAAATTTTTTAGCGTCATACTTTATCCCTAGCAGCGTAGTCGGAAAGGAAGAGGCGCCAAACAGTCATCAACCAACAATACATGCTCCTGGGTGACCCTCATGATTTTCCTAATAATTTTATTTGAAATAATTATTTACTCACAGAAGTTCTCCCCCATCCGGTGACAGTAGTAGGTACTCCAGCACCAACCCAGTCATAGTCTAAGCTTATCAACCTAACATTGTCACTGAGGGCTATGTTAGAAATGGACACCAAGATGCCGATATCGTTCTTAGCAATACTGTGGTCGAATTGTGAGTGAGTGTAATTGTGAGAGAATTCTATTGGAGTTCCACCAGAGTAGTAGTTACTGGTGCCCACCACGCCACGTAGGTTTCTGTATATAAAACATTATTTATTTAGTTTTTTTTATATTATTCGATTCATTTTAATTTGGCGGTTGGCGATGAAAACGGCATTCAGTAACGCCGTTTAACACGCAATGCTCCGTATTCGGGCGGAAAATAGTGTCTTGACACTAGGTTCTTTCTGACTACTTTGCAATGCGAAATAAGCGTGTAGTTGCTTTTTCTTAATTTTATGTATAATTGTACTTTCATTAGTTATTTTTTTAATAATAGTCTAATATACATATTAGAAAATCTACCGAATTGAATACTTGTAAAAATATTATCATTAAGAGTGTGTAAAAAGGTCAAAAACATAGAGGTTTTACATAACAGTCATGAAAGTAATATAATTGATATATCTATATAAAATCTCTTTAGAAGTAATTTTTTCATTTGCCAATTTTCGTCTCAGAAGGATTGCCTTTTCCATGTTTGTACATTATGGGGGTAGACACAGAGTATCTGTTTTTATATAATGCTATGGATAATATAAATATTTCCTCCAAAGATATTTTAATCAATAAATTCATTTTATTCATAACATATTTATTACCTTCATAACAATAATAAAATATTAAGATATCGTAATTTTACACCTTCCGTGTCGCATATTAAATCAGTTACGATTTAATAAATATGATAAGACGAGATATGTAAAACTGATAGAAATTCAGTTTCACGGTTTATAGCTCATATGAGGGGAAGTCACAGATGACCTATTGTCAAAACTTTCCTTTATCTGCTCTCTACTGGAAGAATTTCAAGACACTGCGTGTTGAGTGGCGGAACCAATACAGCATTTTCTATCAGAGAGAATAATTTGAACGAAACGATATTCGGATCTAAATTTGCATTGTGGCCGGTCGTGGCGCAGTGGGACAGCGTCTGACTGTAAACGCGATCGGTAGTGGGTTCGATCCCCACTCGGGGGAGTGATTATATTTAAATTATTTTCACTTCCTCGCTCTGGTAAAGACAAAGAGCGGCGTTGAGTTCCACCACTCAATACGCAATGTCTCGAATTCGGTGGAAAGCTAAGTACGGAGTGTGTTGACACTAGGTGCTTTCTGTCTACCCTGCTATGCGGGATAAAAACGTGAAACTAAAAAAAAATTGAATTATAATTATTTTCAACACTATCAATCATATTTACAGTCAGAGGCATTCTGATTGCGCCACGATGACGTCTATATTTACACATTATACATGGCGGAGTCAAATTTTGTAGACATTACCTGCTCAAACTGCCATAGCTATATACAGCAGCTATACAATGAGCGGCAGTCATGACATGTCTGACTGATATCAGGGAAGCTCCGCAGACGAGACTCCTGAACAGAAGGCCGCTAGTGAGCGCCACCATGTAGGGCGTGCTGCCTGCGGGAGTTCCGCCCACGATACGCGATGATGTGTCCGTGTGGAAGTATATTGACAGGTCATCCTTGGCTGCTGGAGAGCCTGGAATTATTGTAAGAGGATTGAATGAAAATAGTACTAGAGAATAAAATTCAAGTCTTAAAATAAACTACCAGTGGATTCTTTAATATTTACTATTTTTAAATTGTTATTCCACACTTAGGATTAGAAAAAATTTTTTTGATAAAAACGTATAAAAATTTAAGCGCAACGGGATTCGAACCTTTCAAGCGCTCTGACCACTAAGCCGTACGTTCTACTACCAGCTAGTAACTAACAACATAAATAAGTTGTAACAAATAAGTTGTAGATGCTAACAACGTAAATAATTTGTAACAAACGTATAAGAATTTCGCCGCAGCTGGTAGTAGAAAGCATGGCTTAGCGGTCAGAGCGCTTAGATGGTATCCAAGAGCCGTGGGTTCAAATCCCGCTCAATTCAAATTTTTATACGTTTTTTCTTCAAAAAAGTGGATTACTTGTTAGGTACCTTTTGTCACGTAATTAGATTTAATTTTGTTTTGGAGAAAAATAATTTTGATTACGGCCTTTAAAAATTGCTTTGTATGTGGAATTATAAAGTATTTTACGATTATATCAATGTTTTTGTTCTCAGTCAGTTAGTCTATAATCTACCTGACTAGACTTGAAATGATAGAGATTTATTAAAGCAAAAACAACAAGTAGTCTAAGATAGTTTCTACCTATCAATGTAGGAAAATCTTGCTATAGTAATTTTGGCAAACCAAAAGACATTTTAAATCAGAACAACGGGAATATATTTAATACTAAAAGATTTTTATTTAAAAAAGAACTTACATTCAGTTAGAAGCATACAAATGTTGCTTATAAATTGATATAAAAAGTAATAAATAGTCTACTATTTACACAGACTATCGTAAAATATTCTAAGTTTTGAATTCAAAAAATAAAATATATATGTTTTTTCCAAAATACAATCTTAATATTAAGTAATTCAATATTTATATTATACGTTATTATGTTGAAGAATCCAATGCGCAGATTGGAAATGAGTAATAATAAACAGATATAATGTATGTTTGTATCACCAGTCTTATCATAATTAATATGTAACGTAACTAAAATAATCACACAATAAAATTTTCCATATCATTACTATCTTAACGCATTTTGAATGAGATTTTTAAAATTATATTTGTAAAATATTACCGCACCACCCTGCTGTTGAGATGAGCTAGGAAATAGATTTATCAAATATATCTACTGCACTTATAGAAGACAAATAGAACACTTTACAGCAATTGGTCCATTTATCACGTGGGTTCCATTAACAACCCGTAGTCATGGAAAATGGAGGAAGTGGAATCAGAAACATTTTGGTTATGATAATATTGGCTGAAATTATAACCATATATATTATTGAACAGCTGGTCTTTTACTTTATATGAAATGTCATATCAATTTTTCTACATATTTAGTTTTAATATGCTATCATACTAAGCCTTAAGAGTTCTGTATGAGATATTTCAGTTTGATGAGTAACTGAGCGCGGCGTTGAGTTCCACCACTCAAAATGTGATGTCACAATTTTGGTCCAAGCACCATGATATGAGAGACACAGCGTTAAGTGCTGTCGAATTATCCTAGTCTCCAAATTCATTTACTATTTATCATCACGTTTAATTGTTATACTTCGACAAAATTTTGATTCAAATTTTTTTAGTGTTTCCAGACATCCGTAGGTTATAAGCAGGTAAATAGAAAAAGAATTGTTAAATACAATTGTAATTTTTAATTAACTCCTTTGTATTAAACAAAATTTTTCTTTTTTTATTATCTTCACGCTTTATCCTTAACAGGGTAGTTAGAAAGCATACCTCTTTGCCTCGTTCACTATCATAAACACCTTCATACATACTCTTCTGGTGGTTCTCGTGCTTTTTATGTGACCTTACTCTAATTTCATTAATTGTGTGTTTTCGAAAGTCAACCGAGGCCTCCCCACGACATCTCATACTAGTCAACTTGACTTCATATATCTTTGTTATTCAATCATAACTCATTCTCTCGATGTGCCCAAGTCTCGTTCTTCTTCATTCTTACTATAACAATCTCGTTTAAGCCATTCTATTTATCTCTTTGTGACTTATAACCATTTAACCTGATTCTCCAAATCCGGTAAAGTCCGTATCAGTACTGCGTTGTGAACGTTAGACGTGCAGGTACGCTAATATTTTGCCGTCGTATCAATGCAGCAAGAGCACCGTTAACCATGTTACCGGCAGCAATAAGCCGTTCACGTCCATTTCCCATCTTCCATCTCAACTAAACACATTCCCAGACATACCACCTAATTCACTTGTTGCAAAATGTTCTTTCTTCATCTGTTTCAAATACCAGAATCTTAGTCTTACTCGCATTCAGGTTTAGACCATTAATTTCACACCCTTCTTTCAGAGTGGTGACCAATGCCTGTAACTTGCACTCTGATGATGCAATTAGCACTGCATCATCTGCGTACAACAGGCACTTAACCATCAAATCCACTTATTTTTCAAATTTCACAAATTTCCACTCCTATTTATTTCACTTTGCTTCACATCTCGGAAATACTAATTGTTTAAAATAATTGGAGAATTCAATTAATATAATAAATCATTATCCTTTTTTTATTTTCGTCATAATATACAATACTTGAAGTACTTACCATAACTGCCAATAAGTAGTGTTAAAAATATTACTCCTGCCTTGAATGTCATTTTCAAATCCAATGAACACAACATACTAAATTTACATAATATGTCTCTATCAAATTTATTAAAAAAATATTCTGATAATTAGAAATCACAGATAACTATTATGATTATCAACTTGATTAGAAGTTACTTTGGTAAATGTTTACCAGAGCAAAAGAAAAAATTATTACATGGGCTTCTTATTTATTTTGCCATGGATTTATATTTATTAAGGTGTTATAGTTGCGAAGAGAGACAGCGCGTGTTGAATTCCACCACTAAATACAGAATATTTTAAAGCTGAGGGAAAAGTATAGAACTGATTAAATACTACTGCTTTCT
This sequence comes from Dryadula phaetusa, assembly GCA_032432895.1. Lineage (NCBI taxonomy): Eukaryota > Metazoa > Arthropoda > Insecta > Lepidoptera > Nymphalidae > Dryadula > Dryadula phaetusa. The sequence continues at coordinate 4,211,190 of JAOYRS010000017.1, read as the reverse complement.
CTCTGACTACTTTAATGTGAGAAGTGTGAAGACGTGTTCTTGTCAGCCTTTATGTAAATTTTACTAAATTTTATGAAGTCGTACTAATGTGTAAATTAAATTAATGCTTCTCAATTATCCGAATTTGGCGTTAAACGGTGACCGGATCCCTTTTAGAACGCGAGGCGAAAAGAGTAAATGAGGATGTTACCATCCTCATGTAAGCATCACATTATTATGTATGGGGAATATATATGAACGTGGGAACGTGGGATATGAGGCCGCTAGTGAGAGCCACCGTCTAGGGGGATGATATATCCGTGTGGAAATATATCAATCTGTCATCCTTAGATGCTGGGTACGCTGAAATAATTAAAATGGGATTAAATAAGAATAGAATTGAGAATTGAAAATAAAACGAATAAAGAAAAATAAAGAATTGTAAATAAAACATTGGCCCCAATTTTCATAATTTCAAGTTTTAATCGTATATTTATTTTCACCAAAATATCACATATTTTAATCTTGTTTTAAGAATATTTTGGGATCCATAAGGATTTCCGTTTAAGTTGAATATTAAAGTATTTCATGATTACATTATACATATTATTGTATTATCCAAGCTCAAAAACTTTTTTGCTATTGCTTATATGATAGAAAAGAAGATGAAAAATTTGTTATAAAGCGCCGTAACCATTCATATTTTTTTTTTGCTTCACGCTTTATCCCTTGCGGGGTAGACAGAGAGTACATAGCGCGAAACGCTACGTACTCTCTGACTACCCCGCAACGTCGACGTCCACAGTCATTATCCACTTCATATATATCCTTGGGGTGTCCTCATGCTTTTTACGTGACCTTGCTCCAGAATCTTGGATACTGTGTTCTCTAAGGTCAACCGAGGTCTCCCCCGACCTCTCGTACCACTCACCATACATAATTAATTTATATTGATAACACTCATAAAAACGCTACGTGATTCTTGTAATCAAGATTGGAATAAGATTAATAATTGTACTTATGAGTCATAAGTCTAGAGGCGATTTTGGCGATGTAATTCATATTTTTAGATAAATTTTTTTATGAAATGTTAGTTAGAGACAATAAAGCATTATTGTGATAGAATTTACATATTGTAGATTTAGTTATATTATATTATTTTTGGTCATAGTTTTTGGAACAATACTTTTGTAACATAAAGTAGTATGCTCTCATACTACTTTTTTATAATAGAATTTTAGTGATATTTGGATAACATATTTTTTATGTATATCTTATTTTTACTAATATACCTTCTTATTGCAGTGTTTCCTAATAGGAATGATAGGATTTTTATAGCTCACAGCCGCCATTTTGGTTGTTTAACATTTGACATTTGTATTGTTTTGTATTAAATAATGTTTTCTATTTAATCACGAACAAGTTCACGTTACATAAACGTTTGGAAATTGTCCAAATTTTCTATCAAAATTCGAGAAGTATTGTCTCTACTCAAAGAGCATTTCGTGCTAAATATGGTCTTCATGGTGCACCGTCTGAGGTCGCTATACGTCACATAATCCAAAAACTGGAAAATGAATATTCTTTGCATGATAGTAGACCACACGACAACGGACAGGCCGTAGTGAAGAAAATATTGCCGCCGTATCAGCTAGTGCCGAAGAAAATCAAAATGTTTCCGTTCCACGACGTGCACAAGAATTGGACTTATCCAGAATGACAACCTGGCGAATTTAACGTATGGATCTTGGCCTACATCCATACAAGATTGTGTTGGCACAAGAACTCAAGCCAACAGACCATCGATTACGTCGTGAATTTGCTGATTGGGCGCTTGAAATAATGGAAACGGACACCGAATTTTGGCTCAATAGTTATGTGAACAAACAGAATTGTCGTTACTGGAGTGAGTCAAATCCAAGAGTGGTTCATGAAACACCATTACATCCTGAAAAATTGACTGTTTGGTGCGGATTATGGTAGGGTAGAATCATTGGCCCGTACTTTTTCAAAAACGACGATGGCCGTACTGTTACTGTCAATGGCGACCGTTATCGTGACATGTTGAACGATTTTTTTTCCTGAAGTGTATGAAATCGATGCGGACGACATTTATTTTTAAAAAGATGGTGCAACATGCCACACTGCGATCGTCACAATGGATTTATTGCGTGATAAGTTTGGTAAGTCGGTTATTTCTCGCAACGGTCCTCACAATTAGCCACCAAGATCACGCGATTTAGCACCCTTGGACTATTTTTTGTGGGAGTATGTAAAATCTCAAGTGTATGCCAATAAACCAGCTACGATTCAAGATCTTGAACGGAACATTCGAGCGACTATAGCGGCCATACCAGCCGAAATGCTGCACCGAGTCATCGAAAATTGAACCGATCGTATTCACCAGTGCAAAAAAAGTCGTGGCGGTCATTTGAACGATATTTTATACAAAATTTTAAATATAAAATTTCCTATCAAATAAAGCCTTTGAGCACGAAATTCGATTATATATTACATGTTTTATTTCAATTTCAAAACATATCGTTCTTATTGGGAAACCCCATATTTATTATTTTTAAAGTGTTATTCCACACCTAGGATTCGAAATTCTTATACGTTTTGTAACAATTTATTTATGTTGTTAGCATCTAAGTAGTACTACAGTAACTTATTTATGATGCTAACAACAAAAATAAACAAAACGTTTAAGCGTTGTAATAAAACGTATAAGAATTTTGACACAGCTGGTAGTAAAACGCATGGCTTAGCGGTCAGAGCGCTTGAACGGACTATCCAAGAGACGCGGGGTGGAATCCCACTGCGTCCAAATTTTTATACGTTTCTTCAAAAAAATTTTTCTAACCCTAAGTGTGGAATAACACTTTAAAAATAGTAAATATTAAAATAAAATAGCAATCTCTCTTGTTAAACGATTATTTCTCAATAAGCTTTAAGAAGTAGAAATTTGTAAAAATCTCTCTACAGCGATGCTAACAACATAAACAAGTTGTATCAAACGTATAAGAATTTCGACGCAGCTGGTAGTAGAACCCATGGTTTAACGGTCAAAGCGTTTGGACGGTTTCTAAGAGGCGCGGGTTCGAATCCCGCTGCGTCCAAATTTTTATACATTTTTTAAAAAAAATATACCATCTTCTTTAGAAGAAGTTATATATACAAGAACAATTTATTCCAAAACAATTCCAAAAACATATAGGAGGCCGGTCGTGGCGCAATGGGACAGCGTGAGACTGTAAACGCGATCGGTTGTGGGTTCGATTCCCACTCGGAGGAATGATTATATTTAAAATAATTTGCCTTTCTTCACTCTGGTAAGACAAACGGCGGCGTTGTGTGCGTTGTCACGATTTCTATTGATACTTCCTGTTTACCCTGCTGTGCGGTATAATAGCGTGAAGCAAAAAATAAACATTTTTTTTAAATAAATTAAACAGATGTTATCGTTCTCATACAAAACTTTTTTATTAAAAAAAAATACAAATTTAGCGTGTATTTTCTTCGATCCACTCGAGGTGAGCACCGACTCTCGTAAACATATCGGGAGCGGAGTTAGCGCAAGGAATACCCCAAGACACGATACCTATTTGGTTGTTTTCGTCTGTACGTAGCAGAGCGCTGCCGGAATCACCCTAAAAAGGAATTTAGAATATATATATTAATAGATGTAGGTATATACATTTTTCTATAGGAAAAAAAGGAATTTGATAGTCACTAAAATAATGTTCCACGTGTTCCCGCATAGCAGAGTAGACAGAAAGTACTTAGTGTCAAAACACTATGTACTGCACTTTCCGCCGAACTCTCCACATTGTTCAGTAGCGAACCTCAAAACATAGCGTGTTCAGTGTTGGAACTCAACGCCGCACTTTGTCTCACCACAGCGAAGTAAATGAAAATAATTTAGATATAATCTTTCCCCTAAGCTGGAATTCTAGATTATTATTATAATATAATTAATTATTATCTCCCACTATACCAGAGGATAAGCGTGAAGCTACGAAAAAAAATATTTTTAATTTATTTTATTTAAATTTTTTGAATTACATATATGTATTTATGACCTATATATGAAGGGAAAAACTTCAACATGTCTTTGATGAAATGTAGGGTAGGTAATGCCACTCATTTCTCTGTTATACATTTACAGCATGTTGGCTTTCTTATAAATAAATCGCTAGATATGAAAACAAAAATATATTAAATAAAAATATTAATTATTACAAACATTCTTCTGAATTTTAATCGATATACCACTTTGTAATTTCAGTCCGAAATAGAATCTGTAAATGTGTACTGTGCGTTCAATCATTTATTCGGTTACAGGGAAATTATTTTATTTATATTATTTTCATATCCTCACTCCGGTAAGATCACACGACACATCGCAGCGTTAAGTTCCGCCACTTAACACCAAATATCTCGATTTTAATTGATACTAATCCTATTACTGCGGGATATATCCTGGGATATATTATCAATAATATCATACATAATCAGTATAACAGAATCTGACTGTACATATTTGCTGTGCATTCAATCATCTATTAGTTTACACAGAAATTATTATATGTATATTATTTTATATCCTCACTTTAAGATACATCGCGGCGTTAAGTTCCACATACTAGATTTTATTTGACTATATGCTATGCTGAAAATATATACTAACATTGCAAGTCCCTCGTCCAGGAGAATGGTATGTACAGATTTCAAGCTTCGGGTCCACGACGGGAGCGCCTCTGATGCCGAGTTGGAGAACCCGTGCAGCCACTTGACTTATGCAACTGTCTCCGCTGATGGTTTGAGCATCAAGTTGCATTAAGTTAACTGAAATCGATCCGCCAGCCTGCAAGGTTTAATTTAATAAAATTATATATTTTTTTTACCTTCACGCTATTTTTCTGCATAGCAGCGTAGACAGAAAGTACCTAGTGTAAAGACACTCCGTACTTCACTTTCCACCTAATTCGAGACATTGCGTGTTGAGCGGCGGAACTCAACGCCGCACTTTGTCTTTTATCAGAGTGAGGAAGTGAATATAATCTAAATATAATTACTCCCCCGAGTGGGGATCGAACCCACAACCGATCACGTTTACAGTCAGACGCTGTCCCACTGCGACCGGCCTCAAGAATTTTGTGCAGTTTTACTTATTCCATATACCAGAAATTTTAGTGTCAAGGCACTTCAAACTTTAAAAAAACATTATGTTTTGAGCGAAGGAAATCACTCTGCCACTTACCCTTTATCTTACGAGAGCGGAGAAATAAACAAATTAAAATATAACCATTCCCCGAGCACTGATCGTGTGGGAGTGGGTGGTGGCAACCTAATACTTATAAAATAATAATAGAACAATAGTAGAAATTAGTAAAATTGAATAAGCAGCAAAATATTTTTGAAAAAAAAATATCGAGCATTTAAAAAAAAATAAAAGAATTTAACAAAAATATTATATAAATATCGATATTTACTTATAATATACTCTTAAATGAAGCCAAAGTAACAAAAATCTAAACAAAAACAATCTGAACTCAATCTTTATGTCGCTTGTATAAAATCGCGAGGACAGTTGATAGAGTTGAAGTAGAAGATGGAAAAGAAAATAAAAAGATTTGCAGTCAGGCGCTGTTTCGTTGCTCCACGTTACTGACTGATTAATGCACGTACAAAAATGGTTTCCATGACAACTTACACGAGTCCTTCCCCATCCGTTGACGGTAGTGGCGACGTCGGCGCCAATCCAATCGTGATTTAAGCTGACAAGTCCTATATTATCGCTCAGAGCAATATTGGTGTTCGCTTCCAGAATACCGATGTCATTTTTCAAAATAGGTAAGGGCTTATAGTTTAAGTGAATGATTCCACGAGAAAACACAATTTGGGTACCTCCTGAACTCCAACGATTGGTGCCCACAATACCTCGGAATGATCTATGAAAGGAATAACTATTATGTTAGTAAATATAAGAATTTAATAAAAATTTAAATTATTTTTATTTCTTACATCCGGTAAAACGAATCGCGGCGTTCGTTTCCGCCGCTTAAAGCACAATTCGGGCAGTGGGTTTGATAAAACATAGCAGGAGTTGCCTTTAGATTAAAGACACGCTACAATATTATCCTAGTCTCTCTGCCAGGGATATGAGGACCGTGTAAATGTGAAACCGGACACTAGTGCAATTTCAATCAAATCGGGCAGCAAGCGGTGGTGCGTAATATAGTTGAAAGATTTTGTATTTACAGGTACAGGTGACTGTAATAAAAAATATATTTTCTACTTACGATAACAAGTTGCTGCCAATAGATACGGGAACGATACAATGAGCAGCTGTCAGGACATGTTTGTTAGTTATTAAGGAACCTCCACACAGCAGACCTCTGATCAAAGCGCCAGTTGTGAGTGCCACCATATGTGGCACCCTACCAGCTACTGTGCCTCCAACGATGCGGGCGGTAGGGTCGGTATGATCGAACAGGGAGATATCCTGCTGGGATGGAAAAGCTGAAAGAATTGTGTTGATATTATGAGACATATTTTCTGCGCTAATTGAATTATTAAAAAAATTATAGATAGTAGTTAGTAAAATAAATTGTAACAAAAAATAAGGTAGTTTATTTAGTTAGAAATAACGTATATGTATGTATGGCTTTAGTGGTAAAGTCGCTAGAACAGTGTACACGAGGCTCAAGTTTCACATTCAAACTTCTACACCTTCCTTAGTATGTGAAGAACATGTCATTTTAAAAGTAGTTTAATTTTGTTTTAGCTTTACTTATTCCTTGTGTTTCAGAGAAACTAGAAGATATTTTGTTCTCCATTATTTATATTGTATTATATATTTAGCTGGGTGCCATTTGCATTTGCTTATTATGACTTGAATTTAACAGAAAAAAAAGAAAAAAAATTAAAGGAGAGTTTTAGCTAATTAAGAAGAAGGCGGATAAATTTGTTAGTACTTTTCGTAAATAATGGTCATTGGGTAATCTGTATCTTTCTATTTATAAATAAAAAAAACAGCGTAAAGAAATCTTGACACAATGGCTATGGTAAAATAAAAATTTTACTGCTTGTACTATTATCACGTATGTAACTACGTTATCGATGTCAAAAATAAATATTTTTTTTTAACTTCACACTTTTATCCTGCATAGCAGGCTAGACGGGAACCTTGTATACCAAGTCACTACGTACTCCGCTTTCAGCCGAATTCGTGAATACCGCCGCACTTTGTCTTACCAGGGCGAGGAAATGAAAGTAATTTTAATATGAACACTCCCCTAATTGAAAATCGAACCCACAATCAATTGCGTATACAGTCAGACACTGTCCCACTGCGCCACGACCGGTTACAATAATTAATCGATTACAAAACCGACTGACTGACCTACTCATAACATAATCAATTGCGTAAAAGATTTACCGCTTAACTTTTTCAATCCCATTGTAGTCATAAAACATATTATATTGCATTACATTACTTTAGTAGATTATATAGAGTATTTAGCCGTAATTGATAATAGCGCAGGTATAATCGTGTATTTGGAACAAGGTAACAATATCAAATCGTGATTTTTCAGTAACTCAATGAATTTGGAATTACGCAGAACATTCGTGCGCAAGGCAGATGTACCTTGGCGACTGATGAAGCTGTGGTATTTATTTTCAACTCATATTGCCTGAAGGTTATACTATACACTTAAAAACAGCGGATATACTGTCCACTGATATGAGATGCTACAGTATAGCTCGGTTATATCTCTACTAGGTACCTATAATCGATGAGCATTGTGAAAACTGTTAGTGGTGAAATAAAGAAAACTTAAACTAGAAACCGCAGCCTCGATGACGGAAGTAGCTCTTCTATGGTGGGGGAAGTTGATGATGTGGGCACTGCCTTTTCACATGGCTTACGACAGTGGAGCATTTCCCAATTCGCGCTGTACTCACATACCCACTCACAGAACAAAATCATTGTAGACTAGTTCCTCTTACTATCCAGTACAGTCCTCACCATACTGAGAAATGGATTGTTCAATTATGGCTGATGGTGAATTTCTATACACTATAGTTATCAAGGCGTGACTAGTGAGTGGAGTCTAAATAGAATAGGCATTCGGCTAGAGTGTGATGCGCCTAATCGACAGGCGCATTACACTCGTGGCACATCTCTGACCTCGGACCTGCACTTTGGTGCAGCTACTTACAGAAGCAACTGTGGTCTGTCAGCACCTGCACCAGCACAAGCCTTAGGACCCCATAGCTAAGTGGGAGCGGAGCTTCGCTAAGCCAGCCGCTGGGGACTCCAGACTCTTCATTTACTCGTGGGATCATGGCTTCATATGCTTTTTAATCTGCGATACTCTCCCTAGAATAACCATCTGGGGAGAGTATCGTATCACCGCACCTTGCGACCGCTCAGTCGCGAATAGTAAAGTAGAACCCGACGCATGAACTACGTCAAGTCGTTGTGGAATTAATTAAAATATAAGGTTTCTTTTATTATTTTTAATTTTAAGTAACTCTAAAGCTTAGGATGTATGACGACTGAAAGTTTTTTAAACAACTATTAGTATAGATATTAAGTTTTGATTTCGATTCTCGAACGAGAAAATAATTGAAAAACCAGCTGATGATCCCATAAAGAAGTCCCACATCCCATGTAGCCAGAGACGACCTAGAGTTAAGATTTTTCGCCCGAAATCAAGACATTGTATGTTGAGTGGCGAACTCAGCGCCACACTTTGCCTTACCAAAGAGGAGAAATGAAAATAATTTTACAATGTCATTATTCACCCAAATGGGAATTGTATTTACAGTTAAACATCGTTATGGTCACATGCTGTCCAACTACGCCACAACGGCCAGCTTGGTGCAGGGAGAATGATTAAAAATAAATTATTTACCTTTTATTAAAATTTAGCAATTAATTGGAAGAAAAATTCAAAATTCAAGTGTCCCTTGATGTCCCTCAATTCTTTTATTTTATACCAGAATTCTTTTATTTTATAAAGACGAAGATAATTTGAGTAAAAATATTTAAAAATAAAATAACATACCATAATTTCCAACGATTAAGCCCAGAACCAATAATGCAACTTTGAACGTCATTGTTAGATTTGCTTAGAACAATTATAATTTTCTCGTTTTTATGTAGAAATATCAGATTATACTTTTAGTAATATCTGTGATTATCATGATTGATTATGGCGTTAACGCAACCATGGTCATAAATATAACTGTAATAGTAAACGTGTCTGTATGTATATATATATATATATATATATATATATATATATATATATATATATATAATATAAGTTTTGTAGTTTGCACGTGTTATAGTATTTATATTAGTAGTATAGTATTTTTTATTGTAGAAAAAAGGAAAAAGGTCTTTAGTCTCTGTCGATGAGAGAAGTACGGAGTGTCTCGACACTAGGTACTTTCTATGCGGGATAAAAAAAAAATTGGATATGTAATATATAAAAAGTAGACTTATACAATTATGTGTATATATTCCTGTAAATCAGCGTACATTAAGGTAGTCGTTATCAAGGATATTGGCCCAATCCAAATTAGGTCTTAACCTAACCTAAATTTGCCCCAAGGCCTAAAACCCTAACCCTAGCCCTAACCCTAAAGGTGTTAAACGTATACGATATCGTAATTTAGACCAAATGTGCGCGTGCACGTTTTATTAAGGGACAAGTCGTGAAATATAAAAAAATGTTTTAAATATATTAGAAAATAAAAAACTTAATATTTTTTGTTTAAATTCTTTAAAGTTACTAGAAGTTCATGAGCAAATTTGCTTATATACATAGAAAAGTAATTTTCAATTATGCTGAGGAATATATTAAAGTTGTTTTAACAAATTGACAAAATTTCATTTAGGTCATGGGTCTTTAAAATTTTTCCATGTTTTAAATGGAGATTTTTTGTCTTAAAAATCGAAAATCGCAAATGCAAATGGAATCAGTTAAAATAGCTTTGTTACAAACATATTATATTTGCAGCGAACCTGACTATACTCGCAACGATTCTGAGTTAAATTCCAATGTTTTAAATTGAAAAATACCCCAGCTTACTTTTAAAAAAAAGTAGTACTGAATCTTGTTTATCTTTCCCATTATGATATTAAAAAAATAATGTCAATAAGTAAAAGAGCATCATAATGAAGAATGAGAATCTGTCAGTTGATATATGTACTTTGTTACTTGGGTTTAATTTCGCAATCAAAGACCGATTTTAGTCTATAACAAGAATATTTTTTTGAAGTGTCTTGACACTCCTTACTTCACTTTCCACCGAAGTCGAGACATTGCACATTGTGTGGTAGAACTCAACGCCGCACTTTGTCCTTACCGGAGCGAGGAAGTGAAAACAATTTTAATATAACCACTACCTCGAGTGAGGATCGAACCCGCAACCGGTCGCGTTTACATCGAATCGTCATCATCAGACGCTGTCACACTGCGCCACGACCGGCCTCGACACAAATATGGGCTTTTATATATATAATCCACCATTCTTCTTTCACGTCGTCCACAGTCATCATCCTCTTCATATATGCTCTTCGGTAGTCCTCATGATTTTTACGTGACCTTCCTCCAGTATCTTCGATACTGTGTTTTCAAAGGTCAACCGAGATATCCTCAACTTCTCGTACTCTCTCTTTTACTTCACAAGTCTTTCTTAACATTCTTTCATCAACTTTCTCTTCTCTTCTCTTTTAAGTATTACTTTCTCGATACTTACTTTCACTTACCATTCTCCATCATGTCTCTTTCACTCGACGTGACATTGGCTAAGTTAATTGTGTTCTACATGCACGCCCTAAAGCCATAAATTATAGCCATAAAGCAACAAGTTTCATGCAGCGTTTGCTACAATTTTTTCTCCTGCCCCAAGTTATTTCGTGGTTATATGATTCTTTTCCTCATTAAGTTCCCCCTCTTAATGTTCAGTGTTATTGTTTGTGTTTAATCACCTTTGTATTTTTTATTATATTATATTTGTATTAAATTATAAACCTATTGTAACCGAAGTACGGAGTGTTTTGACACTAGGTACTTTCTGTCAACCCTACTAAGCGGGATAAAAGCGTGAAGCTAAAAAAAAATAATTATAAACTAACATGTTCGTAAAATAAAATTAATTAATGTGTTATGTATTTTGTCAATTGTAAATAATATGAAAATAATAAAGTCAATATGTTTTTTTTTAATTCTTAGTTTTATTCCTAGGAGGTTTGTCAATTCATTGATGATGCCACCCGCGTAGAGTACTACATCGCTAGTTCGATCTCATGATTGATTACAAGCACACACACACACACACACACATACACAACAGAACAAAATTAACAATTCATTTTAGCCAAAAAAAATACATCATTGTATAGAGATACCGCTCACAGACTGTCTCTACATTACATCGCTTAGCAGACCGTGGCCTTAATAAATCTCTTCACACACATTGGTACAACAAATGATACACATCTGTTATGTGGTAGATTATTAAACACTGTTTTATAAAGATTTATTTATTATTATATTTATATTCAAAGATTTTTAGTACTTTAAAAAGGAACTCGAACTTAGAGTAGGTTATAGTTTTGGGATTTGAAGTTAAACTGTCGATGGGAATGAGGTTGGGATATCATATATGTTTTGGATTTGGCTAGTGGAAGGGACAAGAGCGTGAGAACGTCTATTATTTACAATACTTAAGGGTACTTTAACAACGGAACGTTCCCAGCACTTAACCACATTTTTAAACAGTAACTAATCAACTTATTTACTTATAACAATATCAACTTATGAACTAATAGGGTCATTACATAACATCTCCCCTCTTTAGAACAAAGATTGGGCGGTTTTATATTTGCCCAAACTTTCAAAATGTGATGTTGCGGAAGTGGTGATGCGGGCGGCTTCGGCTGCGATACCGTCTGCGTCAGCGTTGGCGATGTCCGAATTAGAATCTTCAGATGTGATGGCATTCATTGTTGAATTTAAAGAAGTCATGGGGATGGCGACATGTGCTGCAGTACGCTGTCTTCTTTAATCGAAACAATTGTTGAATATTTGGACGCAATGGCTATGATTACGTCGTTTAAAAAATCTTGTAAATATACACTGAGAGAATTTGAACAGAAGATAGATCAGCATACTTATCCCTAGTATGTATGACAAAAGGGATAGATGGTTAGATTGTCTCTCTATGAAGGTCCTTTCTTTGATTTTTCTTATTTTCGAGGACTGCATTTTTAAATATTCCTTGATAGAATGTCGTTGCTTCGCAGGAACTTGGTAATCGACGGCTTGTTTGAAGAAGGATGTCTGTCTCACAAATAGGTCTTGCGTTAATGTTGTAGACAGGGAGATTGCAGATCCATCTAGTTGGCGCGTACATTTTGCACTCATCGATGGAGCTCGTGGATACGTATTGTTCCTTTATCTGGCTTGTGGCTAAATACGTTTGCTCAGGTAAGATGGTGGAGTAAAAGGATGAGTTGGGATGTGATATGGGGATAGAATAAAGGTGGTAAAGAATAAATTTATTTGGTCGAACCAAAGGGAAGTCAACTATATATGTGAGTTTGTTCATATATATATATAGGAGGTTATGGTAGCAGAATCTAAAATTTGGTGGGTGTTTGTAAGGGTGACAGGAAGTATTAAACTTTTGTCATTGCGAACATGTCTGGACGAGAGTAAAACTTCGTGTAGCCTTTCGATGGAAATAATAGATGGATGTACTGCTCCCGATTTATGAAAAGTATTGACGTGAGTATTTCATCAATTTCATTTCCCAGAGATAAAACTGATTCTAGAATTTGGATCGAGATTGATGAAATTTCTTCGATTGTTTTGAGGTCAAAAATGATTTTATCCGTTTTATTGAGATGATTAGATATTCTTTTAAGATTTCGTTTAAAGTAAATTCGTCATAGGATAATTTGAATATAGTTTCATTAATGTTTGCAATTGCTGATGAGACTATCTGAATTTGTTGTTTTAATATATCGGCTTGTTCAATTTCACGTTTTTCTAAAAGTTCTATGCAGTTTTCATAATGTTGAGCGTCTTCCGCGTCCGGTCTGCCAACCAGCCATTTTAATGCTTTACCTAAACCATCGAATAGTTCACGTTTAACTCTAGATTTAGTGTATGAATTAAGTTCAGAGAGTCGAGAATTTATTTTATTTATGTTTAATTTTATAAAAGAACTTGTAGTTTGTTGAGCAAAAGCAGGATATTTAGAGATGAGAGAAAAATAGTTATTTTTCAGACGTTGGATTGAATCTCGAGATAGGAACAACGGTTCTTGGTCACGCTAAATTATTAATTTCCACGAGGATTCTGGTATGAGTATTTCGCCTTCTTCTTAAGTAGTAAATACCCGATTTTGATGGCAAGGGTTCGATAATGTGGTCTCCAACAAAAAAAGTTGTAGAGAACCTGAAAAGAGATGAAGCCCAAATAGAATCTTTGTAAATTTTCTGAATAATAAATTTGTAAAATTTTATAAAGGAGAATATACACTATCATTTTAATAATTGAACAAATTGTAAAGGTAAGGATTTTGTAGAATATTGTAAAAGGTTTGTATATATGGAACATAAGGTAAATTTTCGTTATTTTGGACAGGATGAGCTAGAGTCATTATAGTGCCCCTAAAAAGATATCTGATTTGCTTTAATAATTAATTTTAATGAATTTGAAGTGAGTCATGCACAGGTCGTAGGCGATTTGCATGTACGAGATGATTTTTCCCTGCTTTTCTAATTAGGTAATTTTCATTGAAGCCTTTTCGTATGATTTCATATGGGCCATCCCATTTGTTATCCAAGTTATTTGGATTTTGAACGCGTAACATAACTTTATCACTTAACTTAAAGTCAGCTATGTTTTTGATATTTTTGTCGTAACGCTCTTTGGCTTTTTCTTTCATTGAGTGAGTATTTTCTAATGCTGTTTCTCGAAATATCTTCAGCCTTTCATTTAAATCGTTTAGGTAATCATGGGTTGTGTAGTCTTTATTGTTATCTCTCATAGAATAAAAAAGACGAGGTTTGAATCCGAATAAAAGTTCATGTGGAGTATAGTTTGTTGTTTGATTTAGATACGTATTGTGACATATGATAGCAAGAGGGACTATTTGATCCCAGTCTCCTTTGTTCCTTTGATGATACATTCTGATGTGATCGCGAAGTGTTGCATGAAATCTTTCCAAGGATCCATTGGTTTTAATACATTGTTCATAAACTCTCCTCCTTGATCATAATGAAATCGTTTTGTAATAATGCTGGCAAAACACTAAAAGTGTTTTAGCAACTGTATTTGCTTGTTTGTCAGGAATGGGATAAGCTTGAACGAATCTAATAAGGTCGTCTTGAAGTGTGAGGATATATTTGTTTGAATCGCCAGTTATGTCGAAATATGAAACTAGATCTGTAGTAACACGTTCAAAAGGTTCGGTTGAAGAAGATGTTATAACCAAAGGTGCTTTAAATGTTTTCCTTTGAATTTTACTACGTTGACAGATATAGCAATTTTCGATATATGACTTGATATCGTCAGTCATGCCTTTCCAGAAGTATTCTTCCCGAATTTTGCGCGTTGTTTCCACAATCCCTCTATGACCAGAAAGTGGTTCATCATGGAAAGTTTTCAGGATTTTTGGAATTTCATCTTTGTCAGGATATTTTACTTTGTCTTGACAGATTATTATTTCACAATTATAATAGTCTGCTAAGTATGCTGTTATATGAGATTGTTGGTTTCCCATAAGATTACAAGTGGGGTCATTTGTCAAGTCAGGAACGTAAAGTGTTTTGAGTTCATGCTTTTGAAGACAAGATAGGAGTATTTTAAAATAGCTCTCGCTATTCCAAGGGTCAAAGTGTGTCGGTCGTGTTACTCCGAATATTATATTTTGTTTTTGTCGGATACTAATAAATCCGTCTGATAAAGTATTTTTGGCTTTTCTTAGTATGGAGTCACTTGAGAGCAGAGACTTATGGCTTTGTTAAAAGTGTCGTTTTTGTCCGATAGTTGAGCTGATATAGGAACGAAAATATTCCTATGGCGTTCGTCTAAGAGAGTGTGAAAATTTGGCGTGTTAAAGCTATGAGTTAGAATAGAAAGAAAATGTTCATAATTTATTTCTAAGTATTCATCTGGGTCATTGAGTTTATCCTGGCATTGATGGGTCAAATTAATGGTGTTAGTGTTCGTTATTGGAGGTCGAGAAAGGGCATCATTTTTACCGGCTTTGTAAACGATATTATATTCAAACTCTTCTAATTTAAGTCTCCAACGAACTAATCTGCTTCCCGGGTCCTTAACGGAAAAGAGCCAAGTTAATGGTTTGTGGTCGGTTACGATTGTAAACTTTCGTCCAAACAAATAGGGTCTAAAATGTTTAACCGCCCATACAATTGCAAGTAGTTCCCTTTCTATTGTTGAATAGTTACTTTCAGCTTTGTTCAGTGTTCGTGATGCGTACGCTATTGGTAAATCTTTACCTATATCACCTTGGGATTGTACTGCACCAACTGCATAAATTAAAGCATCTGTAGTAAGAATAAATTCTTTAGTGAAATCGGGGTATTGTAGAATCGGTGGACTAATTAACAGTCGTTTGCATTCGTTAAAAGATTTTTCTTGTGTTTCTCTCCAAATGAAAGGAACATCTTTCTTGAGCAGAGTGGTTAGAGGTTTTGTGATATTGCTGAAGTTAGCAATAAATCTACGATAGTACCCTGTCAGCCCTAAAAATGCTTTAATATTTTTACAAGATTTAGGAGTTAGGAAATTTTGTACGGCTGTTATCTTCTCAGGGTTTGGCTTTACGCCTTCATTGGAAATGATATGGCCTAAATAAGCTACTTCATGTCTAAGGAATTCGCATTTATCAGGCTGAATTTTGAGATGAAAGGTATTTAATTTCGTAAAGACTTCGCGAAGCTTCTTCATGCTCTTGGAGACTCGATGCAAAAACAACGATGTCGTCTAAATAGACAAAACATCGTTCACCTTGTAAATCGTAAAGGATGTTGTCCATTACCCGTTGAAATGTTGCGGGAGCATTTTTAAGCCCAAATAGCATGCGGAGAAATTCGTAGTGACCGTAAGGTGTGCTAAAAGCTGTCTAAGGAACGTCTTTAGAGTCCAGCTCAATTTTATGGAAGCCTGATGCAAGATCTAAGGTTGTAAAATATTTTGAATGTCCTAATTTATCGAAGATTTCGGTGATGTTGGCAGAGGATAACTATCTCCTATGGTTATTTCATTTAATTTTCTATAATCAATAACCATCCGCCATTTACGTTTTCCTGAAGCATCTAATTTTTTAGGAACAATCCAGATGGGACTTGTCCATGGCGAAGTGCTTGGTCTGATGATTTTTTGTTCTAAAAGTTTTTAAACTTGACTTTTTACTTCTTGTTCATGAATTTGTGGAAATCGATAACCTTTACTGTGAATTGGATTTTCAGAAGTGGTAGGGATGTTGTGTTTTGTGTGACTTGTAAATGACAGAGGATCGCCATCGATGTAGAAAATGTCGGGAAATTCATTAATGATTTTGTACAGTGACTCATTTTCCTCTTTATTTAAATGATCTGGTCTAACGAGCTTGTGTACTTGGTCACGTCGGTCTGTTTTGCTAATCATGTTTGCTGCATTAATGTTAACAGTCTTGTTATCTAATGATTCGTTATCAAACAAGGTGGTTCGTACAGTGGGAATGGTAATTGTTTTGTCTTCGTTTGTTGTATTTACACATGTGATTAGAAATCCGTTACTTCTAATAGGGCTGTCCTTACCAGAAACTCCTACTATTGACACGATGTTCAATACATCTAAGGTATTGTTTCCAATTTTATTTTTATGTAAAACGGAAATTGCAGCACCCGTGTCTATAAGTAGTGTAACCGGTTCACCGTCTACATGAAATTTGCAATATAGCAGATCTTCTGGCGGAATATTTAATGCAGATATAGGAATAAGTTCGGGATTGGTTTTTGCAGGATATTTTGAATTTGAAGTCGAGCTAGAGATTTTGTAATATGAGTTAGTATGGGATCGAGATTTTGACTTAGGCTTGAATTTGAATTTAGATTGTGGTTTATTCGATTTAGAATTAAATTTATGATTTTGTAGTTTAAAAGCGTGATTTTGAGGCTGGTTTCTCTGTTCGTTGGTTATAGAAATTGTGTCGGTAAATTGCCGATCAAAAGTTTGTGTAGACGCATCACAATATTGTCTCCGATAGACTGCGTTTCATCCCTTTTTTTAATTGGACGAGCATCTGTTATATTTACCCGTCTATTTGTAGGTTCTGGAACTCGGAGAGTCTGGTCTGACTGTGTGAGGCCATCATCGACATCTGAGTCGACGGGAATCGGGCCGAAGCGGTTTCCATCGAATTGCCCTGTTCGAAGGCCGCTTGTGAGTTTAAAGAGTTAACTTTGGGTTCAGGAAGCGTTCTCATAGGTTGTTGTGGACTGTATCGTCTTTGGTTATTGAATGCCCGCTTTCTGCATTCGTGGATAAGGTGCCCTGGATTTTTACAATAATTGCAAATTTTCGTGTTATTCGTTTGGATATTAGTAAAAGGTCTAGGGCGTTGAATAAAATTCTGGACATAAGGAAGTCGTGAAATATTCGGTGGCTTATGATTAGTAGGATTGGCATTGTAAAGTAATTGACGGTGCTTATTCATTGCGCGTATTTTATCTTCTTGCATGGCAAAACGTCCGGCGTCTGACAAATGCTTAAACTCCTTAGTTCTTAACATTATGCCTAAGTCATCATGCAGGCCGTTTATGAAGACGTTTAACGCGGTTTCTTCAATGCTTACTTTTCTATCTAATAATGATTTATCTTTAACTTCTGCCGTTAATTTTTCGATAATGTTACTTCTAAGAAGATCAACTCGATGGTAGTAATCAATTACAGTTTCTTTATCGTGCTGGAACATTGATTGTAGTTCTAATGAAAGATGCGATGTAGTTTTTACATTTGAATTTATTTCAATAAGAAACGTTTGTAAATCGTCCCACGTTTCAAAGTGCCTAGCGTGGACGTCTGCTGAGTAGGCCTACAATTCTATTTAAAGTGTAAACTAATAGAACTTTATGGTCCGACGGTTTGGATATTTCGAATACATCTCTACCTGAGCGTACAAATCCGTATACCTCTGAATTATTGGCTGTATCAAATTTGGGTATTAGTTTTATCAAACCGTCGAGGCTTAACGCTGATGCAGAAGACGTAATACTCCCGTTTATTGACATGATGGCAATAACAATATAAATATAACACAAGGAGATAAGATGTAAGGATTTTTTTTTAAAGGATAAAAGCAAACAATATTTAACTACTCACCACAGCAACAATACAAGAATCATCGTAGACTCGTGCGACACTTGTTTAAATCCCTTCGGGAACCGTACTAGGCGATGTTTATCCGTACGTTCTTAGTGTCGTCTAGCTAAACAGCTCAGAATTGCTGTTTTTTTATATCCTACCGACTGCGCCAATTTGTTATGTGGTAGATTATTAAACACTGTTTTATAAAGATTTATTTATTATTATATTTATATTTAAAGATTTTTAGTACTTTAAAAAGGAACTCGAACTTAGAGTAGGTTATAGTTTTGGGATTTGAAGTTAAACTGTAGATGGGAATGAGGTTGGGATATTATATATGTTTTGGATTTGGCTAGTGGAAGGGACAAGAGCGTGAGAACGTTTATTATTTACAATACTTAAGGGTACTTTAACAACGGAATGTTCCCAGCACTTAACCACATTTTTAAACAGTAACTAATCAACTTATTTACTTATAACAATATCAACCTATGAACTAATAGGGTCATTACATAACACATCGACCGTGCCATTACAGAGAACACTGATCACTGGATATACCTATCCTAAACTTGAACTGTTTTTTTTTGTTTTTTGTTAGCTTCACGCTTTTACCCCGCATAGAAGGGTAGACAGTATCTAGTGTCAAGACACTCCGTATTTCGCTTTCCACCGAATTCAAGACATTGCGTTCCACCACTCAGGTGGAAGTCAACGCCACACTTTGCATTTTTTACCAGAGCGAAGAAGTGAAAATAATTTAAATATAACGACTCTTCCGAGTGGAGATCGAACCCACAACCGATCGCGTTTACAGTCAACCGCTGTCCCACTGCACCACGACGGGTCTCAAGCTTGAACTTACTACACAAAATATGACGTGATCGAACCCTCAATAACGATACTATATATTCTCTTCCCAATTTGCATCTGCCGTACCGTGGGTCGTTACCCGTAGGCCGTTAACTATTGTTTTATATCAAGTACTTTGTACCAAAATCGTTAATCGTTTTATGTTTACATATATTCTTCACTTTACTTAGTATTTCACTATATACTTTAATACAACAGTCATGAACAGCCTGTTTTACCACCTCCTCGACCTTTAGTTCATATATAGAGAGGGAGTCCATTGGATTAATATTGTTTTGTTTTCAATCTCAATTTTATATATTTATTTTATAGCTTCACGCTTTTATCCCGCATGGCAGGGTAGACAGAAAGTAAAGTAGTGTCAAGACTCGAGATTTTAGACAGTAGAAGAATACAAGACATTGCGTTTTGAGTGGTTTAATTCAATGCCGAACTTTGCGAGGAAGTGAAAATAATTTAAATATGATCACCTCCCCCCCAGAGTGGGATCGAACCCACAATCGATCGCTTTTACAGTTATACGCTGTCCCACTGCGCTACGGACGGCTTTAATCTTACAGATGCATTCTAAAATATCGTAGGCTATCGGATATCCAGGTAAGCCGAGCCGAGGCTGTCATTTGATCTTACAAAAAATATTTTCACTTGGGCCCAGTAGTTTTGTATTTATAATCATATTTGTTTAATTGGCGATAGCATTTTCCCCGACTCTTTTTGCGTATTTACTGTGATTTTTCTGTCATTTCCGAATTTATATGCAATTTTTTTATTTGAGTATATTTATAAGGTTATCGGAGATATCAATGGAAGTCTTCAATGTATAACAGAAAGTGATGTGCGATTGTTGGGATCGTTTTTATATGTGTTTACCACACATGTCCACAATACATATTATTATTGTATATATACTTACACCAGATCACTATGAAACTCTATACACCTATAAGCTACTGTATTCAACAACCGAGTGTACCTTAAAAAGCAAACTATAAAAATAAACTCCGTTAAAAAAAACCGAATTGGAAAGTAAAAAATAGCTTTATAAACATTTAATTTAAACACATCTTGTAAACCAATATTAATAAAATAACTAGTATTATTTAGTTTTATCATAGGTTTGAAGTAGGTGCCAAGCAGTTATATATATATATATATAATATATATATATATATATATATATATATATATATATATATATATATATATATATATATATATCCTGTTGATTATACTGCGAATAATCAACAGGTCTGATTTTGTAATTCGTACAGTGAAGGCATCTCTAAGGCGTATGGCTTGGCGCTGACTCTATGCCTATAAGTTGGTAACAAAACCAAACAATAGGAGTTATTTTATTAACATTGGTTTACTAAAAGTGGTTGAATTTAATTTCAAAACTATTTTATTATTTTTCATTTTCTAAAGTTGGTTTTTTTTAATCGTAATTTACATTTATTTACTTTCCAGTGCAGTTAAAGATAAATTCCAATTGAGATAAACAAAATTTAGTACGCTTTTGACAGATTATATTAAAGATATATTTGAAAAAAAAAATCATAACAATTTTAAATATTTTTTTTTATTTTCTCTTAATTGCCAATAGTTTAGTTCATGTTCGACAAAAGAAAGTCCTGGAAGGCGCTAATTCTGACGAACAAGTCGGGGGCGCCCCGAGCGCAGGGTATTCCCCAAGACACGATTCCTACTTGCCGGCCGTCGTGAACAGAGACTAGAGCACTGCCAGAGTCACCCTGTAAATATGTTTATATGAATTATTTCAATAAAAAAATTAAGATAAAATTTTTATTAATTCTTAATATATTTAGTTTTATATGTTCAATTTGAAACATATATTATATAAGAGTACCTCGTAGAATTAAGATAATTTAATTTTGTCAAAAAATCGCTTAAATTTAAATATAGATTTTTAGTTCTTAGTAGCTGATTATAATTATATGCAAATGAGAAATATATAACAATATGCAAAGGAAAGATACAGACCCAGTTTCTAGTATAATCCCAGTTATACCCAGTATAACGCAGTTTATAGTGTAGTAAATAATGTGGTCGATTTTTATTTCAGATCATAGCAATACCACTGTTATTATATTAATCTAGTAGTAAACTAGAATAAAACATGGAGCTTACAATGTGTACACAATCATTATAGCTTTTAGGCCTGGGTCGAACTTACCAGGCCTAACTAGCAGGTATTCAAACCCCAAAAAAAATATATCTTCACGCTTTATCCCTTGCGGGGTAGTCAGAGAGTACGGAGCGTCACGCTACGGTCCGTGCATACCTCTTTCGCCTCGTCCACAGTCATTATCCTCTTCATATATGCCCTTCGGGTGGTCCTCATGCTTTTTACGTGACCTTCCTCCAGTATCTTCGATACTGTGTTTTCGAAGGTCAACCGAGGTCACCCCTGACCTCTGGTACCACTCACCTTGGCTTAGAGTAATAAGCATTTTCAGTTA
This sequence comes from Dryadula phaetusa, assembly GCA_032432895.1. NCBI lineage: Eukaryota > Metazoa > Arthropoda > Insecta > Lepidoptera > Nymphalidae > Dryadula > Dryadula phaetusa. The sequence continues at coordinate 4,189,448 of JAOYRS010000017.1, read as the reverse complement.
ACATTAAAGATCGAGCTTCACCAGACTCTTAGAGAAACAAATAACAATTGCTCTAGCTAACTAGCTATACTATATCTTTAATTATGATAGTTATAGGATCAATTTCCACTTGAGGAAATTATATATGAGAATATTTTTAAGGTGTAAGTATCTCCAAGTGATAAAGAAGGTGTAATTTTGAAGACAACAAGTTGTAAATGAAAGTAGTTGGATAAGGCTCATATAGTTTATTGATATTTTTTTAGCTCCACGCTTTTATCCTGTGCAATAGGGTAGACAGAAAGTACCTAGTGTTAAGACATTCTGTACTTTGCTTCGCCGAATTCGAGACATTGCGTGGCGGAAATCAATGCCGCACTTTGTCTTATTAGATAGAAGAATCAAACTCGGAACCGATCGCATTTATAATCGGACGCTGTCACGCTGCGCCACGACCGGCCTCATGTTAATCTGGTGAACTCACATTGCAAGTGCCCTGGTTGGTGCGGAGGAACGTGCAGAGTTCAACAGTAGGATCGACGTCGGGAACATCATTCCTGCCCACTTCTTTCGCAACACGAGCTACTTCTGTGATACAAAAGCCTCCATCTATAGTTGGAGCGTTATGCTGCACTAGGGTTGAAGAAAGTGATCCTCCGGTCTGAAAATTTTCAACATCTATATAAATAAATAAATAAAATTGTTGTGTCTGTTTATAATATTAAAATATCTGCATATACTAATTGCATGTATGCATGCATGCATACTTTGTTTCTGGCGTTGGCAGATGTGGCTGATAAGGTGTACCTTAGGCCTTTACCTTACCTTACTTTTATTTTAGAATTATGAAATAAAGATCTAGATTGCTAAATTTCACACATAAAGATAAAGTAGCGGGTACAGCTCGTACAGTTAAAAAATTAGAATGAAAATCAATAGTCTCAGCGTTACTTTGGGATATTAATTCTCTTAAGAGGGAATTGAAACATTCTTTAGAATCAATTATTTTTTAATGAACTCATATTCCAACCCTCTACGGATCTCTAAAACGCAAAAATGAAATAAATAAATAAATAACACCTATTACTCCAAGACAACGCGTGTATAAATTCCATTTTTTTTAGCTTCACGATTTTATCCCGCATAGCAGGATAGACAGAAAGTATCTATTGTCAAGACAGTCTGTACTTCGCTTTCCACTGAATTCGAGATATTGCGAGTTGAGCGGTGCAACTCAACGCCGCACTTTGTCTTTACCAGAGCGAGGAAGTGAAAATAATTTAAATATAATCACTCCCCCGAATGGGGATCTAACCCACAACCGTACGGGTTTACAGTCAGATGTTGTCACACTCCGCCATGACCAGCCTCATCCTCATCCATTCGTTTCATATAACTTACACGGGTAGCTCCCCATCCAGTGACTCTGGTATCCACTCCAGCATCAATAAAGTCGAAGCTCAATGGGACGATACCGACAGAATTACTCATGACGATGTTAGAGCTGGTAAACAAGATACCGATGTCATTCTTCAATATAGGTAACGGCATGTAATTTGGATGGTTGACACCGCGAGAGAATGTGATTTGACTGCCTCCTGAGTTCCAACGAATGCTGCCGATAGTGCCCCTTAAGGATCTGATTAGAAAATATGAGGTATTAGGATTAAAAAGGAATATTATTTAATACATTTAATACATAATTTTCACACATATTCAATACAAAATTTTTAAAAACGTTTTCTAATTCTAAATGTGCAGTAGCACTTTACAAATAGTAAAATATTAAAATTAATAGTAATCTCCCTTGCCAAACGATTATTTCTTAAATATTCATTAGGTAGCAAAAATTTGTAAAAATCACTTTACAACGATAACAACGTAAATAAATTGCAACAAGACGTATAAGATTTTCGACGCAGCTGGTAGTACAACGCATGGCTTAGCGGTCAGAGCGCTTGGACGGTATCCAAGAGGCGCGGGTTCGAATCCCGCTGCGTTCAAATTTTTATACGTGTGTTAAAAATGTTTTCCAATCCTAATTGAATACAACTTTCAAAGATAGTCATAATATATTTTTAAATATATATTTTTTATAAGTATGAGTTTTACACTTACGAACTCAAGCCACCGTTGCTACTGAGCACTGGTACAAGACAGTGAGCGGCTGTCAGGACAGTTCTTTCTGAAATAATTGAAGCACCGCAAAGCAGATTTCTAAGTAATATCCCGGTGGTGAGACCGACAATGTGCGGAGTTTGAGCCGCAGCTTGCCCTCCGACGATACGAGCTGAGCTGTCCGTGTGGTCGAAGAAAAATGAGTCATCGTCAACCGGGAAGGCTGTAAGTTTGGAGTTTTTCTATTTAATTTATTTTTATTTGGAAAACATACTGTACAATTGTTTAAATAATTTTTCCTTTTTTAGCTTCACGCTTTTATCCCGCATAGAAGGGTAGACAGAAAGTACCTAGTGTCAAAACACTCCGTACTTCGCTTTCCACTGAAGTCGAGACATAGCGTGTTGAGTGGTGGAACTCAACGCCGCACTTTCTCTTTACCAGAGAGAATATAAATACACTCCCGAGTGGGGATCGAACTCACAACCGGTCGCGTTTACAGTCAAACGCTGTCACACTGCGCCACGACAGGCCTCAAAGTTAAATAAATTAAATAAATTAAGACAAGTAAATATAATACATACACCGATAAAGTTGCAACTAACAGATTTATCGCAAAAACATTGCAGGGCAGTATGAAATTAAGGAAATAAAATGCTAATATAATTAAATATAGCACTAAATATTATTAATTGAATTAAAAATAATTGAAAAATAAAACAACTAAGATAAACATGTTAAGACAATGGGCTAAATTGCTTAAAGGCTTTAAAAAAAATCGAATTATATACAAGGATGGTGATGGGGTGGATTTTGAGTTGATACTTCATATTAATATTGTGTTCATCAATCTGGTAGACCAAGGTCCAGTTGTATAGATTTATAATTACTTGTTTATAAAATTTATAAAAATTTGTAAGTAGCGGGATTTGAACCCGCGCTTCTTGGAAACCATGCAAGCGCTTAGACCGCTGAGCCATTCGTACTACCGGCTGCGTCGAAATTCTTATACGTTATAACTTATTAGCGTAGTTAGCATCTCTGTAGAGAGATTTTTACAAATTTCTGCTAACCAAAAATTATTAAGAAATAATCCTTTGGCAAGAGAGAATGCTATTTATTTTAATATTTTACGTAATATGTTTAAAGTATTCCACATTTAGGATTAGAAAACGTATAAAAAAATTTAATAATAAAATATTTACAAAAACCATCCATTACGCTGAGCAACTAATGGCTTATTAGTTTAGCTTAGCTGGTTTACTTTAGATATTCTATATAATTGATTTTTACATGTCAATAAATATGCTTTTTCACTAAAGATTTCCTTATAAAGCGTTGTTTTTTTTTATTAATCTTCTAACTAAGTTCTAGATCAAATGCTTTAGAAGTTTCCTTGGTTACCTAAATTAATTCACACAATATTTCTAAAAAGGCAAAATCAAAGACTTGTATGATTGAGTTTTGAAAAATATTAATATTATGATATTATAAAAATTATTGACTACATAGCCCTTCTATTTTCGGCAAATAGTAAGTACTCGTGTAATAAAATTTGAGTTGAGTATCAGAATATTTAAAATATTTTTTTTATTTCTTACGCTCTGGTACGACAAAGTGCAAGCGTTAAGTTCCTCCACTCAACACGTAAAGTCTCGAATTTAGCTGAAAGCGAAGTACGGAGTGTATTGACACTAGGTACTTTCTGTCTACCCTGCTATGCGGGATAAAAACGTGAAGCTAATAAAAAAGTTGTAACAACCGTGTTGCATGCATTTCATGTGAATCTTTGTTAATTTCTTCGTCTTTTATCTATGGCTACGTTCGGTTAAAAACTTGTTCGAAGCGTCGGGTTATCTAAAATGTGATCCAAAGTATATGCTAACCATTCCCTCCCATCAACACGCACAAAACCAGTACACCAGCCAACTCAAACACCATTTTGAACACTCTGTAATGAGAAATCTAATCGTCTCATTTTATATATTTGTTAAAGATTATTATCTTTTCAAATAAACGTGATAAAATCGATTGACACATTCAATTAATTACTTTAACTATCCTTATACAGTCTAGTCAGTACAAAATTTTACTGTTAGTAGCTCGGGAGCATATTTTAAACACTCATTTAGGCTTACAAGGACGTATCTCTCTCTTTGTAGAAACTGTCCAATGTTGAGCTTTGATGAATTTTATTTTAGCTTCACGCTTTTATCCCGCATAGCCGGATAGGCCTATCTATATACCTAGTGTCAAGACACTCCGTACTTCGCTTTCCACCGAATTCGAGACATTGCGTGTAGAGTAGTGGAACTCAACGTCGCACTTTGTCTTTTACCGGAGCGAGGAAGTGAAAATAATTTAAATATAATCACTCCCCCGAGCGGGGACGAATTTTTTATAGGGTTGTAATGTGATCATCAGGAATAATCTTAAACAGAAGCGGGAATCGGTGACTTATGTGGTGGGCTTCGCGACTCAAAGCCTCACCAAAGTCACTTCATGTTGTTGAATATAGTATATTATCTCAGATTATATGCAGAACTAGCCTTCTAACCCTAATGATGTGTTCCGTATAGTCTGCAAGCGCAAAGCTCAAGGGCTCTACTATACAAGAGTATTATCCGACCAGTTCTTTCATGTAGTACGAACGAACTGGTCGGATGAGCGAATGTAATCCTGGACTATTGCAAATTCAGGAGTTATACATTAAGGAAATGATGATGCTAAGGTGGATGTGAAGCGTGGGGTGAGCTAATTGTATAACTGATACATTTATTTGAAGTAATCCGTAACGTAGCGGATATGCTCCAATAGTCGCTTGAGATGGCATGGCCGCGTAGCATGCCAGCATACAAACTTTTTCAAAAAGAACTGTATTACTGTATTTGTCCCTGGGCATAGACCTCAAGGACACCTAAAAAAGAGAGATTGAATGTTGTGATGAAGGACACTACCACATAATACCACAACCAATAGACTGAAGATATAAAGATTATGCATAATAGAGGAGGTTGGGCCGGAGGGCAGACCGGGGTTATGCAAGAATTAGGAGGGGCACACACACCAATAAGCTTTATCAATCGGATAAGAACCTCGACGAACTGAATAAGAACGTAAACATGTTTCTAAGCATTTTACTTTCCCTAGTGTGAGTATAACAAATTAAATAAACAATAAACAGAAACTGATTTTAAATAAGCAACTTTACGACTCAAGATGTTACAAAGCGCAAATAATACTTACATAATTTTTGAAAAAACGTATAAAAATTTGAACGCAGCGGGATTCGAACCCGCGCCTCTTGGATACCGTCCGTGTATATAAAAACTCATTTCTCATATGTGCGTCATATAACCATTAAGTAATTTTATAATGTATCTATAAAAGTATGAACATCGATGCATGTTAAAATAATTATATGTTTTGGGTTTTCCAAACAAGATCATGATAATGAATCGTTTCTATCAAAACATTATCACCGGAAGTCCTTATTACTTTAGATACAATTCGAAGCTAGTTATGTGATTAGATTATTCTACGTTATTCGTGTTTAGCATATAACCTAATGTAAATATTTAGTCATTTTGATATAATTCAAATCTATGAAGTGTGACTAGATATTACTTTATACTGTAAACCGAGATCAATGGCGTATCCTCAGAGAGAGTTCCAGGGTTTAGAAATTTTTCTTTCACGCAAACACTGTATTGAAATCTTTAAGCGTGTGTAATATATAAGGGATAATAATAAAATACTTTACTTCTTGATTTACTTTTGGTATAAAAAATGAAAGTCTGGAACACGTAATACAGATTTTTTTTAGCTTCAAGCTTTTATTCCGTACAATAGGGTAGACAGAAAGTACCAAGTGTCAAGACCCTCTGTACTTCGCTTTCCACCGAATTCGAATTATTGCGTGTCGAATGGTGGAACTCAACGCGTGCTGCGTTTGTCTTACCAGAGCGAGAAACTAAAATAATTTAAATAAAATCACTCCCCCGAGTTGGGATCGAACCCACAACCGATCGCGTTTACAGTCGAACGCAGTCACACTGCGCCACGACCGGCCAAATGTAAAAGTCAAAACACCACGGTATCATCAAAAATGATACAGGGACAAGTCTCTGTTAAAATAAATAATTTTGATCTATTTACGTTAAAGACATTCCAACATCCATTTTCATTTCTATTCCTTCATGTGTAGAATAGTAATTATTATATTGCCAATTATTTTTGAATTTATCTCCCACCGCTTCACGCAAATCAGTCTACGATGATAATTTTTTTTTTAAATTCAACACTTGCAATACGAACGATAATTCCTTTTTTATTAAAAGCTCAAAAATTAGCACATTCTTCAACAAGTTTTGTTGTTACCTATGAAATAGATTGGAGCGATCATTTCATTCCCAAGTCGTCTTATCGTTTATAAAATCATCACGTCTTTTCACTACTTAACTGAACTTAACTGAAGAGAATTGGGGATTCAATACAATTGTGATGCGATTTACAGGCGCGGTAGGTTTACGCCTATTCCTGGATAATATTTTTCTTTACCATGAAAGTGACTAAAGTAAACTAGGCGAGCCATTTCCAAGGGAGTTAATAATTTAATTTTTGTTAACCACGAGCCTGATGAGCTAATTCTATTCACGAATCCATCTACGAATGTAATTTGTAGTCGTATACCGAGAAATACCGTAGAATCAACAGGATCCCACAGCTTCTCTTGTACACTGGCTTTAACAGTTCTGGTTTTGGATGTCCTAAATATTATACATTTAATATTTTTATTATTTAATAGTAACTTACTGGTACTAAACCAATGTACTATTTATTATAGAGCACTGTTTACAGACATTTAGTCGTGTTTTCATTTTATAAATCAATGAAGTGTCATCAGCAAACAGTACTATCTCATGGCTGTTATTCGCGATGTCAGGAATGTCTTGACACTAGGTACTTTCTGCCTACCCTGCTACACGGGCTAAAAGAGTGAACTTAAATAATAAACCTGTCGGCCTACCGCTTCCACGGTTGACATTGATGTTTGGATACAAAGCCTGTTTATTGTCCTTTCCTTGGCTTCTATACAAAACTTTAAGTCAAATGAACATTAGATACAGATTACTATTTATCACCAATATTTTCTAAAATGTTTAGTGATAAATATAGTTTTTATTACTGGTATATATACACACATATATATATATATATATATATATATATATATATATATATATATATATATATATATATATATATATATATATATATATATATATATATATATGTACATATGGTACATAGGTATGCCTTGCGAATTTTTTCATGATTAACAAGTTACATATCTATAATGTAACAAAAAAAACAATAATATTTATCTTATACATGGTGTTCCGTAAATAACTTATAATAAAAAAGATTTTTTTCTATAACGATTAAGTATTGTGGTAGTGGTAATAACTAAATAAAACAAGGTTTGAATTAAATCATGTATCCATATTGATATGCGAAATTTTTATTCACAGCTCGCTTTATATGTGTTGTTCAATCCAGCTCCTGTATGCGCTGGTTCTCACGAACATATCGGGGGATCCCAACGCGCAGGGGAGTCCCCAAGACACGATACCTATTTGCCTGTTGTTGCTCGTACTTAACAGTGCGCTGCCAGAATCACCCTGTATAAGAAATTTTGTTTGTTTAGTTTAATATTTTTTTTAATAAGTAATTACATGACACGCGTTGCAATAATGGCTTAGAGTTGAGAATAAACTTGCAAATTTTCTTGCAATGCTTCCCGCATTGCAAGAAAATTTGCAAGTTTATTTTTAACATTAACACGTATGTAAGGTGTTTACATTGATCGTCAACAATGGATGCGATAATAATTATATTAAGCAACAAAAAACATCAAACATATTTTTGTATTGAAATATAACTCGGTGATATGTTTACATTTTCATTCGTTATAACTTCATCCCATTGGTTATATAAAGCGCTGCGTTAAGTTACGCCACTCAAGAATCACACTTACATTGCAAGTTCCTTGACCTCGAGCGAGGAATGTACAGATTTCAAGATTAGGATCTACAGCGGGAACACCTCTGAAATTGTTCTGTGCGGCGAGGCGGGGCACTTCTGTTCTACAAAAGTTTCCGTCAACAGTGCGTGGGCGAAGTTGCATTAATACAGAGGAAATTGAACCACCGGCCTGGAAATAATATTAATATACTTCCTAAAGTTTTTTTTTAACATTAAAACAAAATATAAAAATTTTCACGTGGCTGGAACTCGAACCCGCGATTTTTGGTAAAGAAACAGACAAGCGTATACGGATAATATTGAGGGTTGGAATGAAATTTCAAATCATGTATATTAATTTTAACTACAGTAGAGTTTTACAAACTAAATTCATACTAGGAATATATGATACATTTCGTGAGACTATATCTATAGATAGAAATATAGAACAAAGGCACGTACAGGGTTTGGTTATCGTAACGTATAGGGTTAACTGATTGTGATTAAATATAGTCACTCAATGGGACAGCTCGACTGTAAATGAGATTGATTGTGGGTTCGATGTCCCCTGGTGATTAAAAAATATATTATGATCTGGTAAGAGAAAGAGTGGCGTTTAGTTTCGTCATAAACACACAATATTTCAAATTCGAGCTGAGAAGAACTCAACGAGATGTTGGAAACTAAGAAAAACGTTTTTACAATAATAATCTCTAATCCCTAATACAAATTTTTTACTTACAGAAGTTCTGCCCCATCCGCTGACAGAAGTGGCAACATTAGCACCAATCCAGTCCCAATTTAAGCTAACTATCCCAACGGCATTGTTTAAAGCAATATTGGAACTAGTTATCAAAACACCAATGTCGTTCTTTAAAACTGGTAAAGGCCTGTAGTTAGAGTGCATGATACCCCTAGAGAAACTATAGCGTGTACCTCCGGAGTTCCAACGGTTAGTGCCCACCACTCCACGTAGGTTTCTGTTGGTAGCATTAAAAAGAACAGTATATTAGTTATGACTTATTACAGTACAGTACAGTATTAGTTATGACACAAGCCATTGTCATGTTAGTTGGTCAGCGTCTGACTGTATCTCGCTTGTAGGTGTGATCCAGACTCGACGGAAATGATTTTAATAATTATTCTCAGTTTTCTACAGTGGTGAGACAAGGGCGGCGTTGTGTTTCGTCACGCAACCCGCAATGTCTTGATCGTGGGACGGTGGAGAACGTCAGGGTCATTATTTTTAGCAGTAGTTAGAGAGCATCTAGTGTCAAGACACTCATTTTCCACCGAATAAAGTGGCGGAACTCGACCGCGCTTTATCTTACCAAAGCGAGGAGATGAATGTAGTATAATCATTTCCCCGAGTGGCAATCGACCGGCATATATTTAATATTTCGATAGAATTTTTATTTAAAATTATAATATAATATAATAGAAAGTAATAAAAAAACTTACGAATTAACATTAGTACCGCTGGTAACCGGCGCCAAGCAGTGAGCGGCGGTTAAGACAACGTTTCTGCTGATGATGGAGCCTCCGCAAAGCAAAGCACTGATCACATTACCAGTCACAAGAGCCACCATATGCGGCACGCTGCCCGCGGTACTTCCACCTACTATACGTCCATTGGTGTGGTCGAAGAAGACCGATACATCCTCCTCTACCGCTGGGAAAGCTGAAATTTTTTATATGATATGTTAATAACAATACAGATTGCTTTGGTGTATATATGTATGTCAATATATCCTAGTGTCGGGAACCTGACAATTAATACCAAAGTGGCTGAAGGAACCAAATTCTTTCTAGGTGATTTTTTTCGATGACTGAATTTGTAGAGAATATATAACGAGGATTTGAACGGTTCTCTTAAATTATATTTTAATATTTTCTATTCTAAGTATCATCAATAAAAAGAATGACAAAATAGTTTATATTATTATTATTACTTATTAAAATTTATATATTTTATATTCCCATGCTTAGGATAAACAAAAAAAATTGTAAACAAATAAAAATGTGCATAGAGAGCGAGATTCGAACTCGGGCCTCTGGGAAAGAGTCGAAGCGTTTTGGCTTACTAAACCTTATGTTTTTTTAAAAAATCAGCCCTTAAAAGATTAAGATAGGGGATGAAAGTTTGTTGGTCTGGTGATATGGATTGCATTTCACGCGGACAAAGTCGCGGGCAAAAAGCTAGTATAATATAAAATACAGTAAAACTCACCATTGCTTCCTACGAGCAGACACAGTACCAATACACCGGCTTTGAACGCCATGTTGGAAGTGCTAATGCATTAATTTGAATGTTTCTTTTATAAAGATTGAAACTCATTGAATTTGCGATAATGACCATCAATCAAATAGATTATAATTAATCTCTAAATATATATTAAAAGGGACAAATTTGTATGCAAAATAAAGAAGGAAAATGTTTATATGTCTGTATGTTTATGGTAATAAATATATATAAATATATATAAATAGCTTAACAATCTGAAGTAGCATATAGCATAATTTTATTCTGGATTTTGTGAAGTTTCTATAGAAAAACGTATATTAAAAAACAAACAGTCTAATTACTTCGATTACTTGCAAGGGAAATTAAATTTTCGTTCAAATATACTGTTAGTGTAATTATAATAAAAGCAATATAGGTCTTAACACTAGGTCGTCTCTGACTACCCTGCATTACCTGGCAGGTATATAGCAGGGTAGTCGGAGAGAGACTCCATCTGCTCTTGTCTTGATCCACACGGTACTCTTCCTTGACGATTGTTCGACTCGTGAAGCCGTAGCCCTGGATTGCCGACACCGCTATGATCCTCTGTGCTTTCCGCAATGGGGACCTATTAGCAGTCAGAGCGTCCGCCCACACAGGCGCACCATAGCAAGGAACATCAGGCCCTTTGACATTTAATTTAAGTACACATCTGGAAAGGTGAAGTAGAGTCAGCTAAAAAACTATAGTTATAATATATAAATATTTTGATTACATTATGATAAGTTTGAGGAAGATATAATTTTATAACCTTATCTCTATTACATTAATGAGTTTAAAAAATTAGAAAGCACGCGGATACCTACAATAAATATTTATTCTTATTTTTAAATATGATCGCACAATGGAACAGCTTCACGTATTTATCCCGCATAGCAGGGTAGAAGGAAAGTGCCTAGTGTCAAGACACTCCGTACTTCGTTTTCCACCGAATTTCAAGACATCGCGTGTTGAGTGGTGGAACTCAACGCCGCAATTTGTCTTTTTTGTTTTTTTTTAACAGCGCCTGGTCAATAAACGATTGGTTCGTTCTTTAACGAATTATTATATTTAAATTGTTTTTCTTTCCTTCCTTTCTCTGACTGATCAGCTGTGGTAAACAGTGTGAATAGGGATTGCAATCCCGCGGCTCTTGCAATCCCGCGGGATCGGTATACAGAATCAGTCGAAAATGATAGTGGAGTATTAGTTTTCGAAAAACGCTCTTAAAAAACAAATGGTATTTGTTTCACGGGTTCATCTCCGAGCCTACTTCGAAGTAAACTGCTAATTCTATTTTCAACATTATCAAAAGCATTTGTGTTGCTTACACTAGGTCCTTGTTGCAGATGTTCCAGATATACTCGGTGTGTTTTTGAAGACGTCATCTGTATATATTCCAACGTTTTAAGCTATGGTTTCTTATGATATACTCCTTCTATCATTTTCTTATACTTCTTGGCTAACACATTTTATTGATATTCGCGGGATTGACATTCCATTTTGAATTCTTGACTAATACATTTTTTTATAATCACGGGATTGACATTTCGTTTTGAATGCGGGATTCCGCATACACATAATCCGGGGATATCATTTTGCGGGATTCCAACCCCTAAACGTAACACTACAAACAATACTACTCACGTAAGTCACTCAATTTTTCAATTTGTTGAGTATCGGTTAAAATTTTATGGCCTATAGCTTCAAAGGATCTAGCAGGACAGGCTAAGACACACTGCGCTGACTTGTATTAAATTGATTTTACCATAATTGTATTGTTTTTTATTTGAAATTGAAATACACTTAATTATGTGTTCTTAACCCCTAGAGTAACGGAAATATGAGGGTCAAAAGATTTTCTCAACACCTATTAAAGATATCTCAATGAAATTTAAAATTAATATTACTACGCTTAAGCCGAATATAATATATATTTTTTTCAGTATTTTTGGAGTATGATAAATAGTAAAAATGGAAATTAATTTTTGGGGGTTAATTTTTTATGTCAACCCCTAAATTGACACATACCAAAAGATACATTAAACTATTTATTACTCAGCAAAAGTGACAAAGGAAATGATTTGGTAGAACTTGAAAAATTGGTCAACTCCACTGTTATAAACTTTCAATTAATTCCCTTTATCCAATTAATAAAACGATTAATTCAAAAAACGTCGTTATAAAAGGGGTAAAAAATAACCGTTATTGGTGTTATTAGAAAAAATAAATAAATAATCATAACGTGAAATATTAATTTATTTACATATTCAAACAAACATACAGAAATGTATATTAATAAGTACTAACAAGTAAAAAATTATCTAGTGTTTTTACATCCTTATACGAATAACTTAAAATTAATATGTTTTTATTCCGTAACACAATCTATGAGTCCTGCTCGGAGGAACTCAAAATTATTTTCATTTCCCTGCTCTATACAAAGCGCGGCGTTAAATTCCGCCACTCAACAATGCAACGTTTCAATTTCGCGCACTCAAAAAGCACTCAACCGACTACTATGCTGTGATAAATCGTGAAACTACACACATCATTAACACAAAGGAATTAAATAACATTTTTTTTCAAGATAGCTTCTTCCTTTAGGTTTTTTATTGCGTATCAAAGTGGCAAAGAGAACTTAGTGTCAGAACACTCCGTTCTTCAATTTTTTTTTAAATAAAAAATGCAAGCCTAAGAATTTGAACCTAGACCTTCACAATCGCACACTATTTATTAATAATGTGCCTATACACACACACATATACTTTAGTGCAAACCATGTAAAAATGAATAAAAAAATAAACTTAATATACTAATTTTCAAAAACGTATTAACTAAAAACACAAAAAGAATATAGATAACGTAAAAAAAATTGAACGCTATGAGATTTTTGTAAAGTCGAGTTTGATTTAAATTTTTTTATATTTTTTCGTATTCTTAGTGTGATATATTTTTTTAGCTTCACGCTTTTATCCCGCATAGCAGGTTAGACAGAAAGTACCTAGTGTCGAGACACTCCGTAAATAGTTTTCCACCGAATTCGAGACATTGCGTGTTGAGTAGTGGAATTCAACGCCGCACTTTGTCTTACCAGAGCGAGGAAGTGATATTAATTTAAATATAATCACTCCCCGAGTGGAGATCGAACTCACAACCGATCGCGTTTACAGTCAGACCATCAGACGTCCAACTGCGCCGCGACCGGATATTTTTAAAATATTTTAAATTATTAAAATCTAGTTTAGATAATATAATTACCAGTTTAAAAAATCTATGTTGTTGATATTTACTTATGTACATTTACAACTAAAATTAATTATCTTAAACTAACATTAACATTTATGTTTGTATAAAAAGTTAATACAGCAGAACCTCGTTAAGTCGACCCAAAGTCAAATTTGATAAGTCGACAACCTCCTCGAATCTCGATAAAACGTTTTGTTCCCTTCCCTTTCAACTATCAAAAACTAAATATCAACCCGCTAAGACTGGAAAGTAATAGCGAGTGCCCATTCGTACAAATTTGCCCTCCGCAAATCGAAAAATTAAATTAGAACACTGTACCTCGAACATAGCAATGTTGTATTTTACACATCGATTATTTAACATTAGTTATTTCTATAGTTAGTTTAGAAGAAACATTAGAAAATGGGTTACATAATCTCCAACTCAAAACAAACCTCTTTAAGTCGAGTCAAAATTCACTAAGTCTAAAATCCACTCCATAACTCAAACTTTTTGGTATTTCCGTTCACGTTCGACTTACAGAGTTCCACCTAAGCTAATTTAGGGACCATCCGTAAATGACGTCACACTTAAAGGGGGGAGAGAGGTGGTCGACAAAGCGTGACATTTCTTGACAACGGTGGTCAGTCACAAAGGGACTGGCCGTGACAACGACGGGGTCAAAAAGTCATGAAATTCATGTAACGTAATGTGTGAATGGCCCCTTAGACTTTTTTCATACTACTAAATAAATGCATTTCTTGAGAATCGTAGAAGTATTCAGTAAATTACATACACCGATATAAAACTACGTTTAATTTGTTACATATATTTTATTATTTTTAATTTCACGCTCTTACACAGTAGGGTAATCAGGGACATCCTATTGTTAATACACTCTAGGCGGAACTCAACACCGCGTCTTGTCTTATCACAACGGGGAAAATAAAACGATCTGTATAATAATCATTACTGATAGTGGACATCGAACCCACAACCATTTGGGGTTTACAGTTAGATCTTGTCCCACTACGCCACGGTGATCTTCCTCAGTTATATACTTTTAATAAGTGCAGGTTCGAAGCCTGGTATGTACAATTTCTTATATGTTTCTAATATAACTTTTTTCTCCTACTTTTACATACATCAGTCTTCAGTTTCAACCAATATATATTTTTATTTAACAAAATATTCATTAAATAATAATAATAAAAAAAAGTTATAATATATGTATATAATACTATTAATTTTTTAAACAATTTTTTAAAAAAATCAATATAAATAATATCATAATATTTTTTCTTTCCATAGAAAAATGTGTTAAAAAGATATGATAATATAATTTGTTCAATATTATAAACATATTTATTTCTTGAATATACAATGTTTTTAGATAAAAACCTACAAAACTCATTAAGTATATAATATACATATAAGCAATATATATATATATATACATATATATATTAATTGTCAAGTTAGTATAGTACATAAGCGCGCCTGCGCATTGACATGACAAAATGACGTATAAACTACATATATAATAATACTAAATATTATTAAAAAAATGAATAAATATTCTACATTTATAACCTTATCGACCTTAAAATTAAAAAAAAAACTGTGCATATATACACAAAATTGCTTACAGAAAAAAAATCTAAAACCCATAACAAAAAAAAGAAAACATCAACACCAATCATGCACACAATCGCCATGACATCTGGACCGAGTGACCCTCCCGGTCAACGACCTCAATCATCTCAACAGTGCCTCTATCTTGTTCACAGCATCCGGTGTCAACGCGAGATTGTCACAAAGCACCAAAGAGATCTCGTCTCCCATCATATTCCTCAGGACATTTTTGGGTAAATCATGATAGACCAGAAAGGACGTTAATATACGTTTAATTTCATCTTCGCACGCCGATATCTTTCTATTACTGGGCATCCCTAAATATTTTCTTAGAAAAGGGGTAATTTTCAATTCCCACTTGTCGAATATTGCCGATATTTTTTGTTTTATTGCCAAAGTGAACTCCGACGATATCAGTGGCTCATTACGTGTGTCACAGCCGTCTACTGTCATGTCGTTTGATGTGCGTTTGTTGTGACTTTCTATTTGAGACAGTAACAATTTAATTTGCCACATGTGATACGTAGTGGGTTCTGTTTTCATTGTTTTTATTATCTGAAACCAAAAAAAAATATTAATATTATCCTTTTGTTTCTCAGCTTCACTTCCTATCCCGCATGGCAGGGTTGTCAGGGACAACCCAGTGTTAAGACATTCAGTTGGCTGTTTTCCGAGACATTACATGTTGATTGGCGAGCTCAACGCTAAACTTTATCTAACCAAAGCAAAGAACTCAAAATAATTAAAACTTATAATCACTCCCATGAGTGGCGATCGAACCCACAACCGATCGCGTGTACAGTCAGATGCTGCCCCACTGCATCACGTCCAGCCTAATATATTTATATAATTAATAATATGTTAATTCCACTTGTTATATTAATATTACATACAAACAGACACTTCAATTTCATTAATTTATATATATGTAAATATAATAAAGATCACAAAATCCACGAAAAAGAAACTGAAGACAAGAACTAGTCAATATATATAAAAAAATACATAGTCATTAATTTACAATTTGTTTTTAGCAAACAATATTTATAATATTATTAATATCTTCAGATAACTGAACATATCGCAAGGATAAATCTAAAGATGTGCCGTAACACTGATAATTTTTATAAATGTTTTACACAGTATTTTAGCAAATGTAAGTAGATTATTGTAACACATTGAAATGTATTTGATCAATCGAGGTGATTGTGGGTTCAAATTCATCTACAATGATATTTTTAATATAGGTAGAAAATGGAAGTCATAATAAGTAGTAAATAGGCAAGTAGAGACAATTCAAAACCGCGTTTTGTCTTACCAGAGCAGAAAATTGAAAATAATTTAAATATTAATTCTCTCACGTGTATATCGAACGAGCACTTAGCTATATAAAGGCATACAAACGTATATAGATATATACCACGATATAAAAACGTGTATAAAAATACGATTATACATACAAAATTAATTTAATTTATCTTTGGCATTAATAAATCAAATAAATAATCATCTTTGATTAATTGACGATTATAACAAAAAAAAAATCTTTATATTATCTATTAAATACTCTATTTAAATAATGTCAATGGTTCTTCATGACTTCTACGTCAATATACCGATATTTAGCTTCATGCATTTATCCCGTATAGCAGAGTAGACAGAATGTACCTAGTGTCGAGACACTCCGTACTTCGTTTTCCATCGAATTCGAAACATAGCGTGTCAAGTGCTAGAACTCAACGCCGAACTTTGTCTTAGTAGAGCAAGGAAATGAAAATAATGTAAATATAATCAGTTCCTCAAGTGGCAATCGAACCCACAACCGATCGCGTTTACAGTCAGACACTGTCCCACTGCGCCACGACCGGCCTCAGATATCGAATTATCATTCACTATCTAAACGCCATAAGACTTAATTGGGACGTGTTAGGGCCTTTACACACTATAGATATTTTACGCGATCTAGACATAAGGACGCAAAGCAAACGTTCGACCGAAGTTACGTTCTGTTTTTTTTTTCTAATTCATATTTTTTTCATGTCTGTACGTTTTGTTAACCTTTTCTAAAGTTTAAATACCTGCACATTTTTTCTGTTATTTAAAGGAGTAAGAATCAATAGATTTCAAAATATTTTTTATTTACCTTACTAAACTGTTTAATATTTAGTAACAGACGTTTAATATAGGTAAAACCGCACAAAACAAACATAAATTTGATTAAAATGTGTTAATAACGCATCATTACAAATTTTTTTTTATTTGACACTAGGTTGTCCCAGACTACCCTGATATGCATAAAGCGTAAAACAGCTTTTTTAGAATTTCTAATATCTCAGAACACTATTTTTGCGTACGTTACACAAATAAATAGCAGCGCATTGCTTGGAAAACCTCACTATTTAAAACCAAGGCCGGTCGAAGCGCAGTGAGACAGCGTCCGACTGTAAACGCGGTCGCTTGTGGGTTCAATACACACTCGGGGTAATGATTATATTTAAATTATATCTATTCCTCGCTGTGGTAAGACAAAACGCGGCGTTAAGTTCCGCCACCTAACACGCAATGCTTCGAATTCGACGAAAAGCGGAGTACGCCGTGTCTTGACACACTTGGTACTTCCTGTCTACCATTCTATATGGGACAAAAAGCGTAAAGCCAAAAAAACCATATTAGCGTCACTCAAAACAACACTGCCTACCTTAGCACCGTTTTTCGACAACTCAAATGGTCAAACTAAATGGAAATTAAAATCCGCAAAATAAAAATAGTGTATAGTGCAAAACGCCCTAAGATAAGTACTACTATGGTATATATGAAAAAAATCAAATAATAACAGATAAAATAAAATAAACATGCAATGGCGGCTGTCTCACTCACTAAGTCCATTGTAATAAAACAAAGTTAAATTTTAAGATTTGGTCACCTATATATTGAAATTTAATTTGATTTATTACTATGAAAGTCTTTACCATTGTGAGAATGACAGTAAGGAGCGAGCAAGTGAGGTAGACCGAGGGTAAGCGAAATAACATATAACACCAAAGCACCTAGTGTCAAGACACTCCATACTTCGGTTTCCCAATCGGAGATATTTCGTGTTAAGAGTGGCGGAACCCAACACCGCACTTTGTCTTGTCAGAGCGAGGAAGTGAAAATAATTTAAATCTAATCACTCCCCCCAGTGAACGACACAGGACCGGCCTCTAGAAAATTGTCTAAAAAATAACCTCACCTTTAAAAAAGTAGTCCATATAGGTAAAGCGCAGAGCATATCTTTTACGACACACTCGTAAGTCACCATGCTCAAATTCTGTATATATTCTTGCTCCTCCTTCGTGTACTTCCTGCACACACACTGCCTCGGCACTAGCACTTCGTTTTTAACACCTGAAAAAGAAATTGAAAAAAAAAACATATAGTACATTGAACCCGCGCCTCTTGGAAACCGTCCAAGCGCTCTGACCGCTAAGCCGTGCGTTCTACTACCGGTTGCGTCGAAATTCTTATACATGTTTTGTTACAACTTATTTACGTTGTTAGCATCTTTGTAGACAGTCTCTGTCACAAATTTCTGCTACCCAAAGATTATTAAGAAATAATCGTTTAACAACAACTTTTCATTCCGCATAGCTGGGTAGACAGATAGTAACTAGTGTCAAGACACTCCGTACTACGCTTTCCACAGAATTCGAGACATTGTGTGGAACTCAACGCCGCACTTTATCTTACGACAGCGAGGAAGTGAAAATAATTTAAATATCCCCCCGATTGGGGATCGAACCCACAACCGATCGCGTTTACAGTCAGACACCGTACCACTGCGCCACGACCGGCCTCATAAACTTTTATACTGTTATTTTTGTACTCTTTTAAACTGTTACTCCACAGTTAGGATTAGTATCAAATTAAATTTTTTATAAGTTTTAAGTCTAAGTGTGTACTCTAACCCTTAGTTCCACACTAATCTCCTTAAATATAGTAAAATATGATTTAGCTATGTATAAGCAACATGCATGTAAAGAAATAAAACAGTTATTAATAAAACTAATATTCGAACAAAATTTCGTATAATCAATATATTTTCTGATATTCTGAGCCTTTTTTACTAAAAATTCTTAAATGTTAAATGTGGTTGTGGGTTCGATTCCTATTCGGGGGCATGATTATATACTTTGAATTACTTCTATTATTTTGTTCTGGTAAGACAAAACACGGTGTTGAGTTCCGCATGCATTACACTAAACATTGAAAACCACATGTTTTCAATATTTTTAGTGTTATTACACACTTTAGATTTACTTTAGGTTTTCAACATGCGCAGGTTAAAATTCCCCTGCGTTCAAAATTTAACACGTTTCCTACAAACAACTGAAACCATTGTGGCACAGTGCGTCTGACTGTAAACGCCATTGGTTGTGAGTTCAATTTCCGCTCGGAGAAATAATTAATTGTAAATAAAATTTATTTTCATTTCTCTCCCTCTGGTAACGCAAAAGGCGGCATAGACTTTGCCACTCAACACGCAATATCTCAATTTCGAGCGGGAAGCACTCAACGGAGTGTCTTGACAATTATAAAATATATTATTAAATATAGCAAAGAAAAAACAAACCTTTCCGCTTCTTATTGACCAACAGGCAATCCCCACATACATCCGTACCAACACTCTTATTTAAGTAGTGTTTAACAAAATTCCTGACTTTCTCGTCGTTTGTGAACATCTCTATATTTTCCGGCGTCACCGACCAGATGTTCGCTTTGTCCAGGGTCAGAGTTTGGGCGAGGATTGTGAGGAAACCCTCGGGATCGTCCAAGTAGGAGAGACAACCGGCTCTCTGCTTTATATCTATACACCATGTGTATTCTAAGAAAGTTCTAGAACAGACGATAAATTATTTATAAGAAAAATATTTATAAGAAATTATTTATAAGAAAAACAAATTAAATTCAAATATATTCTACGAAAATATATGGGAGTATACTTCTTTGTGTTTGTGTTTTTTTGTTTATTTGTTTGTATGCTTGTTTGTTTAAATAGTACTAAAAATAGTACACATAAAAATAATACAAAAATAAAGTATTATTCCATAATTAATTCCATTCCATCCTTGGCATACTTGAACGATTTCCAAGAGGCACAGGTTCCAATCCCGCTGTGTTCAAGTTTTTTTACGCTTTTTAAAAATGTTTTCTAATACTAAGCGTTGAATGAAACTTTAAATATAGTAATATATTAAATATAAAGTGACAAAAAGATTAATTTAATAATTTACAAAAGGTCCATGGTCCTTTGTATGTGTGAATGTGTGCATCACGGGACCGAAGCTCACAACAGTATTCGTATGTACCGTATAATATACAGTATAATACCTACAGTATTGAGATATACTTAATAAGTTATAACATAAGCATTGTGATTCTAAGAATGACGATCAAATTATTTATCTAAAATGTCCTTTTAACGCGTTAAAAACTCGTTGCTATAGAAACGTGCATGTCACTTTATATAAAACTGCATTTATTTAAAATTGCATGTCAAACACATGGTAGTGTGTGTTACATTTATTTAAACATGCATGTAAAACACATGGTAGTGTTATATTTATTTAAACATGCATGCCAAACACATGGTTAGTGTGTGTTACATTTATTTAAACATGCATGTAAAATACATGGTAGTGTGTGTTATATTTATTTCATCAATACAATATTCTTTTTAAGCATTATTTCATAAAAAATAGCATTATATTAAAAAAATACTTACTTCAACTGATCCCAATTATGATCTCTATGGAAGGTAATGGGCCAGTATCTCGGGTCGTTTATCTTCACTTCCCTCAGTGTGTTCAGTTCAGGTATGATGCAGGGCGCTTTCATTTCTTTGACGACACCCGCCAGATCGATTATCTGTGAATTAAAATTTTCCATTTATCTTTATAAATAAATAAATGAATTAATAAATAAAAATAATTAAATATATATATATATATATATATATGTATATATATAAATACATTCATTCATAAATAAAAATAATTAAATTGAAGGTCTGTTTGGATAACCGCTATCTATTTAACATTTTGTTTGGGTTTTCATGGTACGGCTGGGCCGATTTTTACCTAACTTTCACTGATAAATAGTTAAAATAATAAATAGTTACTTAAGCTGCTATTATTTTACATTCATAAAATATAAATTCAAATAGACATACATACATCCAAAATGACGTTTTTTACAATCTTTGTTTGTCTATCCCTAGTATAATATACTAGATTATCTCTGGAATGGCTGGACCGATTTTAACGGGACTTTCACTTACAGATAGCTAATGTAATAATGAGTAATTAAAGCTATAAGCTAAATACTTTTATTTTAGAATATCTATAAAATTTATATCAAAAAGTCATAATTACAATAATATTAAATACTCACTTGAATATGAGCATAGCAAAGCTTGCCCGTATCGATATCTCTGGGCAATATAAGACGAGGCTCCACAGCGAGCACGTAGAGATGACGGAACGCTTGCAAATGATATCTGTGTATTTTATATTAGTGTGTATATTAATTTATATAAAATCTGTAATCTATGTAACATGTTATGTATGATATTCATATATCAACAGAATATGTTTAGTTTAAGATCTTTAGTTATTCTATTTTTATATATCTATCTGTGTGTAATATCAATAATAAACATATATTATGTTTAAACGCAACTGGATTCGAACCTGCGCCCTACGTTTCCCCTACCTAGGGTTTGACTGCTAAGCTAATTCTTATACGCTTGTTTATGTTGTTAGCATCTCTGTAGAGAGTTCAGTTTAAATATTTCTGCTACCCAAATATTTTATCTAAGAAATAATCGTTTGACAAAAGAGAATGCTATTTATTAAATATTTTAATATTTTTAAAGTGTTATTCCACACTTGGGACTAGAAAAGATTTTATAAATAACTAAACTATATATTTTTTTTTATATTTTCTGAATTTAAATTTGAAACAAGTATGGCGAAGCGAGGCAGCGTCTTACTGTAAATGCGATTGGCTGTGGGTTCAATTCGGAATTATTTCCACTTTCCCCAGCTCTGTTAAAGCAAAGCTCGATTTCGGGGATTGTCTACTACCCTCATAGTAGATGAGGGATGAAAGTGTAAAGTTATATTTCCATTCAATTAAACATTAACTATAATAAGAATATACAATAATAATACTGTTAGAATTTTACTAAAAATGAATTTTGCTCAAGGCCAAATTGATTAGGTTTAAGGGCTGTCGCAGGTATAGTAGCAAAAGACATAAAATTTCCAATAAATACAAAAAAAATATAATACACATTCACACACTTAATTAATATAAAGAAATCATGAAGTACTGGAGGCCGATCGTGTCTCAGTAACACAAGGTCTGACTGAAAAGCGATCGTTTGAAGGTTCGAATCCTTCACTCGGGGGAATGATTGTATTTAAATTATTCTCATTTACTCTCTCTGGTAAAACAAAGCGCAGCGTTGAGTTCCGTCTCACAACACGCAATGTCTCGTATACGGCGGAAATCGGAGTATGGAGTGTCTTGACCCTAGTACTTCCTATCTACCCTGCTATGCGGGATACCAGCGTGAAGCTATAGGTTCTGAATTCGTACCTATTATCTTCACTGTGTGTAGGAAACTTTGGGAAGAATGCAGCAATCAGAGCTGCTATTGCTTCGGGCGTCGTGGAGAGGGTGGAGCGTCCCCCGCCCAGGAACAGCAACCCTATGGTGCAGTGCACTGCCATCTTGTGGGAGAAGGTATTAGGTTAATTTTAAGTTTTTTTTTTAATTCAATATATTTCCCCTCATCATTTACATTACACCCTTTTCCTTATTATTATTATATTTTAGAACTTAAATTTATAAAAGTGATTAATCAGTTCATTATTTGTTTTAAGTTGTTTTATACTTATAAATAGTTGTAAGTAGTAAAATACGCAGTGGGCAGCATCTAAATCAATATGAGATTAGTTGAAACGGTTCTAAGTCATAGGACTGCGTTAAATTCCGTCTAACAACTCGCAAATATATAGAATTTTGTCGAAAAGCCGAAAATGAGGTATTTTGACAGCTAGGATCTCTCTAACCATGATAAAACATGACTTACTTTCACTATAATAATTTTGAATTATATTAATTCTATTACTTTGAGCGTTATGAATAACAGATATTTTTAATGTGTTTAATAGTTCGTTTTATTAACATTATGAATATGAAAATTAATAAAGATTGATGTAAGTATGTATGTTCGTTACTCTTTCACGCAAAAACTACTGAACAGATTTGAATGAAACTTTACTTCAATATAGGTAGCACATCAGAATAACAAACAAACGTTTGAAATTTCTGGTAAATTATCAAATCACATTTAACCGCGCGCGCGACAACGCGTGCGGTATGTATGTGTAAGTGTAACCCACGCACCTGCGCGCCGTGCGTGAGCGGCGGCGCGGCGGCGGCGCGCGCGGCCGGCACGCGCGCGCGCAGCCTGCGGCACACGCGCAGCACCTCTATGTCGCCGCGGCCGGACATCACCTGCGAGACAACGGGGGCGACTGCACTATGCTTATGATGATGACGTTACTTATGAGTGTAATTAGAATATATATTTAAAACCACGGCCTTTATTTTCTGAATTACTCTTTATTACATCAGGTATCTGCAAGTGACAGTCTAAGTGAAATCATTCCAGCCGTTCCAGAGGTTAACCGAAACAAACAGACCTCATTGACCTCTTCATACATGCCCTTCAGGGGGTTCTTGTGTTTTTAACGTGACCTTCCTCCAGTGTTCTCAATACTGAGTTTTCGAAGATCAACCGAGGTCTGCCTCGACGAATTAATTACAAGTAAGTAATTGAATAAATATACAAGTAAGAAAATACTACAAATGCTTATATACTAACTAAAAACCGAAACAAATTCGAACTCACTACTCTCACACAATCTCATACTCACCATACCAGCTGCCAACAGACACACAGCAGTGCACAACTCCAGTGTAGTAGCACCGGCGAGATCTGCAGCACCGCGCGCCCCCAGACGCAGTAGCAACGCCACGTGGTACAACGCCGCGTCGCGCGCGTCCACGCAACCCGACCCCGCAAAGCGCAAGCCCAGCGCGAAACAAGCGCCCGCTATTATGTTGCAGTAGGCCTGACTGTTAATCAATGAATAAAATGATTTAAATATAAATCAATGAATCAAACTATTTTGTATGGTTGAATGAATCAAATAGTCGATTTAATCAAATTTATAAATCATAAGTTATAAAGACATAGGTATTCTAGTTATAGGAATTGAAAATAAAAGTTAGGATAAGTAAATAATTTTAGTACGTGAGGTCAAGGGAGACCTTAGTTGACCCGAGGCCTTTTGAGAACACAGTATTTATGATACTGGACCTTCCGTCACGTAAAAAGTATGAACACCCCCTGAAGAGCATGTAGGTTAATGACTGTGGACGAGGCGAAAGAGGTATACAGGGACCGTAGCGCATTCGCTTCGTCCACAGTCATTATTGCTTCATGCATGCCCTTCGGGGGGTCCTCATACTTTTTACGTGACCTTCCTCCAGTACCTTCGATGCTGTGTATTCGAAGGTCAACCGAGGTCTCCCCCGACCTCTCGTACCACTCACCTTGGCTTCATAAATCTTTATCTTTGAAGAATATATTAATGTATATTCTGCTTGTAGAATAGAATTAGCGAAATACGCCCAGTGCGTGTTTCATTCATTACACATTTCATGAAATTACATACATTTCATGAATTAGGCCAAATAAGTAATAAATTAAACTATTTCCATACCATTTCACATTAGTCCTGCGACAACCAGACAAGTAAGTAAGCATACTTTATTTTATTTTATTCTTAAATCAGTTTGTTATTAATATATTCACAGCAATACAATCTATTTTTGTAGCCATATTATAAAATGGCGGACTTTGTACCACCTGTCATATACGTAATTGTGTGTACTTTTCTATTTTTACGCTGGTTTAAGCAAAATTTGTAACACATATGGAAATGTGTTGAAAGTCAACAAGTGTTAACGTTGATTCATAAGAATCGAAGCAAGATTTATTATGACCTGCCAGATAAGCTTCCAACTGGACGCCGAGATCAATTCGATAACGACGCCTTAAAATCTCTAGTGGAGTCCGACCCAACTAACTTTACAGGAAGTATCAAGAAGCCTTCGGTCTACCTGGTCCACCGTACAAAGGCATTTAAACAAACTGCCAAGTTGGATAGACAAGGTAAATGGTTTCCACACTTGTTGTTTTTTTTAACTTCACGCTTTTATCCCGCATAGCAGGGTAGACAGAAAGTACCTAGTGTCAAAACGCTCCGTAATTCGCTTTTCACAGAATTCGAAGCATTACGTATTGAGTGGTGAAAATCAACGCCGCTCTTTGTGTTTCACAGAGCGAGGAAGTGAAAATAGTTTAAATATAATCACTCCCCGAGTGAGGATCGAACCCACAACCAATCGCGTTTACACCGGCCACACCTGTTATCTGAGGCCAATAAATATTTTCGAACGAACAATTTGTAATTCCATACTCAGCAGACTAAACAGAGACTAACTGGAGATGAAAAATGAATCCTTTATGACAACATAAAGCGATCGAAACAAGGGTTCTCTGCAATCGAGACCCCACGTCCCACCCCTACAACAACCTTATCTCGGTACAAAGGTATTATTGTGTATTTGGTGGGATTATTCAGGTATAGTGAATTACGAATTATTGAAACCCTGGGGAGACAGTTACTGCTGACCTGTATTGTCAACAATTACAAAGGTATTACAAAGGTACAGTCTACACTCATAGAAAAAGACCAGCTTTAATCAACAGAAAAGGATACTCCAGCAGAAGTCCTCATGCAGCGAAGATTTCTCAAGAAGAAAATTAAGCAGTTAGGCTGGGAATTTCTATCGCACCTAGCACCAACGGACTACCACCTGTTCAGATCACTGGGGCAGATGTCACGTCCACCACATTTTTTCAAGAGGGAGGTGAATTATCAACAGTGATTACATAAATAATTAAAAAATAAAAATATCATTTCATAAACATATTTTGTCTATGAATGCAAAATAATTGATTACTTATCGGTGCCCCTAATATGAATCAATCGCTGAACCGATTTATTACAATTTTTGGATCAATCTATCAACCGATTTATAACAGTTTATCAAACTGATTTATTCAAAATTATCAACAGATTCCAATTTATGACTCAATTAATCAACGTATTTATTCTAATTTAATTAATTAAACAAATGCAAAGGCATTTTCTAAAGTATCATTTACATTCTATCATTCTTTTTAATGAACAATTGTTCTCATAACAAAATATTCTTAATATTTACTATTTTTAAAGTGTTATTCCACACTTAGGGTTAGAAAAATGCGTTCTAATTTATATACGTTTTTTCAAAAATATTGTTTAAAATATTCTATATTATATTATAATTTACACTTTCACATTTTCCACAAGTGAATTTCCTATCCAAAGTGTGTGAATAACACTTTGAAAATATTAAAAACTCACTTCATAGCTTCATAGTCAATATTGTCTTCAGTTGGTTTGACAAAACAATATGGCTTTATAGTGGAGGGGACTTGACTCTCCACCCATTCTTCAGACGCCTCTATTTCGTCCCATAGCACGAGACCTGTGAATTTTATATAAGTAGTTATAATTTTGACAAGCAACTCCCTTTCCCCCATAGCCAGAGAAAATCTAGAGTATTTTACAAATATTAGAGTACCAGGACAGTTTATTTAAAACTATATTCAAATTTAAAATGTCCGTCCACGCACTGTGACCACTATACCATACGTTGTTATCTAGCTTTATCAAAATACTTGTAGGCTTGTTGTAACGTATTTGGGTCCCCAAGTTAATACTTCAGACCTAAAAGGATCCTAGTTCAGTAAGACCGAGACCTATCTATTATAATTATATATACAAATAAATTACCTCTAGCAATAACTCGCAACATAAGTAAATCCGGTCGCACAAAGTCCAACAAGTAAGCTGTGGCTGGGGGGCGGAGCCATGCTGCGACCGCAGGGCTCCCGGATCTCAAGTAAAGGAGCCCTAGCGCTACGGTGGCTCCTGGTGACGTGACATCTAGGTTGACTGTGCCACCTTCACGTATCGCGAATGAGTTTGTTTTATATCTGTCTTTTTGAGAGCCTGTAATAAAAACAAAATATTATTTATTCAAAAAGGCACTTTCTCATGGTCAATTAACATAAGTGTCAGTATTGTCAGTCCCATTAGAAGCTACTATCAGTTCAGAAGGCAATTCTGCTGAGAATGACTGACGGTAAACTCAACAGTTGGTCTTTTAAATGTAATTATCCAATAAGTTTACAACTGATATTAACATCCGTTTAGTATTTTTGTATGGAATAATATAATTTTTCTAACAAAATGTTTTTAGCCTTAACTTAAAATTGGTCAAGTGTTTGTTTGTTTGTTTAGCTTAGAAAGTAGCTAGCGTCAAGACACTCCGTACTTCCCTTTCCACCGGAATCGAGACATTGCGTGTTGAGTGGTGGAAGTCAACGCCGCACTTTGTCTTACCAAAACGAGAAAGTGAAAATAATTTTAAATATAATCACTCCCAAGAGTGAGTATCTAATCCACAACCGGTCGCGATTACAGTCATACGCTGTCATACTGCACCACAACCGGTCTTATTAGTTGGTCAAGTGGTATCATATATAAAGGCGATTTTTCTTTATTTTTTTTGTTAGTGAAATATAATTTCATTACTAAAAACTAACAGAACATACTAACTATAAAATGTTTCCTTATGTAATATTATATATAATTGTATTTTAACCGGATTAATCGCGTATATTTTGGTATTTGAAAATATATTTTGGACACCTGACGTTTCGAAAACTTTACAGTAGTTCGTGGTCACAGGTAGACCAGTCTACAGGCCTACCTGTGACCACGGACTATACTACTACTAATATACGCGATTAATCCGGTTAAAATAGTTTCATTTAAAATGTATTAAAATCGCGAAAATCAAAGATCCTATTATATATATAATTGATTGAAATAATAATATTTAAACTATTTTTATTTAAATAAAAAAAAAAACTAAAAACGTTCAAAAAACTAGGATATTGAAATATGAGACGTCTCTTGTACTGTTTACAATAAAAATAATCTTATAAAACAAAAAGACACAAAGAACAAAAAGCATTTAATCGCCCCCCCCTCACGAGCGCGCGTGTTTGCTATCTCCCTCTGGCCGCACTCACCGCAGACGCCGCGCCGGTCGCCGCCCAGCATGTAGGTGCGCAGGCGCGGCGCCACGTGCGCCAGGTGCGGCTGCGGGCCGGCGCGCAGGCACACCAGGCCCAGCGCGAGCCCCGCCGCCAGGGCGTAGCCCTCGCGCTCCACGCAGTTCTCCATTTCAGGGCCTGGCGGCTTGCCTGGTGGAAGGGTATTAGGATAACGATATCATCCAGAGACTTGTAGAAGATTTGTACCGCTTTTCAATAAACTACTTTGCAAAGGAATTTGTAATATAACTTTACGCTTTATCACAGCAGCAGGGTAGTCAAAGACGACTTGGAATCGAAACACTCCGTTGACCATTTTACGTCAGAATGAGAGACATGTTGATTGACGTTGGCGAACTCTACCCCGCACTTCGTCTTACCAGAGCAGAGAAATTAATATAAAATATAAACATACTCATTCCACCGAGTGAAAACAGAACCCAATGATACTTCAAAAAAACACATGTGCAAAATAATACATAAAAAATACATTAACTTTATAAAATAAATATAACACACACTGCCATGTATATGGCATACAATAATATAAAGGAAGATACGCGTTGCCATGACAACCCGTCTCACCGATCTCATTGAGCAAGACCTGCGCGTAGTGCGCGTGCGCGGTGGCGGTGTAGAGCAGCCCCACGCCCAGCAGCGCCGCCACCAGCACGCCCTGCTGGATGTCCAGCTCGATGGACGTGGCCGGCAGCAGGGGCTCCAGGTGGATGCTCATCATCTTTGTTGCTTGCACGTCCATCGTCCCTGACATTTATCAATGTAAATACAGTAAAAAAATCAATTTAAAGGATAGCGGGGTAAGCGAAAAGTACCTAGTGGTAACACATTGGTACCGTTCTCAGCTTCAAGTCTAAAAAACAGACATCACCTGTCAATGTCTAAATTGTACACAATAAAGACGATTAAAATAAATCCTCATAATATATCTAGCAATTTATAAAGGAAAATCATGCAACGCTATTTCGAGTCACTTCTAACCGATCGATTTGCTTGACTTACCGGACTTCCTTTACATACATACATAAACAAACACATACATACATACACATAACAAATATGTCGTTAGAATACAAGTGGTATACAGTAAAAAATGTTATTGTTCGATAGAGACTCATATTATATATTTATAACAGCACACATCAATGGGGACGATCATAATATATTATTATTATGAAACAACAGCAAATGTTACATTCGATTAGAGTATGTTGAAGTTAAATAAATTCTATGGGGAGTGTTTATATATAAAATTATTTTCATTTCCACGCTCTGTTAAAACAAAGTGCGGCGTTGAGTTACACCACTCAACACACAGTGCCTCGAATTCGGTGAAAAGCGAAGTGCACAGTGTCTTGACACCAGGTACCTTCAGTCTGCCCTGCTATGCGGGATAAGAGCGTGAAGTGTATGTAAACGCTATATTCTTTTTGCCGTATTAATAACCAGCTTATGTATGCGATGGTGTTTACAACTTTCATTATACGTTTCTCTATGAAAGCAAAAATGTCATTCACAATACATTTTTTTAAAGTTTAAATTTAGAATTAATTTCAAAAGAAACATCATTTAAAGTTTACTTCAGGTGGCGGAAAGTATATTGATAGAAATGCAGATTTTTTCTTAAGGAGCCTCTTAAACCCACACTTGGGTCACAAGTCCCAAGGCTCTTCTCTGAGCACATCTCTCTGTTAAACGAAGCACCCAGCGCCCGTACAGTGGGTCCATGAAGTACTAAGGAGTTACTTCCCAACACAAAGTGTTGTTTTAACCGTCTAATGATGTATGTGTGAGTGTGTAATGTGTGACGTCATCACGTTCTCATCCATTTTTACCTATGCCCGAGAGTTATTTCTAAATTACTTACATAGATATATATATAAAAAACAAATTACCTCGATAAGTAGCAGCTAAACCCAAAAGCAGTCCAATACTGATCATTTCGTGGCATTTAACTAAATATTCGTACATGTTCATAAACGGCATATCTTTTAGATGACCGTTGAGACCCAACGCCAGCAAGAAACCAGCGTGTTCCGTCGACATGTCTTGGGTACCCTGAAATTAAAAAAAAATATTGAATAAAATAACAATAAGATTGTAGTCAAATGTGACGCAGTGGGAAAGCGTCCGACTGTGAATCAGTCCCTGGCTCTGGCAAGACAAAGAGCGGCGTTGAGTTCCGTCATTAAACTCGCGTCGGCGGAAGCTGGAGTATGGAGTGTCTTGACACTAGGTAATTATTGTTTACCCTGCTATGCGGGATAAAATCGTGAAAATATAAAAAAAATACCTACCCTAGGTTTATTATAAATAATCCAACTAGAATGTATAGTAGATCCCGAAATTGGTACTAAAGCGAGTCCCGCAGCCACGCCATTGTGGAACGTCGGCCATAGCAGGCAGTGTGGCGGCGTGTCCCCGTTGGCGCCGCCTCCCGCCCCGCCCAGTGTCACCGTATTGGAGCGCGGCGGCGGGCCACGCCCCGACACGCACAGCTTGGGCGGAGCTAGAGGCTCTGTCGGAGAGCACGGGAGGCTTCGTAGGCTGACCATTCCCCTGTTGATTGATGTGTGTTGCTCAAAGACATTTTTTTTCTAAGTTATACTTCTTTAGGCGCATTATGAAAAAACACTTTGAGAGTGAAATTTTAAGATTTGCCACACAAAAATTTACAGTATAAAGTTGAAACAGAACATGTCGCCTCTGTCCACTTGGTTTCATATTCATAGTATTCATACACATGTATCAAGTGTCTACATTCACACACGTGCGATTTATATATATATATATATATATATATATATATATATATATATATATATATATATATATATATATATATATATATGTGCTTGATAAATTATATTCAGGAGTGATTTTATTCGTAAATATTAGTGAAATTTTCCAATAATTGAGTTTAACTGTCAGTATGCATTATTTATTGCTAGAAATTTTTTTTTTTATTATTTGCATACAATTATTGAATGATACCAAGTAAATATAACTTCTCAAAGCCGTGTAAACACAAGTATACACAACCATTTTCTATTATTTAAATCTAGCGAAGGCTTGCCACCATAGTTATTGCTTGAAGTCTCAACCTTGCCAAAACTTTGTTGAACAAAATTCTTTAAATTGATAAAATTTTCTTGTTTATGTACAAATTGAAATAACACAAAGGTTGCCAAAATATAATAGTTGGAACTGCATTTAAATCGGTTAAGCCGTATCCGAGATCGGCGTGAACAGACAAACAGACAAAAAATTAAAAATTATTTTTTTAGCTTCTATTACAAGTATAAAAGCCCAAAATACAAGATTTGTTCATTTATTTTCAATGTACAGACAGCAATCGGTTATATTTTATTATACTCGTATGTATGTATAGATAATAATTTACTTCCTTTCTTGTTTCTTTACATTAAGTAAATTATACAGCGGTTCGCTAAAGTTTAAACCTCACCCTTTATTCTTCAATTTTTTGAAATCAATTTACAATAAATATTATTTAATACTTAAAAGATTCTATTTTAGATTTTTGGCTAGTGTATTAAACAAAATAATAAAAATATATTCATTCACCCGAATGGGAATTGAACCCACGACCGTCACGTTTACAGTCAAACGCCGTACCATGGCCATTTATAATCAAAATTAGTTCATTAATAATAATATACTATAAATATGTTAAAATAAAATTAAAAATTAAATAATACCTGGCCACAGGTAAAGCCATGGTCCTAGTACTTATAGCGTATAGATACTTCTCTTGTTCCTCTATGAAGTCGTGGTCAGACACTTCGGGGCGTTGAGTTAAATTGATGGTCACCGGGATTGATGATTGAAGGAGGTTGAATACTTCTGTCATTCTGTAGGAGATTTTTTTAAATTATAGTATATATATAGTAAAATGAAATAAATAAAACAAACTTAGTAAAGTAGTATTCAAAACGTCGAGTTTTCTAAAATACATTTATAATAACAAATTATACGCGATTTCAGCTTAATATAAAATAGTTTCATTTAAAATGTGTAAAAATCGCGAAAATCAAATATATTTAGAAAACAATTTTGAAAAAAAGTAAAAATTTTAAAGCAGCAGGATTCGAACCCGCTCCTCTTGGAAACCGTCCAAACTCTTTGACCGCTAAGCTGTGCGTTCTATTACAGGCTGCCTCGATTTTATATACGTTTTGTTACAACTTATTTATGTTGTTAGCATCTCTGTAGAGGGATTTTTACAAATTTTTACTACTTAAAGATCATTAAGAAATAATCGTTTAACAAGAGATTGCTGAAAATTTTTATACGTTTTTTTCAAAATTGTTTTCTAATCCTAAGTGTGGAATAGCAAGATATTTGATATTTACTGTTTTTAAAGTGTTATACTTTAAAAGCAGTATATATCAAATATCTTTATTTATGAAAAAAAGTTTTAAAATGTTATTAATTATTGTAAAAGTTAAACAAATATATATAAACAAGAAAAGGTTTTAATCTTTTTTTGTAGCTTCACGCTTTTTATAACGAATAGCATGATAGACAAAAAGTACCCAGTGTCAACAGACTCCGTACTTCGCTTTCCACCGA
Organism: Dryadula phaetusa; assembly: GCA_032432895.1. Lineage (NCBI taxonomy): Eukaryota > Metazoa > Arthropoda > Insecta > Lepidoptera > Nymphalidae > Dryadula > Dryadula phaetusa. The sequence goes on along the minus strand of JAOYRS010000017.1, from coordinate 4,156,230 downwards.
ATTCGAGACATTGCACTTTGTCTTACCAGAGTGAGGAAGTGAACATGAATTAAATACAATCACTCCCCCGAGTGGGATCGAACCTGCAATCTTTTAATCTTTAATTTTATAATTACAACACCCTTTACAAATATTGTTCAATTCTAATATGATATATACAAACACACATAAATGTTCAGAAACATACATGTATACATATAAATGTATGTTTCTGAACATTTATGTGTGTACATGTATACATACATACATATATACATATATATCGAACTGACAACCTCCTTTTTGTTAAAGTCGATTAAAAATCAACCCACCTATGATCTCTCGGATATAACAAACTCAATAATTTCGTATACAAATGTTCCATTCCAGTACTGGTGTCATCTTCGTTTTTATTCTGCGGTTCCACTGTAGGATGTGGTATTTGTGTGTATGCCGTCTCCTTCTCCAGCACTTCTAATGCTAACGCTAGAAAGAGACACATATAGTTTATCAGCTAAGGCCTTAGCAATAAATGTATGTAAAACGTATGGTAGTGTGAGTTATATGTTTGCCTCCTACCCTTTTTTTTCATATAAGTATTTAAATATGAATACCCACACAATTTTCGTTTTATATTTTTTAATTGTTAGAAATAGTTTAATCGAGGCCGATCGTGGCGCAGTGTCCGACTGTAAACGCGATCGGTTGTGGGTTCGATCGCTACTCGGGGGAGTGATTATATTTAAATTATTTTCACTTCCTCGCTCTGATAAAGACAAAGAGCGGCGTTGAGTACCACCACTCAACACGCAATGTCACGAATTCGGTGGAAAGCGAAATACGGAGTGTGTTGACACTAGGTACTTTCTGTCTACCCTGCTATGCGGAATAAAAGCGTGAAGCTAAAAAAATAGTTTAATAAGATGTTTGATTTTCGCAATATTTACACATTTTAAAATTAACTATGTTAAACTGTTAATCGCGTATATTTTGTTATGGCCTTCTATGAGCACGGACTGTTGTAAATTGTTCGAAACGTCGGGTTTCAAAAAATATATTTTCGGATAGCAAAATATACATGATTAATATATTTAAAATAGTTTCATTTCAAATGAAATAGTTTTTAGTTATATATTATAAGGCGTATTGTTCTGATACTTGGTAATTTTGACTGGAAAATTGATTCGGGTTTAGAAGATATTTCTTTTTAGCCATAACTAGTTATATCATATTTTTAGAAATCAATTTATTTACAACAATTAAATATATAACATTTAATAAATATTTAACATTTCTAGCATAGAGAAGATATAAAATCAGGACATTCTATTTTCCACTTTCCGCTCGAAAAAGTTGCCTAAAACCTTTCAACAAAAAGCCTCGTAAAAAGAAAAAAAATAAACTCACATTCCATATATTCATCAGTAGATTTTATCGTATCTGCTATCTCTTTCTGCAAGGCGAGGTCTTCCCTCATGAGCAGGTGGTAGGCCTCGGGGGGGAAATCCGAGGGGGGATTGCTCTTACAATTCCCGAATATGGTTATTAGGGAGAGGGCGAGGGCGGGGGGCAAGTTGTCTATGTCGCGGGGAGTTATTCCTGGAAATGAAAAAAAATACTGTTGTCATGATTTTTCGTCTGAAATTGAAACTGTGTGTGATAAGTGGCGGAATTAACGCCGAACTTGGTCTTATCATAGAGGAGAAATGGAAATAATTAAAATTATTTGATTCATTAATTTGTAAATATTTTATGTTAATCACTACTGTACTCATACGTACGCATGCACGCACACACACAGCGCACACAAATACATTTTTATATTTTATTTAATAAGTTATAATTTATTTATATATTTTCAATAAATTTAAATTCTGCCAATAAGGAGAGTCACAAACACACCATAATACCGAACAATAAATAAATAAACAAATAAATATAATGATTATATATAATTCCATAGCAGGGTAGAAATTTCTAGTCAATTGTCAAGACAGCCCGTACTCCGCTTTCCACCGAATTAAAGACTAGGTATTGAGTGACGGAATTCAACGCCGCGCTTTGTCTTGCTGGAGCGAAGTAAAACAATCTACGCGGCTCTCAAGAGCCCCGAGCCAGCCGGCGGCCGCACCTCTGTCGCAGGCCAGCAGCACGGCGGGGCGCGGCGGCTGCGGCGCGCGCGGCGTGCTGCTGGCCGCCGCGCACTCGCGGCCCAGCGTGTGCACGCCGGGGGACGCCCCGAAGCCCGCCGTTGATATTATCTGTGGATTGACAATATTGCATATAATTTTTTTTTTTTATAGCTTCACGCTTTTATCCCGCATAACGGGATGTACTGAAAGTACTTAGTGTCAAGACACGCTTTCCACCGAATTCGAGACATTACTTGTTGATTATTAGAACTCAACGTCGCACTTTGTCTTAGCAGAACGAGGAGGTGAAAATTATTTAGACATCACTCCCCCGAGAGGGAATCAAACTCACAACCAATCGCGTTTACAATCATACGCTACTTCTTTATCTTACTGCCATCTTTTATTTTTATTATGTAAATCTCCTATCAAAGCCTACTATTAATTAGTGCCTTTTAAGCCTTTAATTGTTTATACAATCTGTGAATTATAAAAAAATCATTTGCGTTGCGTTTGACTCTTGCTATAATGTGTATTAAAAAAACAATTTAAATTGATATAAATTTCTTATTTATGAACGATCGACCGAAATAAAATAAATTAAAAAATAAAATAGTAAAAGCTACATTTAAATCAGTTAAGCCGTTTCCGAGATTCGCGCACAAAAACGTACAGATAAACAGAAAAAAATTAATTTACAATATATTTTTTTTCAAAATATATTTTTTTCATATATCACCCACGTACAGATAATTCTTTTTTATTAAATGTAAGAAGACAGATACCAAAAAAAAGAACAGATACAGGACCAAATATTAATAAATTAAAAAAATCAAACTCACACTTACCTCAATCAAATCCCTCGACATGTTATTCACATCCGGCATATGGGGGTAATATCCAAAATCGATATCTTTAAACATCGAATTTATATAGTTGAATATATTCGGTGGATCGGTCGTGAAATAATTCGGTTGTGTGAGTTTCTTTAAAATCGAATCAGACATTTGCGTATCGCTTTCATCATATTCGAAATTGTAATCCAATGGGAAGTCTAACCTAAAATGTATATATATATATATATATATATATATATATATACATATATATATATATATATATATATATATATATACATATATATATATATATATATATATATATATATATATATAAAATATTTTTTTTACACTTTTAATTCATATATTTATTTTGACTTACTGTTTTTTTTTGTTTTTATGTAAGGAATTGTTATTTTTAATCAGTTAAGTTAGCCTATAATTGAGATATAAAAAATTATTTATAAATGTGTATTTAAATGTAATTATAATAGGTACCGGTGGTTTTCTAATAAATAAATAAATTAAAATAAACAAATAAAGGCCAGTCGTGGCGCAGTGGGACAGCATCTGACTGTAAACACGTTCGGTCGTGGATTCGATTCCTACTGGTGGGAATTATTATATATAAATTATTTTCACTCTGGTAAAAGACAAAGTGCAGCGTTGAGTTCCACCACTAAACACACAATGTTTCGAATTCCGTAGAAAATGAAGTACGGAGTATCTTGACACTACCTTCTATCTACCACGCTATGCGGGATAAAAGCGTGAAATTAAAAAAAATTCTAACCAGTAGTGATTCACGTATTTGTCTAAGCATAGATCTTTAGCGATCTGGTAAAGAAACGCCGATAACGGCTTCAAATCGCTGCCCAAGAGCGTATTCGTCTTAATATCCTCGTACGCCAGATGGAACGCAAAAAACACGTTCACTGTAAAGGGAAACAGCAGAGCGTTTGTGTTGAATTGAGATGGCTTATCTTCTTCCTCTTTCTTGCTGCTTCTACAGTGCCTTGTTTCTGCTGTTATTTGATGTAAATTGAGCATATTAGCAAGAGAATAACCAATAGTTTTATGCATTTTCGAATTGAGCATGTACTCCCAGTCGTCTTGGGTGCCATCGCTGGAAGTTCTTTGTTTTTTGGTGACTACTTCTATATGTTCTTCTTCGTTCTGCTTGCTCTCTGACAGCTTCTCTACATCGTAACCGATAAGAGATAGAAGGAGATTGGAAAACATCGTCCACTCCTGTTCGGGGGTCAGATCCTGAGTGCCCGGCGCGTTGCGAACTCCATACCATTTAATTATGACCTGGAATTTCAAAATGAAGATGATTTTAATTCAGCTTTACGCTTTATCTCGCATTGTAGGGGTGGCAGAGATAACCTAGTGTCAAGACATTCTGTTGACTGATTTCTGCCAAAAATCAAGATCGGTTGATTAGTTTAATATAATCATTCCCCAGAGTGGGAATCGAACTCACAATCAGTATATAAAGGTAAATAGAATATATATAAATAGTGTGAAGCAAATAATATATTTTTAATATTGTTCACTTAAAAAAAAATACTATCGTACATACACGTACATATACGTTAAAAATAGTACAGTACCATCCATTATCAATGTTAATGTCAAAATTTTAAAAGCGACATATAACGCAGTTTACTGTAGTGTTAAATGTTAAATAGTGTATATAAAAGAAAATCATAAAAATCAAGCGAGACTGATCGTTGCGAAGTTACGCGTTTGACTAGATTCTTAATGATTACGAACGATAATGGCCAACCCACCTGCATAGTAATATCTTTGGGCAGCGCATGCGCGAGCGCACTGCAGCAGCGCGCCACCAGCGGCGAGCACGCGCGCTCCGGCAGCGCTATGCGGAACAGCCCGCCCTCCACGCGCACGCTCACGCGCGCGCCCGCCGCGTCGCGCAGCCCCCGCACGCCCCCCGCGCCCGCCGCACCCCCCGCCACGCGACCCCCCGCTGTATCTGTACGTTTACAAAAAAATATTTGTATATTTTTTTTTAGCTTCACGCTTTTATCCCGCGTAGCAGGGTAGGCAGAAAGTACCTAGTGTTAAGACACTCTGTACTTCGCTTTCCACCAAATTCGAGACATTGCGTGTTGAGTGGTGGAACTCAACGCCGCACTTTGTCTAACCAGAGCGAAGAAGTGAAAATAATTTTAAATATAATCACTCCCCCGAGTGGGGATCGAACCCACAACCGATCGCGCTACAGTCAGACGCTGTCCCACTGCGCCACGACCGGCCTCATATATTTTTAAGCCCGTATATAGGCCTTTGTATATTTTAAGCCCGAATATGAAACATTACATGTCGAAAGGTGGAACTCAACGTAGCGTTTTGTAATATGATCATACCCCCAAATAGAAATCCAACCCAAGACAGTCTTAGTCGGACATTATTCAATACTGTGCCACGACCGGCCTAATATATATATAAATTTCTATATACTATTGAAATACACAAAAAATATTTTAAAAAAATTAATTCTGATGCCATCGTGAAGGAGTGGGACTAAATGTGACTGTAACCGCCATCGGTTGAGCTCGTTGCCCACTTACACAGAGAGCATAGTGTCCAATCACTCTATTCACCATTTCTTGTCTCAACAACAAGTGTTGAATAGAGAAACTTAACGTCGCATTTTATCTAACCAGAGCGAGAAAATTATCTAACTTGATGCCATGAGACAGCGTCTGACTGTAATCGCGATTGGTTGTGGGTTCACATCCCAGTGGTTTAATGATTATTTTTAAAATTTCTCTTATAAGTTTTTTTTTGTTCGTAACTTATTGACGCTTCCCTTTTTATCACAGCTGGTCCCTTTCATGAGATGAGAATGTTATAGTTCGTTGACCCCTCCCTCTTTGTTAATGTATGACTTAACTTATGAATATCCACAAAACAAAGCTCAGTGTTGAGTTCGGCACTAAACACGCAATGTCTCTTATTCTGGTGGCAAAGCAGAGTGTTTTGACACTAGGTTGTGTTTGACAACCATGCTATATGGGATAAAGCGTAAAAAATACCCAAAAACCACTTAAAAGTATAAATTCACTAATGCATACTATATTTATACATGACAAACAAAACCTTACCCAAAATTTCTTTAGGCTCCAATCTAGATATAGACGAGTGTGGCACTGGAGATAGCAAATGTAAGGCAGAGTCATCAAACGAATTGGATTCACATCGGGTTGGCAGTAAGCTGCTACGCCGTGGGAATGGCGATTGAAATGTCCTCTTGGTGTACGGTGAATCTATTAAGCGAGCCAGAATACCACCTACGTGGACCTGGAAATGTAAAATAATTAATAAAAAAAAATATTATTATAGCATTTAGGTGTTTTTTGCATTGTGGCGAACTAAAATTTAGTGAAATACATTTAGGAATTACTTTCATGTAGCTTCGCGTTTTTTATCAAGCATATCAAAACACTCAGTACTCCGCTTTTTCTCGAGAATCGAATCGAATTTGAGACACTGCGTCATTAAATAGCGGAACTCAACACCGCGCATTGTCTTACCAGAGCGAGGATATGAAAATAATTTAAATATAATCAGTTCCCCGAGTGGGAGCCGAACACAAACCCGATCGTGTTTACAATCAGACGCTGTCCCACTGTGTCGTGATACTTTTTATGATTTAAAATGTTTTGAATAATTTAAAATTGATTTTTGGAAGAGTTAAATAAGTTTTGTTAGGAATTACAAACATAAGCAAGGAGTCGATTTATATGAACACTTCGCTACAATTCCTTGATATTTACTATTTATAAGATACTCCGTTGACAGCTTTCCGCACGAAATAGAGATATTGCGTGTTGAGTTGCGAACCCACAAGAACGGAGAAATGATATTAAATTTTAAATATCCTTAGTGGGAATCGAATCCACAACTAAGTGTAATAACGTGTATAAAAAATTCATATTATAAAAGAGTCTTAAATACCTTTCCAACAAAATTGTTTCCGGATTGCAATATAATATTTCCTGATTCATCAATCAACGCTATCATCTTCAAATGGTCCAAGACGACAGCATCTTTGGCTAAAACCGACGAGATGGAACCCACAATGATATTAGTTTTAGACAATTGTCCGTGATAATGGGATTTCTGCAATCTCACTATCTGAAGCCTGGTGACGCCAGCCACTTTCACCATGAAACATAGATAGTCGTGCCCAACTAGGTCCTGGTGAAGGAATGCTTTCAAATCGTTAGGGCTTTCCACCTGATCACGTCTTATAACCTGGCTGTCAGTCCAGATATGGTCCAAACAGACATCCGGATAGAGTGGGAGTGAGGGTGGACTCTGATTGATCGTGTTGGACATCATTGATGTGGAACTGGCCTGTCCTATGGACGCGTGAGGTGACAGTCCTTGTTGGTGGAAGACGTTCGCCATCGGACTATTCTGTCTTGACCTGGAGGGCGTCGCCATTTTTTTGGACTGAAACGGGCTACCGGTCCAGCTTGTAGCGTTACGCATGCTGTGCATTGGGCTGCCAACAAAATCGCAAGACTGACTGAACACCGAAGAATTGACGTTCGGACACATGGCCAAGCACTCATCGCGAGCCGCCTTCCGAATTTTCCATAGTGAATGCGTTTGCAATTTCCAATCGTATAACAATATTATACTGGGTTCCGTACTAACGAAGATAATTTGAAGATCGCCATCGTTGTAATACTGGAGGCCTTGGGCTGACGATTTCATTAAAATGGGGGTTACCTCATCCAGGGGATGCCTTAGGGAAAAACAAGTTGGCAAGGGGAATTCTTGGTCGTAACCCGAAATAGACTCAGCTCGCAGCCTGGCGCTCATGTTGAACGGGAAAGTGCGAGATTTGTTGAACGAGCTATTGTGACTTTCGTTTAGTTTCATGAAAGACATCGGCAGCATTGAGTTGTGCAGGACGGGAGTGGCGTCTTTTTCCAACAACACGCCATACTTCATCGGCCACACCTTCTTCACTTGGAAGGGTATACTGGTTATATACTCCCTACCGTCAGTCGCGTACACTCTCATACATTTATTATCAATCAAAAGTATAGACGGCATAATTTTATTTTCTATATGTTCCGTAGTGTCTTCGATCTTGATGTTTTTCTTGATATCACCAATTTGTGAGTTTAGAGCGTCTATAAGCATGGTGTTGTTGATGTCAGTGTGGAAGTCTGCGAAGGCGGCATGCTTTATGGGGTTCTCTATGGTGAAGCAGGCAATAGTCTCTCTATGTTCTGGCCCGGACAGTTTTGTGGCTGGTGTAGAAATTAAACCTGGTGCGAAAAGTTAACTTAAGTTTAATTTAAAAAATAGTACTTGATATTTCAGATGTTAAACACTTCTTCGTTAATTGCTTTTTAAGTGTAACTAATAAATAATTACTCTTTACATATACTAGAATTTTATATATATAAATATTTAAAAATATATATAACTTTTTAATTAGTATCACAAAAATATTTGGTTTTTCTTATAATGGTGGAAGTCGAACCCACAACCAATCGCGTTTAAAGTTAACACTCAGTAGCACTGCTTCAGGACAGGTAGTTGTGGGACCTATAACCACTCAGGTACGTTAGATGTACAATTTATTTTAGCACGGCGAGACAAAGCACGGCGTTGAGCTCACAACTTCAGATCACGTCACCGTTCACGTCTCAATTTCACGCGAAACGCAATCAACGGATTGTCTAGACACTAAGCTATCTCCGAAAACTGTTTTTATTTTAATTACTATAGTATTGTGAAAAAAAACGTAGCATACATACATACTAAGAAAAACAAACCTTTAGACCATACAGCAGTACAACCCTTAATATACAATTCTTCTTCATAATAAGCATCAGTTTTAGGATTCAACGGTCGACGCCTGGGATATTTACTGTTCGGACAGCTTAAGTTAAATTTTTTCGACATATTAGTGGAACTATTGACACTGCTCCCTCGTGACGTCCCAGCGGAAGCCAGATCATCTTTCTTCACACCACTCATCAGTTCAGACTTAATAGATATATTAAAGTCACTTTTTAAACGACTTGGCGGTCTGAAGGAATCCATGTATTCATATTTTTGTTCTTTTTGAGATTCTTGTTGGTTTTTTTTGGTATCTGTAACAATGTTAATTATTTAAATTTGTATGTTGAAATAATAAAATTATTTGAAACACAAACAGGCATAGTTTACTTGTGATCATGAACTACTGTAAAGTGTTGGAAACATAGTTTCTAAAATGTATTTTCGAATACCAAAAGACACGAGATTAATCCATATCAAATAGTTTCCATTTAAAATGTGTAATCACGAAAAACAAAAAATATTGTAAAAATATTATTGTAAAAACATGTCATACTAAATAGTTGTTGAAAATATTAAAAATATATTAGATGATGTAAATTCAGTATATGCTGAGATTTACTAAAACCATATTAAAAGTTTATTTTAATAGAAGTTGTAGCATTAATTCCATTGCTAGAGTACCAACTACTGTAAAATCTTACATAATGATGAATATCTCAAAAAATAAAACTATAGGGACTATTGTGATAAAGGAAAAGAAAAATAATTTAATTATTAATATTTAGATAATGTACCATTACAGAATTAAAATTTTAGATAATTCTGTAACACAAAACACAATATTATACAATAATATATAAATATAATAATTAGATAATTAACATTCAACTCTATTTGGAAAAATAATTTTATACTACTAGTGAATATCCGCACTTGCTACTTGACACTTGCAATTATTTTGTTAAAAAATTATTTTAAATTGATATAATTTTCTAATTTATGAAATGAAATAAAACACTTCTAAATTAAAATTGTATAAAATATGTTTAAATGAATTCCCAAGATTAGCATGCACAAACGCACAGACAAATGGATAAGAAAACTAAAAAGCCATTGTTTGGTATTCCATAACATTAATAAATGAATCCAATAGTATTTTTTCTCATATATTTTTCATGTACTTAATCTTGATTATCAATTTCCCAATTCAATTTCTTTACCAAATTGAATTAAATACAATTGGTAAAGTAAAGAAATATACCTATAGTATTATTGCTAACTATATTAATTATTATTGAATATTTTGAAATCTAATCTCACCGTCACCTCTGTAGAAAACTTCTCTAATACACCACCATTCTTGTTCTTCCTCCTTAGCTTCCAATAAGCTCTCATCTTTTATTGCAAAGTTGGTAAGCTTGTACAATAATGAATGTTCTGAAGCAGAAACATTGTGCCCTTTGCTGTAAATTTGTGATGGATGTCTGGCCAGCACTGTTCTACCATGAGGTACAAACTCCTGGAATACCACAAATAACAGATATTAACATTCTTTTATATATTTTTTTTATTGTTTCAAGTGCTACGAACATAGGTGTATTTTATTTTTGTCTTTTCTTTCATTTTTTTATAATTATTTATATGTTTTTATAATCTACAGATGCATATATAATAATAATCCAAGTAACATTTAAAATTTCTTTTTCCCAAGTGTTATTTTTAATTGTTTGAGTTATTCTAGATGATTATGCTCTTGTACAGTTCTTTCTTTAGCATGACTTGATTCTATATCTCTGTGAGAGATAACTATTTATTTTTATTACATTTATAGGTTTATTCTTATAAGGTTATGTTTTTAATAAGATATACAGGATTCAAATTGTTTAATATTTATTATTAATTACAGTAAAATTAAAAATATCATAAATTAGGTAGAATACTAATGTAAACGAGTAAAGTAAAATAAAGTATATCAATTACCATTTAGTCTTTCTATCAAGAAGTTTAAACTTATATTGATTTATATTCTATACATATTATTAACGATAAAATAATAGAAAATCATAACAAACATCAAACGGACATACCAGAGGTTCCGAAGCCGCAATCATTGTATTGTCATCCAGATTTGAAATAATATGAAATTAGCGGTACCACTTAATCATAAATATTGAAATTTTGCTATTATATTCGCAAAATTCTAGATAAAATAAGATTATATATAGCACCGCTTAGTGAAACAGTAAACGACAATTACTGTCAATTAAGAAATGCAACTGTCATCTGTCAAATGTTTTATATAGATAAAATAAGTAATGGCCTATGCTAATGCTTATTTTATCTCTATTATTTTTAAAAGTCGGATACATCGTCGAGAAGTCCCTTATTGATAACATGGTTACCCTTAAGAATGTATTAAACAAGGTACATGATACTCACATTGATTAAATATTATACAGTTACACTGAGATGACGATGTGGATGCTGTGTATGAGGATATATATAAAGCTATGCATAGCTGACTACAAAAACCACTACACTAATGGGGGACTTTAACGCTAGGTTGGGAAACGTCTCAGCGATGAGCTAAAAGTGGAGTAAGTTGGTGATTGGCAATGGAATACCAAAGGCTAGAGGCAATTTCATGGAGAAAGACATTTGATGACAAATTATTTCTTCAGGAAATATCACAGAGGAAGGACCTGAATATATCTGGATGAATAACTCATAAACGAAACAATTTTTATCATATCAACAAAAAAGTAAATATTTAATATTGTCTCTGTTAGAACAGAAAATGATCACCGATTTGTACGAGGCACATTGAACATTCACATTAAGTTTGATAGGTCTCGACGATATAGTCTACGCTCCGACCAATGCCTACACAAATTCAAAACCCCGAGAGCTTCAGATCGAAATCCAAAACCGTTTGGAAACCCTTGAGAACAACTAAGATGTGGACGATCTGAACCACCAGGATCCAGGGTCCAAGTACCTTAAAACTAACCCGACCTTAACGAAGAAATATGATATTGAAAGCATGGCTATAGGTCCCAGAGCCATGCTTTTTACTTTTTTTTAAAGTGAGGAAATCGCATTACAGATAACTTCCTGATTAGGAATTAAGACTTCTCCTTCTACCTACTAAAAATTCACGGTTTTCCATCACGACTGCCACTAGCCGAGGTCCAAGAACACTAATATTTTGGTACCTCGGTGGTGGCGGGCATATCGTCGGAGCCAAAGGAGGTAGAACATCTTCAACAGCCTGCTTTGAGAAGCGCGCGGGCATACTCGTGTCGGATGAATAGACAATCAGCTTTCCCGAGTTGACCGCCCCCTGGACAATTAGGGCAGATGGCGGGGGTGTTGTGCCAAACTCCAGCAAACCTGGTCGTTTACAAATAATGCGAATTACGTTTCGGAAGATGTCTCCCTCGCCTGTTCTGCCGCCTTCTCTATCACCACGACCTCGCAGAAAGGCTTCGGCAAGGCCGCCATGGCCTTTATCACAGCTGGCAGGGAAGGTCATCTCTTCTGACGCCGCGCAGAGCAGGGCGTTGATTCGCCCAACCCGCACACTCATCCAACATGTGCTAGGCTGGGCTGTTTTCTCGAGGCAGTCATAGCAGTTGTACCTCTCGGTAGGTACTCGATGGTAAAACAGTGTCTCCATGATACTGGGCCAAGGCATGGATTTGAACGCGTTAGCCACGTCTAAAGATACCGCCAACACCACGCATGCGCACGGGAAATAAGCTTGATAATGAGCGTCAACTGCGAAAACCATACTGACTTTGAGACCGTTGCACCACTCTGACAGTGCTCTCCAGTACGCGGCCGCGAATAGAGCTTTTAACCTAGCCGATTATCTTCAGACTCAGTTTTCTCGGACTCAGTTTTCGTCTAGCTATTCTACGCCTGGGCTACATTCAGGCGTGGAAGGAGGGCCTACTCATATAAGTCGAGTAAAAGCGCTCGGTTGCAGTAGTAACAGTACGCTATTCAGAGCAAGTCGTCGAGGGTGTCCCACCACACTTGACTCCACGTCGTGCTTAGTGGCTCCTGTAATCTGAAAGCCTACATCTGCCAAACTCGAGTCCCAAATAACCTGTGTTGAACCCCAACTGCCATACCTATATATGCTGGTATTTTCTCATCTTCCCTCTACACAACCCAGGCCAGTGGCAACTCACGCTGAACGTGAACAAGATGAAGGCCAATTGGTTCGTCATCCACATCAGAGCTCCACCACCAAAACACTTCTGGGCCACCAGATACATTTGCTACTTACCTGGTGGTCATACTGGACCGGCGCCTGAACATGAACCACCACGCGAAGAAAGCGGTCTACACTGCAACAATTACCCTTGATCACTTGCGCACGCTACTGAGCTCTATGTTGCCACTCTGCACCAAATCTGAGTCTGCCTGGTACGCGCTTGCTAATGGGAGCCAGCGCGGCAATCTTCAGGTGATTCCAAACATCGCTCTCCGCTCATCGCGCTCCGAAAAATGCTGCTGTACATAGAAATATGCGCATCGAGTCTCTGAAATACCATGTACGTCTGGATGCCTCGCAAAGCAACCAGATCGACGCAATTTCCCGAGGAATACAAATACTAAAAGTTTAATTTTTTGAGCTCATGGCAACACCCGGATACATAAATATTATCATTAAAATAACTTGTTTCAATTTCTGCCCTTTTATCTGATTAATATTTTATATTAATAGTTTAACTTTCCCTTTTAAGACACATTATTTCGTAGAAACCTAACTAGGTTTCTACGAAATCGTCTTAAGTAGGTTGTACTAATATTATAAAAAAAACATCCCAATATTCCAAAAACAATCAAAGATGGAATGATACAAATGAATTAATTATCATTAAATTATAATTTATAAGATTGTATCGCAATATGATTGAGCTAATTATATATAGATTATATACTATTTATAGACTGATTGATATAACAATTATCGCTACCGAGGAGCTCAGGCCGTGGAGGTGAGCGTTAATGCTCATATTAAATGCACTTTTTAAGCCTACCTTCGGGGTTGAAAATTGCAAACACTAATCAAAGTTTAGCTCCTACCTCTATGTGGCCACCAGTCACACCGGCAATAGCACAGTAAATCTATTTATTATGCCAATTTATATCTTTGGAATTTAGCTTCACGCTTCATCCCTGGCGGGGTAGTCAGAGAGTACGGAGCGCCAAACGCTACGGTCCCTGCATACCTCTTTCGCCTCGTCCACAGTCATCATCCTCTTCATGCATGCCCTTCGGGGGATCCTCATACTTTTTACGTGACCTTCTTCCAGTATCTTCGATACTGTGTTTTCGAAGGTCAACCGAGGTCTCCCCTGACCTCTCGTAAGTCTAAGAAAGATTTATGAAACCAAGGTGAGGGGTCACCTTGGCTTCATAAATCTTTCTTACCATTCTTTCATCGCTCATTTTTCCACGTGCCCAAACCACCTGAGCAAGTTCTTCTTCATTCTTACTGTGACATTCACGCTTATACCTGCCATTCTGCGTATCTCCTCGCTGCATATACGGTCAGCTAGGCTGACTCCGCATATCCAACGAAGAGTTCTCATCTCTACTGCATTCATCTTTCTTTCATTCTTCTTTTGAAACACCCACGTTTCACTGCCGTATAACAACGTCGGTATCAGCACTGCATTGTGAACGGCAACACGTGCAGGTACAAGTATCCAAATACAAATTGAACAGCCAAGCTGACATGGCGCAGCCCTGTTTGACACCCGATTGAATATCAAACTGAGGCGACCCACCATATTTGATCATCTCTGCAGTAACTCCTTCTGCTCCCGCTGCCTTACCACATTTCAGACTTCGTATAGCATTCTCTACTTCTTTTATACCGATTTCGCCATCTGCTACATCAAGACTTAGTATATTGCTGTCGCTCGAGACAGAGGCGTCATTACATTCATATATCTTCTTATAGAATTGTGCCCATCCTTGCAAAACGTGTGTTCTTTTCGTAAGTATTTCGCCGTCCTCGGAAAGCACCCCATTCATTCTACAGGTTGGCGAACAACGTCGAGAATAACTAACTTCTCGCCAGAAAAGCTTCGTGTTTTCCCGGAAATTGTTTGTCAATCTCTGACTTTTCACGCTTCATCTTTATCAGTGCTTTCGTTAGGTGCTTTTGCAACTTATATTCTTTCTTCTTAATTTCTCTCATACTGTTATTCTTACTCGAGGCTTAATAGTCCTGCCATGCTTTCTTCTTTCTTTCTACTGCCTCTTTCACTTCATCATCCCACCATTCATCGCGCTTTTTACTAAAGCCTCTTTTCCCAATGCCACATACATCAGTTGCAGCTTCAGTCATACAATTCCTTAGGAATTTTGCCAGCATACTTCAATGCTTTCAGTACCTATTTCGCAGCTGCCTAGCTTCTTGGAAACCCTTTCTTCATATTCTTCTCTAATCGGTGGAACTTGAAGCTTCCAGCTTCTTATGCGATTATTCACTTCCAAGTTTGGACACCTCGTGCGGCTGCGCCAACCGGCAAACAGACCCCTTATTGTAGCAACTACTAGATAGTGATCTGTTTCCAAGTCGGCACCCCTAAACACACGCGTGTCCATAACTTGGTTACGAATACGCTGATCCACTAGGAATAGATCAATCATGATTTTCTCTTCCATCCGTTCGCACGTGTACATGTGAATTTGTTTGTGGTCAAACATAGTGTTTGCCACAAACAAATCTTTTTCCTTACATAATTCCAATATGAGCTTACCAGCCTCATTTACTCTCTTATCACCATACTTCCCTACTACGCGGTCGTAACCATGTCGTGTGGTTCCGACCCATCCATTCAAATCATCACATACTATTATTTTTTCATTCCCTCTTACACTATCTAGAACTTCCCTGACACTCTCCCAGAACTCCTCTAGTTCACTTGATAGAGCTGAAGATACCGGCGCATACGCCACTAACTAAAATATTCTTGTTATCCCCAGCTTGAAGTGAACCCAGAGCAGCCTCGGGTTGACCGCCGATTCTACCATTGCACTCACCAATCGAGAGGACAATAACACACCTACACCTTGACACCCTCGTTCACTTTCTGAAACTCCCGCCCAGAAGGCGACTCGGTTGCCCGGCAAATCGGTCTTGCTATTCCACTTTCTTTTGGACTCAGTCACACAAACAACATCTAAATCTCCTTAGATCATCACATCTAATAAATCATTCATCTTCTGTGGCATCCCTCCTCTTACATTCCACGTAGCTATTTGTAACTCCGTTCTCCACTTCCCGCCGTTACGGACATGGCGTGCTGGGTGGCGGTCCCCAACGCCGCATTCGTCGCCACTTTTCACACCAGCGGGGGTGCACTGGTGCGCGTCGCCTCGGGGGGACGCCCTAGCATGGTGCGCCCTGGGGCTCGCGGCTTTGGAATATCTTTAATATTTAATATCTTTGGAAATTTAAAAAGAGATATAAAAATAAACTTCAAATTATACAGATTATTAAAGAAAAGCTGTAAAATTTGTGTGCATTGAAGTTTGACGAAGAATGTCGTTTAATGGGTTAATTTAATCGACTACCCACAGGAAACCATTGTTGTAGAGCAGTTTCCTGCTGAATCACGAATTGTGCGTAGTAAATATAATTTTGTGAACGATTTATAAAAAATCATTAGAATAGAGAATTGTGCTTGAAAATAATATAGTTTCAACCTTTGGTAGCTTTTGAACGGTTATGGTTTAAAAAAAAATTAAACATATTTTTGATAGGGAAATCGGGAAATTGTCACGGAGAATGAGATATTTTCCCCATATGGTAAATACCAAGAAATTTAGTTTTCTCCATAATAATGAGAAAAAAAATGAAGGCCGACGATTGTTTTCTTATAATGAAGAGCTGATGCTTAGAAAGAAGTTTTTTAAGATACCACTAACCTATTTAATTGAGTATAGAGAGAAAAAAGTCGGTTTTTTAACCCATTCATGGTTCACATATGTATGTTCTGAGCAACACTACTAGTTACTAGTACTAGATACTAGTCTGGTTAATATCAAATTCAATCTTATTGCCTATTGAATGAATAACTCAACGCTAAAATTTACTAACATTTTAAATATAATCATTTCCCCGAGTGAGATCGAACCCAAAACCAATCAATTTACCGGTCAGATGCTTTGCCACTTTGCCACGATGGCCTCGTTTTAATTGGATAGTGATATATTATTATATATATAAATTTAACATAAACTGATACATGATGGACATTTGCTTATCAGATCAGATAATACAAAGCAATTAAAGATATACAGAAATAATTTAGCCCCAACGACGGTGATATTCGAGATAATTAAATTCACATAGGAAAATTTTATTTTAGGTAAATATGGTGAGCATCTGCGGACCGTCATTATAAAGAAATGTACAATAAGTGCATATTTCTAGGAATGTTTCTATACAGGAGTCGATCGACATTTCCTTGGTAGTACACGGATGTCTCAATATTTATCCTTTTACCCACGTGTATGTTAATCGATTGTATAAAAAATTATGAGTTAGGGCGTATTTTTCAAAAATATGACATTATATATCGGAAATAATCACAAAATTTGAAATATCTATTTTTATAACTTTACAACTTGCTGTTTGAGGCCGGTCGTGGTGCAGTGTGACAGCGTCTGACTGTAAACGCGATCGGTTGTGGATTCGATCCCCACTCGGGGGAGTGATTATATTTAAATTATTTTCACTTCCTCGCTCTAGGCTCCTCACAAAGAGCGGCGTTGAGTTCCACCACCCAACACGTAATGTCTCGAATTTGGTGGAAAGCGAAGTACGGAGTGTCTTGACACTAGGTACTTTCCGTCTACCCTGCTATGCGGGATAAAAGCGTAAAGCTAAAAAAAAAGATCTAGCTGTAATCTTTATATTTCCAATCAATTAAAATTGGAATTCAAATGAAAATATCTTTAGTCATTATATTCTCAATCTCTTACTCAATTCCGGAAGAAAAATTGACATAAAGAATAGATTTACCGTGCCAGTGCCGGTGTGAGTGGTGGCGGTACAGAGGGAGGAGCTGCCCTCAGATCAGTGCTTGGCATTTGCAACGCAAGGGTCGGTTTAAGGGGGGCATTTAATATGAGAATTAACACTCACTTCCACTGTTCGAGCTCCTCGGTATCGATAATTGTTATATGAAATGTTCTATATGTAGAACAAATTAGTGTAATTATATTATTCTTAAGTTACGATATAATGATAACGGATTTCCTTCGCTTTGTGTATGAACAGTTTCGTACTTATTTATATGCAGTTTTACTAAATTATAAAAATATTTTTATGGTTTTAGTTAAACCCGCTTAAGACGATTTCGTAGAAAATTAGCTAATAACACGTCTTAAAGGGAAAAGTTGGTTCATTGATTAAAAATAGGAATCAGATAAAAAGGCCAGAGACTGAGAGTATTCAGCTGTTGTCGGGAGTCCAAGAAATCAAGTTTTAAAGCACAATATTATAGTTTTACAAACATTAAGCTTCACGCTTTTTATCCCGCATTGCAGGGTAGACAAAAAGTCAAAATACTCCGTACTCTTAATGAATATTACGTGTTAAGTGGTGAAACTCAACACCCCATTTTGTCCACCACCAGAGCGAGAAAGTGATAATAATTTAAATAAAATCACTCCCTCGAGTGGGGATCTAACCCACAACCGATCATGTTACAATAAGACGCTGGCCCACTGCGCCACGACCGGCCTCCACAAAGTCGTCGACGCTCTCGCTTGCCTTGTTTGTTCCGCAAAGAAAGAAAATATTTGGCGAAAAGTAGAAATTGGCAAGACCCAGCCATTGTATGACGCAATCCTATAATCGTGTATCACTAAGTACTTCAAGTGTCCATCAAATTTAAATAATCACAATTGAAAAATAATAAGGTAAATCAGTTAATCTCAATATATACATTCATATTAGATAGTGAGATAATCTGTATCATGAGTAATTGCAATTTTATCTGGTAACTTCATATAAATAGGAGGAAAAGTTAAAACAATGTTATAGACGTTCTAAAAATGGCGTTCAAAGCTGGACTTTTGGTAGCAACGCTTTTCATCAGCTCCTACGGTAAGACAAAACTATCTTAAATCTCCATATATGTATATATATATATATATATATATATATATATATATATATATATATATATAATGAAAATATCTTATGGAAAATTATCATTAGAAGAATATCTTATGGAAAATTTTGACTAATCAGAACTAGAAGTCTAAATACAATTATTATGCAATTATTATGTTAATTTAATACTACTTACTTTAGTTATGACAGTTATATCCACATATATAAAGAAATTTCTAAAATACTCGTTTGTACTCTGTTCTTTGAGATCTTGACTTTCATTTTATTAATTCCTCGACGTCAGTTTGCAATTTTGACATTCCCGAAGTACCATATGTATATGAGTAGTTAACTAAATATATAGAGAACAATCTCTCTTATACATTACTTATTTAGTGAAAAATTTCAGCTCTTCCAGCCGCCAAGGATGATGCGTCCATCTTCTTCGATCATACAGATTCGTCGTCTCGTATTGTCGGTGGATCCCTCGCTGAACCCACTCCCTACATGGTCGCCCTTTCTATAGGCTGGAGGGTCAGAAGTCTGCTTTGCGCTGGTGCTCTAATCACCCCCACTCATATAATGACCGCCGCTCATTGTATAGCGAGTGCCTTTACTCTGGAAGCTTTGAGTCCGTACGTATGGAGATGATCATTTGAAAATACTGATTGGGACTTTGGAGTCAAATTTAAGCATTAGCTTGAACATGATTTTATTCTATTTTAATTGCGGCACTTAGCATCGCAGCTCAGTATATTCAATAATACGCTGCAGACCATGAAAATAAAATACATTTTTATTTATATTTACATTTTTTTTATATCCGTATTGTTACTGTTTCCTCAACAGAACTCTGGTAGGTTACGTTGGCACTAACAATTGGTACACAGCCGGAGGCGGTATATATTTCTCTCGCAACATTACCCATCCAAACTATCAGGCTATGCCCATCCTGAAGAATGATATTGGTTTCATTGTGGCCCGCCGTGAAATCGAATTGGGTGATAACGTGCGTCTAGCTGCAATTAGCTTCGATTGGGTCGACGCTGGAGTCGCTACTTTAGTTAGTGGGTGGGGACGAACGTCTGTGAGTTATTACGTACTAATTATTTATATTATTTACTTTGAAAATGTATGCTGATAACATTATAGCTTTATTTATCCCATACATAATTTGATAATGAAGGGTAAGTTGAGTTTCTAAGTTCTTATGGACCTAACATTTCTATGTGACTACGCTACAAAAGAACGGTATTTTTTTGAGTATCAGTGTTCCCTTTTTTGCTTATATCTTTATCTTACTTACAACAGACGCCTATTTCATTCCAGGCCGG
Organism: Dryadula phaetusa; assembly: GCA_032432895.1. NCBI lineage: Eukaryota > Metazoa > Arthropoda > Insecta > Lepidoptera > Nymphalidae > Dryadula > Dryadula phaetusa. The sequence continues at coordinate 4,135,949 of JAOYRS010000017.1, read as the reverse complement.
TGGATCAACGTCGAACGTATTGTTCTCTCTAAGCTCTCAAGTAATAGACGGTGAAACTTGTAAAACGGATGTGGCTTTGAAAGCCGCCGAATTAAGCCTAAGAAATACCCCTGATGTCCAACCACATATCGAACTCTGTACCTTCCACGCTGCTGGACAAGGGACTTGCAACGTAAGTAGCGATTTTGATAATAATTAGTCGTATTAGCAGATCTTACAAAAGCTAATTTATGAACTAAATACTGAAGCTTCATATAAGCAAGTCTGATAGAAAGGAAGAAATAAGGTTACCTTACCTTACCTGAACACATTTGGGGATATTGAGACGTTTAAGATGATGTATGGAAACACAATATACATATTGCATGATCAGACTGGTAAAAAGATTTTTTTAATAGACAGGAAGTATTTAGTGTCAAGACACTATTCTCCGCATATAAAAAGACCGGCCTCAATTTTATATTTTTTAAATAATATTATTAACAGGGTGACTCTGGCAGCCCTCTGATGCGCTCTGACACTAATGAGCTGATTGGAGTCGTCACTTGGGGAATCCCTTGCGCAGTCGGTGCCCCCGATGTGTTCGTGCGAGTTAGCGCTTACAAGGACTGGATTGACCAGATCGTTGCTTAATTTATAGATTAAAAATTTTTCTTTAAAACAATGAAATTATTACAATTTTTTTTAAATTGGCTAATAAATTACATTATTTAAAAAGTTATTTTCATTTTTTACTCTCCTTATTGTTCGTTTTTTTTAAATAAATAGAGTTAAGAGAGAACGGTCAAGTTATTGAAATTTTTTAAGATATATTTATAGTTTTGGTTATGATGTTATGCTTTTCAATGTAACTTGTACACTTAACTTTATATGTGTGTTTGAATATAACACTTAAGTGAATTTGAACGGTTTGAGCGTCACTATATTTACAATGAAGAGTTTATTTTATCAGAAATTTATAATATACTTCAATCTAGCTAGATTTTCTTACATTTGGTGGTTTTCAAATAGTTTCAAAATAAGGATATAATAGGTGGTACCCAAACCAAAAAAAATATGACTTTGGAACTATAATTATTAACATATAATTGAATGAATGGCATATAATCTATCGTGATGGCAAAGTAGTGTCTGTCTTTTGACGGGAGGACGACCTCTCACTGATTTATCCTATAAGTTTTAGAATCTCCTGGCCCATGAATAAGTATACGGGTCTCACAGGAATCTGTTCTTGGTGATTTTCTCTTTTTAATATATATAAATGATGTACCATACCTAGTTAGTACTGTTTGCTATTGATACTTCATTGATTTTAAAAATTAAAAGTCTTACATATATAACAATGTAAATAATGCTAGAAAATATTCTTGAATAGAAAAAATCCTAATTACATAATATTAAGAACAACTAATACGAGATCTGAAAAATCCAAGGTGCTGAATGGTCGCATCTCCCAGTATCACCATTGGCTCGAAAATAGTGTTGATCTGATATTGATAGATTGGCGAAAACACTTAGCTCAGTATCATTTGCAAGCAAAAAAAAAACGATAAACTTACATGGGAACGTCTCGCCTTGTTTATTTTAGTTACTTTCATGGTGTCATGTTCTATGGGATTTTACTATGGGATAATGAAGTGTTTCCCAATAGGGATGATAGGATAGCTCACAGCCGCCATTTTGGTTGTTTAACATTTGACATTTGTATTCCGTAAATATTTGCCATTTAATCATGAACAAGTTCACGTTGCCTCAACGTTTGGGAATTGCCCAAATTTTCTATCAAAACTCGAAAAGTATTGTCTCTACGCAAAGAGCATTTCGTGCTAAATATGGTCGTCATGGCGCACCGTCTGAGCTCACTATACGTCGCATAATCCAAACTGGAAATTGAATATTCTTTGCACGATAGTAGACCGCCAACACGACAACGAACAAGGCGTAGTGAAGAAAATATTGCCGCCGTATCAGAAAATCTAAATGTTTCCGTTCCACGGCGTGCACAAGAATTGAGTTTATCCAGAATGACAACCTGGCGAATTTTACGAATGGATCTTGGCCTACATCCATATAAGATTGTGTTGGCACAAGAACTCAAGCCAGCAGACTATCGATTACGTCGTGAATTTGCTGATTGGGCGCTTTAAATGATGGAAACGGACACCGAATTTCATAGGAAAATCATCTTTTCAGATGAGGCTCAATTTGGCTCAATGGTTATGTGAACAAACAGAATTGTCGTTACTGGAGTGAGTCAAATCCAAGAGTGGTTCATGAAACACCATGATTGGGCGCTTGAAATGATGGAAACGGACATCGAATTTCATAGGAAAATCATCTTTTCAGATGAGGCTCACTTTTGGCTCAATGGTTATGTGAACAAACAGAATTGTCGTTACTGGAGTGAGTCAAATCCAAGAGTGGTTCATGAAACACCATTACATCCTGAAAAATTGACTGTTTGGTGCGGATTATGGTACGGTGGAATCATTGGCCCGTACTTTTTCAAAAACGACGAAGGCCGTACTGTTACTGTCAATGGCGACCGTTATCGTGACATGTTGAACGATTTTTTTTCCTGAAGTGTATGAAATCGATGCGGACGACATTTATTTTCAACAAGATGGTGCAACATGCCACACTGCGACCATCACAATGGATTTATTGCGTGATAAATTTGGTGAGTCGGGTATTTCTTGCAGTGGTCCTCACATTTGGCCACCAAGATCATGCGATTTAACACCCTTGGACTATTTTTTGTGGGGGTATGTTAAATCTCAAGTGTATGCCAATAAACCAGCTACGATTCAAGATCTTGAACGCAAAATTCGAGCGACTATAGCGGCCATACCAGCCGAAATGCTGCACAGAGTCATCGAAAATTGGACCGATCGTATTAACCAGTGTAAAAGAAATCGTGGCGGTCATTTGAACAATATTTTGTTTAAATCATAAATAGCATAAAATTTTCTATCAAATAAAGCCATTGAGCACGAAATTCGAACATACATTACATGTTTTATTTCATTTTCAAAACATATCGATCTTATTGGGAAACCCCATACAACCGCTATTAACTCGACCTTTATCCTGCAGAAGCGGGCTTCCCCGCACTTAAGTCCTTAAGCGTAAATTAAAAATAATGACATTTGCGTCTCTATAAATCTTTTGTAAGGGAATGTATGAAAAAAGAATTAATTTTATCAAAGGCATTGATATACACAATATTAATACTATAAATAAGCATGAACTTACTGCTTACTGCGGCTGTAATTCGATTACATCGAGTCCGCAATTTCTTCATGGGACAATATGTACCATTTTACAAATAGTTTTACAATAGGATCCCAAAAAACCATGGACAATATTGTCTACTACAATTTAAAATATTGTCAAGTGATCCGTCGTGGCACAGTGGGACAGCGTCTAGCTGTAAACGTGGTCGATTGTGGGTTTAATGTCCACTCGGGGAAATAATTATAGGGCTAATTAAAAGTTATTATCATGTTAACGATTTTATAAATTATAACACGGCTTGAGAATGAAATGCAAGCTCCAGTCCATTTTAAGGGTATCATAATCACTAATAAAAATATTTGTTCTGTAAATTTTTGGCTAGTAAAAAAAAACCTTCCACTGACTTTCTTGCATTGTTCTTCTCAGATCTGAGGCATTAACTTCAGTGTACTGGTGGTAAGTCAAAATATGTAACTTGTTTTTTTTTTGCTTTACGCTTTATCCTCGGGGTAGTCAGAGAGCACGGGGCGCCAAACTCTACGGTCCCTGCATACCTCTTTCGCCTCGTCCACTGTCATTATCCTCTTCATGCATGCCCTTCGGGGGGTCCTTATACTTTTTACGTGACCTTCCTTCGAAAACACAGTATCTTCGATACCGTGTTTTCGAAGCTCAACGGAGGTCTCCCCCGACCTCTCGTACTCTTGGCTTCATAAATCTTTCTTACCATTCTTTCATCGCTCATTCTTTCAACGTACCCAAACCACCTGAGCATGTTCTTCATTCTTACTGTGACATTCGCGCTTACACCTGCCATCCTGCGTATCTCCTCGCTGTATATACGGTCAACTAAATTGACTTCGCATATCCGACGAAGAGATCTCATCTCTACTGCATTTATCTTTCTTTCAGTCTTCTTTTGACACACACACGTTTCGCTGCCGTATAACAACGTCGGTATCAGTACTGCATTGTGAACGGCAACACGTGCAGGTACGCTGACGTTTTGCCGTCGCATCAATGCAGCAAGAGCACCGTTAACCCTGTTACCGGCAGCAGCAATACGCCTTTCCACATCTATTTCGCATCTTCCATCTCTACTAAACATACTTCCCAGATATACCACCTCATTCACTTGATCTTATATCTTTCTATCTACCATAATCTTACATTCCGTTCTTTCTTCGTCTCTTTCAAATACCAGAATCTTAGTTTTACTCTCATTCAGGTTTAGACCATTACTTTCACCTCCTTCTTTCAGAGTAACTTCTTATTTGAAATTAAATTATTTGAATTTAATTTTATATAATATTATTGTAATATTCATAAATATAAGTTAATTGCTTAATTATTGGAAAGAAACAAAATACATCCCACATAAGGCATAATAAAACAAACATATAGTTAATATGAATAAACTTTATTTCTACATAAAAGGATATATTGTATCGCGTTTGTAACAAAACATTTAACAAATACTTTGGAGCAACTTAACACTTTGGGTGCGACTTATTATGCCCTAAAACAAACGACCAGTGTTTCTCAAACCACCAAATGTAGGAAAATCTCTACAAAATAATTAATATACGCAAGTAAAATCGAACTATTTCATATATTTCTGATAAAATAAACTCTTTTCATTGTAAATATAGTGATAAATATATATTTAACTCTAATAGTTCGATGCTACTTACTCATTACATTCGGATAAACTTATAAAGTTAGGTATAAGTTACACTGTAGGGTACGTTCAACCGCACAACGTCTTTGCCAAAGATATAAATAATAAAATATCTTAAAAAAATACAATAACTTGACTATTATCGCTAACTTTCGCAAAATCTACTTCGAACGAAAGAAATTCTTAAAGTAAAGCAGATCTGCCAGCACCATTCTTATAAACCACTCTTTAGATTCTATCTTCTGATTTAAAATGTAAGCTCTCACCCTTGCGCGAACAAGGTACAATGTATACTATATATTTATATATATATTTATACATATTTACGTTTGAATCCTTTCCTTTTGCACATGGCCCCTTCACCTTAACACTAATTTCAATACAATAAGGCTTTGATCTCGAGAAGGCAAAATAACTTCATAAGACGATTGGTGTAAACGTTTATGTACAGCCTAGAGCTCATCGAAAAATCTCATAGAGGAACCATCAACAGCTTACCGCTTAAAAAAACGCAACAACAAATAAAAACTTTCAACAAACAAAAAGAAAAAAAAAACATCAACAATCAATTTTCCACCTGATGATAAAACTTAAACGTTAAGCAAAAAAAAATACTTAAAAAAAATATGCGATTAAAATCAAATTTACGGAATGCCAAACTGAAATAGCACGTAATAATATATATATATATATATATATATATATATATATATACGATAACGTTACTTATATTATAAATAGAAGGTGTAGGGTATACCTACGCCTAGCTTGCCTACTCTAAACACATTTGGTCTTTGGGTGAGCATGTTACATTATGGCTGTGTCACTATTTGTAACTTTAAACAATATAAGTGCACTTCACACAAATTTATTACGTGAATTACTTTAAATACTTCACTAGACTAGACCACTAATGGAAGGCATGCACCATGGTTGACACTACGTCAAAAATTTCATACGAAAATTAAAAAGGAAAAGAAGGATCACCAAAAAGAAAATCAAAACTGCAAAAAAAATTTGAGAAACACTGTTCCACAATGAAATAATAAAAAAAAAACAAGTAAAAAGTAAACAAAATTACTTTGTAAAATTGAATTTAAAAAAAAAACAAATAGCATAAATAAAAACCGTTGCGATGATTTCCGTACAAAAGCGAAAAACACATGACAATTTTCGATAAACTTCAGGTACCTATTTGGGACAACACTCGCCTGTATAGAGGAGAGTGACAAGGTTCAAGAGAAGAGACATTTGACACATTAACGAGTGATAGATAAATTAATATGGGGAAAAATGATAATTTCCGTTAAAACTACTTAAAGTTATCACAAGGGATACATGGTAGGTTTGACCCACAATAGTAAGGCCTTCAGGCCTAGACGGCTAATAGTTACTACCGAAGTAGAATAGCAATGGCGATTCAATCAAGTCAACGATATGAAAATAGTTTTTTTTTTAATTTAAAAATCGATTTTTTAATGGATATCTTGAGTATAAAATTTAAAGAGGATTCAAACTAGCTATATCTTTGATACACTGAGCACCGAGCACTTATTATTTTCTGTATAATTTCTATAATGTTGCATTTGTATGCGAAAAATACTTTAAAATATAATAATAAAATCTATTGTTTTTTTTTAAATCCTCTCATTTAAAATCGAATAGGAATACGTCCTTTGGACAAACCGGACTAGAACATATATCTACCAAAATTTACACACAAAATAACAATATTCAACAAAACAAATCGATTTGATAAATAAAAAAATCGATATTCATAAGCAATCGCCATCACTATTCGAGTATAATATTTAATCAAAACACATAATATCAATAATCTTGATACTTGGCTAAAAGTAACATTTATTAATTAGTTATTTAGTTAAGTTTCGATTTTAGTTGAAACTATTCGGTGACAAATGTCACATATACACATATATACGTCTATCTATACATTAATAAAATATTTATATATATATAATATATAATAAATATATTATCTATATTACAATGATAAAAAAAAAAACAAAACAAAAACGTTCACCTTTAAAATGCAATACAGTCTATGCACGTGGTGTCTTTGTTTACACTAAAATATTAAGGCGATTCGTATATAATTATAATCTAAACACTAATGAGGTTAAAAATATACAAAATTATGTATGTATGACTTATTTTTTGGCATTTTTCATAATTATATTGTGATGACATAAATGTATCGGTAAACGGCATCTTGGAAAACCCAAACTTCAATAATTGACGTTGCGTTGAGAAAGACACCTGTATACCGTTCTTAGTTAAAATATCTAATTTTCTTTTGTTATAATTAACATTATTCATAATATAACAATACATTATGCTCGTGTGATAATCTTTTTTTTTTTAAATATAATTTTAATGTACATTTTTAATCTGTTCCATAGTACATCACTAAGAAGCTATTATCTCAAACTACAAATCAACCTAAGTATACATATATATATCTATTTAAATATACCAATATAAATAAACTATTTTCTGTATATTACAAAAACTACAATTAAAAGTGTACAATAATATTAATTTTATGCGTTATGTAAAAGTAGATAGATCTTTATATAAATATCTGATTATATAAGTAAATAATTTTTGGAATATCTGGTTAAGGCGTTAACTATACCTTGGGTGTGTCATTGGCGGTGCTTTCCAACTTGGAAGTGTTCGAGGCGACCTCGGCTAAGGTGGCTAAAGCTAAGAGGTCCGCACTATGAGACTGACTACTCATTCCCATGTTTTGGACAACCGTGCAAGGTGCTTCTGTTGCTATTTTAATTTCTGGACTTATTTTGTTACCGCCGTTCATGTCGCTGGAGACGAGACTGTTGATCTCCAGCCGCGTGATGCTAATCTTCCTGGGTTTCCGTTTCTGACTACCTATGACTGTTTCGCGCCAACTTTCCACCAAATCGCGCCTGTCGTCTAACACCGGACGCGGCACAGAGTTTATTATTTGATTCTCTACTTTGGGTTTCATATTCATCGTTTTCTTCTTGCGTTTGTTCTCCCTTTTCTTCTGCTGGAACTTCTCTAAGCTCAAGGAGGGCAGCGCCCTTATTTTGGCGTCTAAATCAAAATCAGCAGCTTTGAACGTCTTGTTTGTATTATTGTCTGTTTCGGGCGTGTCAGGTTGCTCTTTAGATTCAATTTCGATTTCGTTTATTGTCTTTGGGTCGTCGGCGACTGTCTCCCCTGTGGCCTGATCCCTGCTACAAGACGCGCTGTAGCCTTCGTCCGGCCTGTCAGGGTATTCCTTCCTTTGTTTCTTATTCACTATGAGCCCTCCAACAGCCATGAATTCTTGATACCTCTTGCCTTTACACGATCGACCCGACTTCTTCTCGTCATCCGACCAGTTCCTCTGATAGCCGTCATCGTCTTTAGAATATCTCTTATCAACTATTTGGTCTATAACGTCTTGGTTCGTGAACTGGTCATTGGCAACTTCGTATCGATACAATTTTTCCTTATCGTCGTAGTGTTCCTCAAACATTTTGGTCGTTTCAGTGAGTGCGTTTTGTAATTCGCGTATACTGTCCGTCCTCTCGGTTGCATTTTCTATTTCTTGAGATCTATATTCGATAGGGTTTGAGATCGTGGTCAATTTGTATGATGGAGGTGAGTAGTAGGGGTTAGGGGTTTGAACTTCAGTCTTAGTTGAGAGGAGGCTGCTGAGACCTCCCATTTGAGCTTCATCAGCCAACTTGCCGGGAGTGAACATCGAGAGAGGTTTGGGGTCGACTTCCACTTCATTGTCATTCGATTTTTTATTAAAATCATATCTTGTGGAGTTATTGTTTGTTCTTTCTAGATCACTTTCTTGATATTCAATGTTGGAGGACTCTATTGTCTTGTCAATGGACTCTCGAGGCCGTGAAGAAAGTGTTCTCAATGGCGGAGCCGGCAACTTGTACCATTTGAAATCAGGATTAGCGCTGAAGAATGCGTCTTTATACTGTAAAAAATAAACAAATTTCGTATTAACTATCAATATGTCAAACAATGTGTTAGGCGAATGAGTTTTTTTATTTTTAAGGCTTTTATCATCGTGTATGTAAATGCATACCTGTTTAGCAAGACCTGTGTAGCAAGCTTTCTCTTCCTTGTCCAAATTGGCCCACCACTCACCAAGAATTTTGGTAATAGATCTGTAACGTAATTTAACAATGATTAATTAATTAATTAAATTTTCACAACCTTTATAATTATAAAGACTGGTCGTGTCGCAGTGGGATAGCGTCAAATAAAAATACAGTCTCTCTCAATCAAAAAATATTTTGATTGAGAGAGACTGTATTTTTATTAGAAAATATTTTAGAATTCATGTAAAAATGAAATTTATATTATATTCATATTGGTTAATTAAAATATTAAATTTTGCTTTAAATATTAAAATAATTTGAACACGTGACCTTAAATAACTAAGTTAAAGCGTACGTAAACTAAACCATACGTTCACATCCTGCTACTGTGAAATTTTTATACACACAAAATTCAATTATAGCATTCTCTTTGAGCAGACAATAGATAACACAAATTCACAGATCTCACTATTTTCGATTTTTTTTTATATTACGACTATATTTTAAAATAATTTCTTTAACTAGAATTCTAGTGAACAAAATTTATCTTCATTATATTTTTGGACTATTGCCTAAAAGGTAAATATAATATGAACCTAGTAAAGTACGCGTATTAAAACGGTCTGTTTAAATTGTATAAATAATAATTCCATTAGTTTAACAGAAAAGAAGAATATTTTCTAATGTCTGAGAGCTATTAGAAAAAAAATTAGCGTCTCTCGGACATTTTATTTTGAGGTTAAAAATAACATAGTGTTATAACACTACGCTCTTCTATTCCTGTTTCACAGAGATTTTAGTGATGTAGTAACCTAAGTCACAGTTAATAAGTATAAACAAAATAATAATTTATTTATAAATAAAGACGCGCGCGGCGTTGAGTTCCGCCACTCAAAACGCAATGTCTCCAATTATGCGGATAGCAGAGTACGGAGCATCTTGGCACTGGGTACTTTTTGTCTATCCTGCTATCCGGGATATAAATGTAAAACTAAATAAAAATAACAACAATTCTACCAATGTAATTAATTTAATCTATTTATTCATAATTATTATTAGATTAAAATTTTATTATAAATTTACAATGATTTTTAGAGATCATATTTGCGTAGTGGGATAGGATCTGACTGTAAACGGGATTATTGCGAATTCGAATCCCACTAGTTGGAACGATTAATGTAAAATCATTTTCATTTCTCCGCTTTAGTTAATACAAAGCACAGCCTTAAGCTGCGCCATTTGACATATAATATTTCTAATTCTATTGTAATAATGCTATTGTATGCTAGTGCAATAATCAACCGACCTGTTTTCTAAATTCGGATATTTGTCCCGCACTACACTTCTATGACGTTTGCAGAATATGAGAAAGGCGTTCATGGGCCGACGCGCGTGATGCGCCGGCTCCTCGTCTTGTTCGTGCATTTTGAATTATCTGTGAAAGTAAAAAAAAAGATATAATTAATAATTAATTAATAACAAAAAAGTGAATTAGTTACGTCTCTCGTAAAAGTAAGTAAATACTATTATTAAAAAAACCACTTAAATCTAAATGTAAAGCTTGGCCTTTGTCATACTGTAAACGACATGGTTTTGGGTTCGATTCTCACTCAGGGGAATGATTATTTAAATTATTATTACTATTCCGCTTTATTGGGCAAAGGTACGGCGTTGAACTCTGTCTATACATAATGTTCACTTTGCTTACAATGCTATAATCATTTATGTTATATTCATACTGTATCTTTAGGAAATTATTTTAAACGGATTAATCGTGCATATTTTGGTATTCAAAAACACATTTTTGGAAATTTGACGTTTCTAACACTTTATAATAGTCCGTGGTAACAAGTAGACTGTACTGTAATTATATCAATATATATCAATATATATCAATTAAATTTTGTATCAACCGACAGACAAAAGCCATGTCAGTCTACCAAAATATACGCGATTAATCCGTGTAAAAATCACAAAAATCAAAGATCTTATTAGGTAATTATTATTTTTTTTAAATTTTTACTCTAGCGTATTGCTTCATACACATTGGTGTTGGTATATGTAGAAAAAAGAAGTGATAAATTTCGTATCCTACGATCAGTTTAAAGTTTATTTCTTAATTTCATAGTACAAATAGAAAATAGACTTATAACTGCAAAATTGGAGTGTCTGTTTGTAATATTAAAATTATTACTTTTTACTATATGCATATGTATACGTATACGTGTACACAGTGCATATGCTAAAAAAGTCTTATAACAACTTTTGCCTGATTTGTTTGTGCCGTCTAATCTCTGGAATTGCTGGCCCGATTTTGATGGAGGATAGCTAATGTAATAAGGAGAAAGTGAGGTTATTTTTATTTTTAAGCGAAGTCTCGGACACATCTACTATTAATAGGAGGTAAGTCAATGTTTATATCAATATATTTCGTATCGTGACATCATCGCTATTTTGAGCGCAGTGAAACAGCATTTGATTATAAAAGCAAATCGGCTATGGCTTCAATTCCCACTCGGGGGAATGATTACATTTGAAATATTTATCAAATTCTTTGCTCTGGTAACACTTAACAGGTAATAATAAGTCTACTACTATGACCATAGATTATTGTAAAGTGTTCGAAACGTCAGATTTCCAAAAATGTATTATCAAATATCAAAATATACGCGATTAATCCGTTTAAAATAGTTTCATTTAAAAAGAACACGACATATTTCGAACTTCGACGGTAAGCGACAAAACGCACACTCGTCTTAACACAAGGTTATCTCTAACTACCTGCTAAGCGTGATAAACAGTCAATGTTTGAGAAATAATTATATTTAGATATATGAAACTGTTGCCTGGATAACTGATAGACAGACAAAACTACTGTTTCCAGTTTTAAGCTTAAGTGAACAAAAGCAAAGGTACCATTGAAAATAAGTAGCCTTAAAAAAAATAAACATTGAGTCATCGACCTCTTATCAGTTCTTATCATGGCAACCATATGCACTTGGCAAAGAAAATGTAATCACAATGATCGCGATAGCGACATGATAAATATTGAGAGGGGACCATTGTCTTATGTATACTTATAAAATTAAAAAAAAATAAACATCTCGGGAAACGAAGCCACTAGCTCCTACCCATAAATAAAAGAGCATACTTTATACCACTGAGGAGGGTAGGCAAAAAGAATATATTATCATGATATACCATTCTGACATTTGCGTCCGAATTTTAGACATTGCGTGTCAAGTGACATAAATCAACGACCTGTTTAATAATTAGGTTACCCTAAAAGGCCATCTGATTTGAAAATACATTTTAAAAGTCGAGCATTAAATAGGTCGACAATTTAACGATGCCTATATAATTTGAGCGTTATATCATTTATAATTTGAGGCCTGTCGTGACGCAGTGGGGCAGCGTCTGACTGTAAACACGATCGGTTGTGGGTTCGAACCCGATACGGGGGAGTGATTATATTTAAATTATGTTCACTTCCTCTCTCTGGTAAGACAAAATGCGACTTTGAGTTCCACCACTCAACACACAATGTCACGAATTCGATGGAAAGCGAAGTACGGACTGTCTTGACACTTGGTACTTTCTGTCTACCTTGCTATGCAGGATAAAAGCGTGAAGCTAAAAAAAAAACAAAAAATATCAGTGGAAACCGGTGTGTATCAATACTGGGTTCTTCCTGGCTATATTTTTAACGAGATAAAGGACAAAGCTGCTAAGAATTTTTTAATAATAACTTTATTAATATATTATATATAATAAGACCTATAAGTGTCACCAACAAACTGGTTAACAATTTAATCAAAATATTTATCAAACTATTGTTCTAATACTGATGACCCTTCATCAGCATCTTTTGCTTGTTGTGTTATACACCTAAATAAAAATCATCATTATCATGGGTTTATTATATTTTTGTTATGAGCTTATCATATTCTTTAAGCTTGCCGTGTTGAGTGGCGGAACTCAACGCCGAGCTTTTTTTACCCGAGCGATTAAATAAAAATAATTTGAATAAAATTATTCCCTCGAGTGGAAATAGAAACCACAACCGAAACGTTTAACAGTCAGACGCTGTTCCACTGCACCATCATCGACCTCTCATATTCTCATGAGAAAGATTAGAATGGCCGCTGCCTGAGGATGATACGCAAAAACGTGAAGCATTCCAGATTCCATGTCACCCGCTTTGAGGGAAATCAGCTGCTTGGAGTAGATTTTGAGCGTTATGTAGATGAAATTTTTGGATTAGTTGAAAAATAATGTCGGTAGTTACGAAACTACTTGTTACAGAAATGCTTTCTCTTAAGGAATACTTTAAGTTATAACAAGTAAAGTCCATAAGTCATACAAGCCAAGTTTTATGTACGTACTTTAACAATCATAAGGAAAAAATAAACGAAATTGAGTAACACATGGTTATAAACTGAAACTTTAATAATTGAAATAAATATTAATATCCGCCGGTCGTAGCGCAGTATGACAGCGTCTGACTGTAAAGGCGACCGGTTGTGGGTTCGATCCCACTCGGGGGAGTGATTATTTTTAAATTATTTTCACCTCCTCGCTCTGATAAAGACAAAGTGCGGCATTGAGTTCCACCACCCAGCACACAATGTCTCGATTTCGATGGAAAGCGAAGTACAGAGTGTCTTGACACCAGGTACTTTCTGTCTACCCTGCTATGCGGGATAAAAGCGTGAAGCTAAAAAAAATAATGTGATTGGTTTAAGAAACATGCGGCACCAAATTCATTTCTCAAAACCTTCAAACCTACATAAACAGTGACAATACACTCCTATCACTATTATAAATTTGAGAACGGATACTCTTGACACTACGTTCTCTCTAATTATTGAAGATGAAGTATCACTAAAGAAAAGAAAATCCCGTGTCACTAAATCGTGTTACATATAAAGTTAGTTCCACAACCGGTCTGGCATCGAAGACACGTCCCGCGTTTTCACTTTCGCCGATGGCCAATGGCCCGCGAGCCTCGACACACTTAGTTTGGTCAAGGTCGTTTAAAGCGATCGAGACTTCATGTCTGAAATGTATTGTACTTGTCGATTTTTATATATACATTTGTTTTTCTTTAGACGTTTTTTTTCAGCTTCACGCTTTATATCGCATGGCCGAAAAGGCAGAGAGAAGCTAGTGTCAAGACACTCCGTTCGCCGAATTTCTATTAAAAAATACTTAAGCAGCCTTATCATGCGTAGCAGGGAAGTTAGAGACGACCTAATGTCAAGACATTCCGTCGACTGCTTTCCGGTCGAAATCGAGACATTCCGTGTTGAGCGACGAATTCAACGCCGCCCTTTGTCTACTAGAGCGGAGAAATGAAAATAAATTTCAGATGTAATCATTTCTCGAGTGAGAATTGCACCGACAACCACCACGCTTACAGTCAGACGTCGTCCCACTGCGCCACGGTGACCCAAAATCGTTTAAAAAAACATTATTAAAGCTTATGAATAAATCATTTATAATATTAAATTTGTATGTAGTTTTTTTAATCTAATCATGGATGTACCAACCAAATACATACATATTAAATGTATATAGTTATGTTAATATCATTATGTACTTCTTAATAGTAATAACCAATCCCAAAAGCTATTACCAATAAGTATAACAAAGTATATAGAGTACAGCGTTGGGTTCCGCGACAAAATACAACGGAAATGAGTGACTATTCACACAAACATAACTTGTACGTTTATTCTCCACCTGTAAAGTGGGACAATAAGGAACAAAAAAATATATATGGCCCTATACCTCAATCGTTTTTAAATTTATTACCGGTTTTAATACAATTTCTTGCGTGACTAAAAAGTGTTTATGTTAATAGTAAAACATGTTAGTATACGTCATGGAAATATCAAATACAACAATATGTACCGATTGTATAGGTATCATACATTAATAAGATTTTTTTAGTTTCACGCTGTTATCCCTTAGGATAACAGCGTGATACTAAAAAAATCTTGTTCTGGATCTCTTGCATAGGGTAGACAGAAAATACCTAGTGTCAAGACCTCCGCACTCCGCTTTCCACCAAATTCGAGACATTGCGTGTTGAATGGTTGAACTCAACGACGCTCTTCGTCTTATCAGAGCGAGGAAGTGAAAATAATTTGAATATAGTCACACCCGCGACTGGGATCGCGTTTACAGTCGGACGCTGTCCCGCTGCGTCACGACCGGCTTCTACAATAACATTTTTTTATTAAATGCATACAAGTACTAAAAATAACAATTTATATAAAAAAATTGTTTGTCTGTCTATTTGTTTCGGTTAATCTCTTGAAAAGCTGGATCAATTTTGATCGGACTCCTACTGGCTGGAAAATATAAGGAGTACTAAGACGTACGGAGCTTTATAGAACTAAACTTTAATTAATTGTCTGATCTGAGATACTATGCACATTTATTCTAACAAGAGACAATTAGCAATTAATAATTATAAACAATAGTACCAACATTATTCAATTCGCATTGCAGCCAACCTAAATTATGTTGCCATATTAAAGTTAATATATAATATCTCTATTAATACTCCAAGAATAATAAAAACTAAACATATAAGTAAGAAAAGAAATAGTAAGAGAAAATTATGTTACCAGAGCAGTGTATCGGCAATGTAAAAAACTTAATGATATATTATTATTATTTTTACATTAAGCTTCACGCTTTTATTCCACATAGCAGGGTTAGACCGAAAGTACTTAAGTAGTAGTCAAGACACTCCGTACTTCGCTTTCCACCGAATTCGAGACATTACGGGTTGAGTGGTGGAACTCAACGCCGCACTTTGTCTTACCAGAGTATTTAGTATAGTTTAGTAAAATCACTTCCTCGAGTGGAGATCGAACCCACAATCGATTGTGGATACAATACCACTAGGTTTTGATTTATAAAAACAGACAAAAATGTTCGTACATACGTTTATTAAGGGATTGTAATGAAATATATTTTTAGTTTTTATCCCGCACAGCAGGATAGACAGAAAGTACCTAGTGTCAACAGGCGGAACTCAACGCCGCTTCATGTTGAAATATTAAATTGAAATTAATATTTCCATGAGTTTTACTATTGAAATTTACTTACTTATACATTAAATTTACATAAATATTTCAAAGCCAAATAATTTCATTTAAATAAATATTTTTTGAACGTCAATAGTTCAACATTGGTTTACTCTTTGCCTACTGAGTTGAAAAGAGCTGGCGCAAAAACTTAAGCCAGATTTTTACAATTATATCTTTGTGACAACGATACTTGTGCTTGTTTTTGTATTGTGATCGAGGCCAATCGTAGCGCAGTAGGAAAGCGTGTGATTGTAAACGCGATCGGTTGTAAGTTCGTTTCCCAGTCGGGGGAGATGATTATATTTAAAATTATTTTCATTCCGTCGCTTACAACGCGGTGCTTCGTCTTACGCTATTGTAAGACGAAGCACCGCGTTGAGTTCCGCCATTCGCCACGCCATGTCTCGCATTTGTCGGATTTTTTGTATATCCTGCTATGCAGTTTAGCTAAAAAGCTAAAAAAAATCATATTTTTAAAATTGGCAGTTTCGAAATCAATTACTAATGTGTGTTGACATATTGTACGTAAACCTTTTCTTTACCGTGTGTTCAAGAGCTGGATTAAAAACAGAACATTCTTAACAAAACGCCAAAATTTAAAATAGATAAAATTAGAGAAATGGAAGCTATTTTAACGAAGTTGTATTCCTTATGATAAAAACAAAGAAAAAAACGACAATATTCAGGCATTTATTCAATTTCATAATTTCATTTATTACTAATAACGTATTTAATTTATTACAAAACTATTTTAACTAGTACAATATATACGCCTTTACATTGTAACACAGGCTCTTTGTCCCCTATCGTTTTTATAAATTGTTTATTCATATTACCTTTGAAATTGCCGGTGTAATTTGATCGTTATTGGACGCTACACTGACCTTGGCTGCACTGAATTGCATGACATGTGCAATGATATTTGTGATGTCAATGTGGAAAGAGGATTATCTGCCACAGACTAAGAATTATCATATTAAATGTAACTATTTTAAACGGATTAATCGCGTATATTTTGGTAATTGCAAGATACGGCCAGTTCATTGTATGAGACAGATCAACTCGCGTGTCAATTAACAAATACATGGCGGTAGTTGGGTATAATTAATTTTTGTTTAAATTGACAGATGAATATCATCTGAGTCTACATGTGATAGACTTTTATACATTCGAAATGTTGGATTATCAAAAACGTTATTTTTATTTAGCTTCACACTTTTATCCCGCACAGCAGTGTAGACAGAAAGTACCTAGCGTCAAGACACTCTTTGCTTCGCTTTCCGCCGAATAAGAGACATTGTATGTTGAGTGACGGAACTCAACGACGCAATTTTGTCTTACCAGACCGAGGAAGTGGAGGAAGGAACATAGTTATTCTCCCGAGTGGGAATCAAACCCACAACCGATTGCGTTTACAGTCAGACGTTGTCCCACTGCGTCGTGACCGGCCGTTTAAAAGTTTCATTTAATATGTGCATATAATTGAATAAATCTAAAAAAATATTATAAAAATCTTCACTTGAATAACGATTTATTCAATATTCAACATAGTCTCTAACTTATAGGGAACATGGAGAACACTTATACATGGCTCGCAATATGCAAATGCTAGCAAAAATAAAGTGTGAAAATTTTGCAATTTTTGTTATTTAAAAAATTAACTTCAAAAGTAGGTTAAAACTAATTCTCTTCAAAATTAGAATATATTCACAAATTATTATAATATTCTCTAATATTCTATATCCTGACCTATTTGAAGTCTATATACGTTTAATATCCAATTATGCGTGTACTAAGTAGTACGTATGGAAAACCAATATTAAAAATATACACATTATTTTTAGTGAGGTGACATATTTCTTAACTATCAAATTAAATAAGGTAACATCATATTGACATAACTAAATTTATATCAAATTTAAATCAATATTTTTATACAATAAATTTACTTGATTTTTTTCAGAAATGTTGATACTGAACGAAGATGTTTTTATAAACCCATGGTAAGTTTATATTTTACATTACAATTAAGTATCAATATGAATGTCGGCGAAAAATTTAACATCTCTGAAACTAAAATAACTGTAAGTTACCTCATAACATTAGCTATCCACCAGTGAAAGTCGCGTCAAAATCCATCAAGCCGTTCCAGAGTTAGCAGATATGCATACCAAAATATTTCCTCTTTTCTTCTCTATGAGAAATATTTCCTCTTTATGAGAAAAAATAATCATTTAATTTTATTCAAATATATTTTTACTTTCTGTTTTTCAACACTTCTCTAATAATATATATACATATATATGGACATAAAGGAAAGGATGGGTAGGAATGGGGATGCTAGTCTTTGAGATGGGAAAATAGCCTCTTTTGGTAAGTTACACATATCGTATCGACATGGAAACACGTGGAAGGAAGTTCCTACAAAACCGCACAGTAGTAGAGTAGATGATATTTAAGTTTGTTACGTACTGTGCAGTTAGAAAATTTGGTGGCAGGAAACAAGTCAAACAGATCTCCAAAACATTCCCCCATGTTATATTAATTAAATTAGTGTATAGTGAAATGTAAATAATACGTGGATAACTTACATTAAGCAAATCTATTGAAATGAAATTATTTATGTTTATATATAACATAAAGTACTTCTTGTATTTTATATTCATGAAAGAGGCTGTAAACGCGATCAATTGTGGTTTCGATTCCCATTTGCTCGGTAAGACAAATATCGGCGTTGATTTCCACCATTCAATAGGCAACTCTCAAAATTGGTGGAGTACGGAGTGTCTTAACTCTGGGTACTTACTGCTTCGCTTCGTGAAAGAAAATCGCTTTTTTTAGCTTCACGCTTTAAAAATGAAATAACTATATTATAGTGATGTAAAATATTATTTATTTAGCTTCATGCTTTTGTCCCGCATAGAAGGGTAGACAGAAAGTACCTAGTGTCAAGACACTCCGTACTTCGCTTTCCACCGAATTCGAGACATTGCGAGTTGAGCGGTGCAACTCGACGCCGCTCTTTGTCTTTACCAGTGCGAGGAAGTGAAAATAATTTAAATATAATCACTTCCCCGAGTGGGGATCGAACCCACAACCGATCGCGTTTACAGTCAGACGCTGTCACACTGCGCCACGACCAGCCTTAAATATTATTTAAAGAGTAATTTCCTAAAAACGTTATTATATCAAGTGTTCTATATCACAATTAAAAAAAGTTATGAGAATTCGTTTGTGTGTTAGAGGTCAATACTAGGTTAATGATTTTATAAATGATAAGCTTTGAATGAAATATTTATTTCAACTTACTTCAAGGGTTTTATTGTCACCAATAATAAAATATAGTAAATCAGTAAATCATTGGCTAAGACCATTGAGTCCATTGGTCCTGGCGCAGTGGGACAGCGTCTGATATAATATTCTCTTCCCCGAGCGGAGATCGAACCCACAACCGATCGCGTTTACAGAAACGCGATCGGTTGTGGGTTCGATCTTCGCTCGGGGAAGTGATTATATTTCAAAATTATTTTTACTTCCTCCTTCTAGTAAGACAAAGTGAGACGTTGAGTTTCACCACTCAACACGCAATGTCTCAAAATCAGGGGAAAGCGAAGTACGGAGTGTATTAACACTAGGTATTTTCTGCCTACCCTGCTACACGGAATAAAAGCGTGAAGCTAAAAAAAAGAGATACATTTCAGGCACCATATTAACGCTCAACACTAGTCTTGATATGGTCCAACGCAAGAAAATCCTCTATATAATAAATATCTCCATTTCTTTAATCTCAACCTTCTCCAGTCTGAGGCGTTACTTTTAGTAGATCGGTATCAAATATATATTTTCACGTTCAAAAAAGCACGTGAATTCTCATTAGAATAGACTGTTGACACTAAGTACAAACTTAGTGTCAATAGTGATTGTTAGTGTCAATATATTAGTAAAAAAAAACACTAAGCTATTTTTTATTTCCATACCCCCTTACATTTAATGGGGACACCCATTAAATGTAAGGGGCCCAAAAAATGGCATTGTGTAGGTTAAAAAGTTCTTTGTTTTTCGCGACTTTTATGCGTTTTAAAATGGATTAATCGCGTATATTTCAGTATTCGGCAGTGTAACTGTGACCACGGACTACTGTAAAGTGTTCCAAACGTCGGATTTTCAAACGTGTGTTTTGAATACTAAAATATACGCGATTTAGATGTTTAAAATAGTTTAAATTAAAATTATATAGATTTCAGCTTTAAATACATTTCTTTATTTCAGATTATTGAACTTCAAATTATTTTAATTTATATCAAATTAATTATTTTTAGTTCCGGGGTGGGTTAAAATTTTTATATGTTTTCTCAAAACATTTTCCTTATACTAAACGTGTTTGACTAACACTTTAAAAAATTTAGAATTTGTTTTTTTTTAATTAATTAAATTTATTATTAATTAATTTAAAATTACACTTTTTAAATTATATAATCTTAAATTAATTTGAATTTAGCAAGTACTTACAACCCATGTCCATGTATATAAGAAACAGTTAAAACCGTTACTAGATTAAAATCCTAGGCCTAAAACGCAAGCGTACTAAACTAAAATGTATGACTAAGTAATGGATCATACAAAACACCTTACATAATACATGAACAGCCTCATACAACGCGTTAAGGTCATACAACATGTTGCATGTCGCTGCCAAGGTTGATTTTCGTCAAAACCCGCTCAGCTTATACAGCGTGCGAAAATGACACGAGAAGGTCGCTTTTTGTTCTGCTATTATATACTATAGAGAATACTTTAGCCGTTAGTTTGACTAAATATTACAGAAATAGTTATAGAACAATTGTTTTGGCAATAATTATAAAAGAAAAGGAATATATATGTATATATGTATAGATATATATATATATATATATATATATATATATATATATATATATATATATAAACAGCTTCAAGCTTTATTCCGTAAAGCAGGAAAGTCAGAGACAATCTAGTGTCAAAACACTCTGTTAACTACTTTCCATCCAAAATCGAAACTAGCTAACTCAACGCCGCGTTTTATCTTACTGGGGCAGAGACATAAAACTGAATTTTAAATTCCGAGTGGGAATCGAACCCACAATCTCGATAACATTCAGACGCTATCCCACTGCGCCACGATAGCTTGAAGAACAATTTCATTGTAAGTGTTTTATGAAACTGGGTTAGTCCAATGACAATGTATCCAAGTCAATTGTCATCTAATTATAATATCTGAAGTATAAATTGTATTAAGGCTTATTGTACATTAGTGTTATAAGTTACGATGATGATTTTTTGTATGAAACGAAAATTTTACGCCACAGTAGTTTAGTAGAATTGTGCCTAATTACATGCGGTGGGTGTAGCTTGGAATCTCACATAGGGGTATTTTAAATAAAGCAAGATAAGACGGCGGATTTAACCACCGAGCAAAAAATGATTAAAATTTTTATATATAAAAAAGATATTACAATGCAATTCTTTAGTTATGGCGGTCTTTGTGTCACAGGGCGCTTAGTACTTGTGTATTACATTTGTAAACTGTACACTAACGAATCTATTATTATTTATCTGTATATTCGCTTATCGTAGTGGAGGAAATAAACTAATTAATACTCAGCTTAGAATTAATCAAACTCAAAACCTATCATCAACAGTTGTATTTCATGTAGGCCATTGGGGCGTAGTGGGACAATGTCTCACTGCAAAATCGGTTGTGGGTTCGATCCCACTTGGGGGGAATGGGTATGTTTAAAAATCATTGATCTCTCTGCTCTGGTAAGACAAAGGGCGGCGTCGAGTTGGCGACTTAATACGCAATATCTTTTATTCGGGCGAGAGCAGTCAACGGAGTGTCTTGACCCTAGATTGCCGCTAACTACTCTGCTAAGCAGGATAAAGCGTGAAGCTGTACTGCACCACAATGGCCTTAAATAAACAATTATCGCCATAAGCAATACGAAATAATAAAACCACTAACAAAAACTTAAAATAGTATAAATTTGAACGTGTGCGTTATCAAAGAGGAAACTGGTTAACGCTTATCACACCCGCGTTTACGTTGATTGTATCGACATTTACATACACAAATACAAACAAGTGTTACTATGCATATATTTGTAGTTACCAAACATTATTACTTTTTCTTAAATCAAAACATAGTGTTCGGACACTCCATTGTCCGTTTTCGACCAATTTAGACATTCGAGTATGTACATTAAATGTAGATAAAAAAAATGTTCATACAGATTTTGTAAATACGGCGATGAGTCTAACCACTCGACACGCAAGGTCTCGAATTCGGTGAAAAGCGAAATACGGAGTGTCTTGACACTAGGTACTTTCTGTCTACCCTGCTAAGCGGGATAAAAGCCTCAAGCTAAAAAAATTGTAAGCGTTTTAGCATTCTTCGTTTTAAGCTTTATTTTTAGGTATTCAACGACAGTAAGAATCTAGTGTCAAGACTCTCTGTTCACTTTGTGTGTCTAACAGACAAAGGCGAAGCTCAACGCCATACTTTATATAATTAGGTAAAAATATGAATATTCCTTAGTCAGAATTGAGTCAATAATCATGATTTACAACACAACAAAACTTGCCACTACGGTTTTAAATATTTCATTAGTAACAAGTATTTTTCTGTATCTGCATTTAAGTAAGTGTTAATAATAATAAATACAGTATAGGTCCCTATGTATGTATGTGCCTTCCAGTTTATTGAAAATGATGTCATCGCTGATACAGCCGAGATGATTTTGGCTCGACCATGACTAAGTTCAAAATAACTACTTTTAGCTTCACGCTATCCCTGGCGAGGTAAGCAGAGAGTACGGAGCGCCAAACGCTACGCTCCCTGCATACTTATTTCACCTCGCCCTGCCTCCAATCGTAATCCTCTTCATATAGTGTGCGAGGGTCTTCATGCTTTTTACGTTAACTTCCAGACAATACAAATATCTTTTTTTTTTGCTCCACGCTTTTACACTAGCAAGACACTCCGTACTCTGCTTTCCACCGAATTGCCTGTGGAGTGGTGTAACTCAGCGCTACACTTTGCTGACCAGAGCGAAAGTGAAAATAATTTAAATAGAATCACTTGCCCAATCAGTGGGAATCGAACTATACTGCGCCACGACCAGCCTCATATAAATAATATATTAAATATAAACAAACTCACGAACAACGTCAACGCTGCGATAATTATATATTTAATTTATATTAAAATCAAAAAAAAAGAAAAAAGGAAAGAGCGAACAGGCCAATATGATTACAGCCAAAAATTCTCGACGTAGTAAGAGAACGTAGGGGAGTACTAATTCCATTTCCGAAATTCCCACAGGACTACCAAATGTCAGGATTTTAATAATAATATGACACCGGTCGTGCCGCAGTGGGACAGCGTCCAGCTGTAAACGCGATAGGTTGTGGGTTCGGTTAACACTCAGGGGGATGATTATATTTAAATTAGTTTCACGTCCTCGTTCTGACAAGACCAAGTGCGGCGTTTAGTTCTACCAGCCAACACGCAATGCCTGGAATTACGTGGAAAGCGAAGTACGGAGTGTCTTGACACTAGGTACTTACCGTCTACCCTGCTATGCCGGATAATAAGCGTGAATTAAAAAAAAACATTAATATTATTATTAATCGACTTAAACCATATCGTGGTATACATCCAGTATATTATTTGTATTAAAAAAAAACCCACTAGTTCAACTTCGTTAATTGAGAAATCCATCACGCATTCATAAAATAATCATGTAACGCTTCAGCCAAAACAAAGTTAATAGCTTTGGATGGGGCGGCTTGAAAAGAAAAACGTCACCTAGCAATGTCACCAACGGACGTAAATTAGTTTTTGAATGACATTAAAATTAGTTTGTTGATCATCAGTTTATGAACTGTTCAGATATAATATATGGTAGGATTTTAACATATGATAGCATCACGTTTTTATCCCGCATAGAGGGATAGACAGGAAGTGACTAGTGTCAAGACACTCTGTACTCCGCTTCCCGCTGAATTCGAGACATTGCGTGTTGAGTGGCGAATTCGAAACATTGCGTGTTTGTGTTCTCAGAGCGAAAACGAAAATAATTTTTGAATTTAATCATTCCCACGAGTGGAGGCCGAACCCACAACCGATCGTGTTCACAATCAGACGCTGTCCCACTGCGCCACGACCGGCCTCCGACTACAAAAACATTTGTATTTTTTTTTTTTAATAACTTAAAACGATTTTTGCTAAAATTTTTCTAAGAGTTAACGCAAAATATACCTTTGTATATATTTTACATTGCAAAACTTAAATAGAAAGTATTATTTACTTCTGTTTATTATAATTTCGTCAACTTATAACTTCAACAACGAATTCTATCAGTTTTTACACGATTTCCCAACAATTCATGTTTTAACTCGACAGGTTTAAACTTGTTCAAAATATTGTCAGTCAGTCATTATTGCTTAAAGTCCAGTAATATTGTTTACACGCTGTTTGATATTGTTACCATTGGTTTTAAATAAAAAGAAATACAATATTTTATATATGTCTATAATGAAGAGATGCAGGTTAGTTCCTATTAAAGTTTAGATTAATAATGTTTAACTAATACTTACTTTATCATAACGAATCGTAGACTATCCTAACTTCTGTATAACGTAATATAACCTCATTGTAACAAATTACTTCATATAACGAATTATGTTTTAATTTCCTTCAATTTTTTAATATCAGGGTACACTGCACTGTATAAGGAATTATAATTATTGACATAATTATATAAATATAAAATAATTTTGTATACCAAATACGAGCAATTACCGACTTAAACCTTATCTGTTTCTTAAAAAATAAACATCGCAATCCATAGTGTAAAGTAAAGTAAAAATCACATTATTATTATAAAAAATTATAAAATCAATAGGTATGTGCCAACACAATATATCTAATTAGAAGTTTTTAAATAATAATAGAGTACTCCGCTAATGATAAAGCGTGTAATTAGCCTCTAATTAAAAACGTCTGTAATTAAACAAGAACGGTCAGTTAGTCAGATGTGTCATCCCTCCACTTGTTGCAATGGCTTAATATTTAATCTGTTTTTCAGGTCTACGCTTTATCCCGCATAGTAGGGTATTCACGAGATTTTGTTTTGAGTGGCGAACTCAACGCCACGGTTTGTCTTTAAAAAGAATTTTAAATCTAAACATACCCTCCGAGTAGGAATCGAATCCACGACCATTTTACACTGCCTAGCATTTACATTCACTGCATCGCGATTGCCTTCATTAAATAATATTTAAAAAAGTACATATTTTTTTATTTTCACAAGACATAGCGTTAGGATCGGCCAATCAATAATCAACGTCACCCAGTTTACAATGTATAACAGCTAAGTTAACTCAATTAAAACACTCCTTTCTCCACTTCGCATTACATTTTAAAACATTGCCCATCGAGTAGCGCTGTTCAACGCCGCATTATGCTTAATCAGGGCGGGGAAACTGTTAACAATATTTAACACAAGCAGAAATCGAGCCCATAACTATCTCACGTACAGTCTGACACTACCCACCGTACCATGATGTAATCAACACAAATTAATATGGACCGTATTGAACCCACGACCTATCACTAGGTCACACAAAAACTCATTAATAATTACACTAAGAGCCCGCCGTGTACTTGTAAACAGTACATTTGTTTTTGTATACATAATTAGATCACATAAGCGATATGTTTTCTATAATTAGACTACGAATTCAGCGAGCGATGCCTGTCACCGAGAAAACAATTGATATCTTCAAAAGACGTGTTATAAAGGCTTATTTATAGTAAATATTTTTTCGTTACAGGTTTGACCTTGATGTGTTAAATAGCGTAACTCAACGCCACGCCTGTTTTTACCTTAATGGCTACATAAAAGATTTAATACAATCAATCCTCCAGTAAGAACCTAAAACCATCGCGTTTACATCTACTGCGCCACTGTGCTAATGTTCGATGGTTGGTTTTTTTTTTATTTATTTTAATACCCGATTGATGGAACTAGGGATTTACCCCTAGAAAAATATCTTAAACGGATTAGCGTATGTTTTGGTGTTGTAACATTACATTTTAACGCTTAACAGAGGCAGGTCGTAGCAGTGTTACAACGTCTGACTACAAACACGATTGGTTGAAGGTTCGATTTCCACTCGGGGGAGTAATTATATTAAAATTTTTACTTCCTCGTTCTGGTAAGTCCAGTCAACACGCAATGTCTCGAATTCAGTGGAAAGCCAAGTATGGAGTGTCTTAAAACTAGGTACTCTAACATGAAGCTAAAAAAAACACTTTATAGTGGTCTGTGGTAACAGGTGAAGCCTACTTGTGACCACGAACCACAGCAAAATAGTAAAGTGTTACAATATACAAAAATATACACGATTAATCCGTTTAAAATAGTTTCATTTAAAATGAGTAAAAATCACGAAATTCAAAGAACTTGTTACATAAAACTACATAGAAAAAATTAAAAAAAAAAACACAAACAGAGCTTAAAGTTATACAGCCTTTATAGCAACGTATATAAAAGCACCTACTTGTGGCAAAGTAACAAATGTATTCACGTCAAAGAGACGCAGAGAATGTTTGGCAAATGAAAATGGTCCGGAAAATGGATCAATGTGAAACTCGCCCTAGTCTACTCAATTTTGTTGTATAACTCTTTTAGCGTTCACTCGTGTATACATCATGTTGTTTACTTAAAACTAGTGTGGACGTTACTAGGAAACACAATATAGATGTGTACAATAAAGAGAATATCGTATAATTATATGTAAATTGTACGGTTATTACCACAAATGAGAGGCCATTAGTGGCGTATTTAAATTAGTAAATTGTCTCTACGGGGGACTAAACGCGGCGTTAAAATCCGAAATTCAACAAACAATGTTTTGAACTCGGTGCTAAAATAGAGTACAGTACTTTATACTGACCTTACGCAAGATGGCCATTATACTACTGTAATTAATATAAAATTATAGAAATACTTTTCAAGATTTTCTTACAATAATAGTTAATTGTTTTTTTTTACGACCTAACTCTTTAGTGAACACATAGAGACACTAGAGACTCTAGGAGTATAACAAAAGGTATGGCGCGGCGCAGTGGGAGAGCGATCGACTGAAATGTGATCGGTTGTGAGTTCGATCCCCACTTGGGGGAAAGACTATATTTAAACTCTCCACTCATCATGCAATGTCTCGAATTCGGCGGCAGGCGGAGTACGGAGTGTCTTCCTGTCTACCCATGCTAAAAGCGTGAAGCTAAGCGTGAAGGTATTTATATTTACCCAATAAATATATTTAAGATATTAAAACAATCTTTTCAGCATTGAGTAAACGTAACTAAAAATTTAAAAAAAAACAACTTTATTCATTAAAAAGGGGCTTTTTAGCGAATCTAGTAGAATAAGTAAACAGAGTACAGCAAACTGAAATAAAACGTGGCACAACCAGTGTAACAAACAACATCGACCCAGTGTTCGGAGCAAAAAGTAACGAATATGGATCGCTGAGCCGAATGTTTGGTGTACGTTTTTCACTCTTCGACCCGCTAGCATGTATGTATATATCAAAACTGCGAAGCGTCCGACAATACACGTGATGATTATAGGTTCAATTCTCACAACATTATTGTTGTATAAAATAACAAGGTTATATTTTTTTACATATAAATAATGTAATTTATAAAAAATTAAACTGACTTTATAATAATTATACAACTACCCACTTATATTTTCTTACGAGTAATTTAATCATATCTCATGAACACTGGACCACTTTTCATGAAACTTGTAGCGTTTCCTAAGTTGAAGTGTACCGTAAAGAATCATCTCGATATAACTTTTAGTTTTAGAGAAATTCGTGGACAAACATACAAACGTACGCTTATCAAATTAAGCACGCGTGCTTTAAAGTCTAAATGGTCTGAAAAACTCTAATATTATTTATTATCACTTACATAAGTATCAACCTAGTTTTTGTTGAAGTCGGTTATAAAGTCTTCTTCTGTTATAAAGGCATATTTTAAAGGCAATTGGATGGCAACAAGCGGTTTAGAATATCAAATACAAAATTTTTATGATTAATTAGTAGATAGAGAAATGGGTGAAAGTAATAACAAATGTATGAAATATATTCTTATATTTTCTCTCATACACACACACACACACACACAAAATAAACACATACATAAACCTGTACATATAAAAATGAATCCTGGGATTCCCCTCTTCCAGCGTAACACTATTCTCAGTAGGTACGTAGATAGCTCCACCAATCAAACCATGGTATTCTTAGATCGGAAGTGTTATCAACGAGTACTGTGATATCTAGTATGGAAATAGCCGTTAATTGCTTCCATAGTTGTATAACGTGGGATGTCTAAATATACATGTATGTATGTATGTAAAATGAAATGAAATGAAATAATGAGAGCCCTAATGGTTTAGTGGGACAGCGTTTGACTATAAACGCGAAGTTAGTGGATTCGATTCCTAGTCAAGAAAAATATCATCTTATTTTTTTTATTTTTACGTTCTGGTGAAGTACAATTTGCGAAGGCGGAGAATGTAGTGCCTTGAAAATAAGTTGAAAATAAGAAGAAATCTTAAAGTTTTTAGGTTAGGTTTTTAGGTTTTTAAACCTATTATACACAATTCGAATTTATTTTAGTACAAAAATATTTAGTTCTTTACTTTATGTATTACTTTAGTTTGCCATATTTTAATAGAATAAGGAGTTCCATTTAATGACAACAGTTTTAAAATAATGTCTTATTTAGTCATGACTAAATAATAAGATATAGACTAAATAATAAGATATAGACATGACTAAATATTAAGATTACAACTATGTAACGATCAACTCCAACTTCCATACGACGGTGCTAAAGGGTGTTGTTACCCGAAGAGCCAAAAAATAATAATATTAGCAAGTTTGTTTAAAAAAACACGTATAGGTTTTCCCGGTCGTCTCGACAAGGGACTTGGTATCAGGTTCAAGCTATGAATAATATTAAATCGTAAGCAAATTTTCAAGCCAGAAGCTAGCCAAAATACCTATGTAAGATTTTATTATGTTACTTATTAGATAAGTTAATACAGGTGGAACTAGCAAATCCCTCTATCTTTCTGCTTAGAACATTCACAGAACCTGTTCGATATCCCATGATATTGTTGTTCTAGTCAAAGTCAGAGTAAATTAATTTTATTCATAATAAGAAGTTACATGCGTTATGTTTTGAACGTCTAATAATTTACCACCAGTTCACGTCAAAGTTAATGTCCTGAACCTGAGAAGAACCAGCGCAAGAAATTCAGCGGGACTTCTTTTTTTTTTAAACACCTAGTAAAAAGAAGTGGAAACTATTTCTTTGAAAAAATGTATAAAAATTTTGGACGCAGCGGGATTCGAACCTGCGCCCCTTGGATACCGTCCAAGCGCTCTGACCGCTAAGCCATGTGCTCTACTACCAGCTGCGTCAAAATTCTTATACGTTTGTTACAACTTATTTATGTTGTTTAGCATCTCTGTAGAGAGATTTTTACAAATTTTAACTACTTAAAGATTATTAAGAAATAATCGTTTAACAAGAGAGATTGCTATTTAATTTTAATATTTACAATTCTCAAAGTGTTATTCCACACTTAGGATTAGAAAACATTTTTGAAAAAAAAAAACGTATAAAAACGCAGAGGGATTCGAACCCGCGCCTCTTGGATACATTCCAAGCGCTCTGAACGCTAAGCCAGCTAAGTGGAAACAAATAAAAACGTGTAAAAATTAATTATTAGAACAGTATATATACATTGTCACCAAGTTTTATGTGTTTGCTATATTTTATACTTATAATACTAAAACAACTTTATGAGTTTATATAACCGCTAGGTACACATATAATATATTAATTACATTTTTATTATAAATATACAAATAATTTATAATAAATAAAAAAAAATATTTCAAAATTATAGGTTTTGTAAATATAAATGGGTTTTTTGCTAAAAAATACAGTCGCTTTAAAAATATAATTAATTTCTCGTTACGAAAATATTGTACCATTTGGATTAAGTTTGCTATAGTTAACATTTTTGAAAAAACGTATAAAAATTTTGAACGCAGCGGGATTCGCGCGGGTTCGATTCCCGCTGAGTTCAAATTTTTATACTTTTTTTTCAAAAATGTTTTCTAATCCTAAGTAGGGAATAACACTTTAAAAATAGTAAATATTTGCTATAGTTTCCATATAAATGAAGTCACCCTGTTATCATATTATATTGGTAGACAGGAATTACCTAGTAACAAGACACTCCGTACTCCGCATTCCGCCAAATATCTCTAGACATGGCTCATTGAGTAGCGAAAAAACTCAACTCAACTTTAGCTTATCAGAGTGAAGAAATGAAATTACTTTAAATGCAATCATTCCCCGCAGTAGAAATCGAACACACAACCGATCGTTCACATGCCTTAATGTAGTCACTAACAAGCAATGCGTAGTGATGCAACACTATATATTTTGTATAAACACTAACTAGTGTTCAATGACAACATTATATCAACTTATACAATATTACATCATTCTTTTGTCACGTTAGTGACTCACTTGCTGCTTGTATTGTGTTTCACAGCTTCTTTAGTAGATGGCTGTCAGTAGGTTTTTTTTATGTATATATTCACTTTGTACTTGCAAATATTTCAACAATAGTAATAGCGTATGTTATTATAATCGTATTTACATGTATTGCTCGCTCCAGTCTATTTCAAAGGTGTCATTGTCACTAAAAAAAAAATTATTAAATTATATATAAATTTATTGTTGTTTGTCATTTAAAAAAAAAGAGGAAGTCCCGCTGAGTTTCTTGCGCCGGTTCTGTGACATTAACTTTAGTGAACTGCTGGTAAATTATTTAAAATTAAAACAATGAAACATGTAAATTCTTATTTTAAATAATATTATTTTTATTATTATAAAGAATATATTTCTCACCATTACTGGGATATTTTTCCTAACTTTTGGTAAAACACTGGAAAATGATTGTGTGTATTTACTTACTGGCGGGATAAACATTCCCTCACAATACGACATGTGTTAGGAATGACTGCCTCTGAAGATAAAGCAAAGGGTGAATGCCAAGCCGTTTGTGACACGCATGTAACGAGATCGGTATTACTCCTGTAGTTGAAAGTATAATTGGAATTGTTTTAACTATATTTGCTTGTCATTATGATTTGAGTTCTATGGATAAATCTGTGTATGTATTTCGTTATTTTCTCTGTGTGAGTAGATGAAAGGTTAGGTGTGTGTGAAATATCAATATCCATAAATGGTTTTGTGTTTCTTGACATGCAATGTTATATACGGATGTATATTATGATATGTTATAATATTATTAATATTATTCATTTTTGCTTAATTTTTTCTTTGTATAATTTCGCCTTTTCCATATAGCAAGGTAGTCAGAGAGAACTTATGTTATCCAATCTATCTATTTAAATCTATACGTGTAATAAAAAAGTAACTGATCATTATGTGTACGTGGAAGATCGATCGGTTGTGAATTCGATTCCCACTCGGGGGAGCGATTATATTTGAAATTACGTTCATTCCTTTGTCCTGTCACGAATTTGGCGGATAGCGGAGTACGGAGTGCCTTGACACTAGGTCTACCCTCCTATGCCGGATAAAAGCGTGAAGTTAAAAAAAAATATTATTGAGGTAATTAATAAATGTAATCCAAAACAGTAATTTTCGTAACATATTAAAATGTATGAATGAAAAACATGTTTTTATAAATTAGTTAAGATTCACGCTTTATACATATAAAGACAGCAAGACATAACGCTAATATCAAGACACTCCGTTGATTGATTTCCACTCAGAATCAAGACACTGCGTGTTGAGAGGCGAATACAAAAAAAATAACAATAATTTTAATATACTCAAATAATTTCCCAGTTCGGTTAATCAAAATACCGCGTCGGATTCCATCACCCAGCACGTAATGTTTATAAAAGGGGTGGACAATAGAGGACGAAGTGAGGTAGGTCACTAGCATTTTTAAACGAACGGCGTAAATTTAGATATAGATTTTATTTATATGTGAAGCCTTATATTATCAAAATCAGATATAGTTATATAGTTTAAATATATGATTTTTGTTCGTAGAGATAGGTATATAAGAAACGCCCATAAGTGTTAAACAAGATGTATCGGACACGTCGTTCACCCCGAATTTGACATCTCTGAATTTTTATTTTGTAATTCTAAAATAAAAGTAAGCCTAATTTACTCCTTATTACATCAGCTATCTGCCAGTGAAAGTCTCATCAAAATTAGCCGAGTTGTTCCAAATATTAGCCAGAACAAACAGATAGATTGTTATTTATGTATATGTAACGCATATTCATACATATGCACTTGATGAAAAGAGGTTACTTTAATATTACAATCACACACACCAGTTTGTTTGTATTTATTTGTATAAATTAAAATTGCAAGCAGTCGAACGAGATTTATATTTAGTTTTCAAATTATTAAAATTATAGTTATTTCATTCTAATTAAGTAACAATAGTTGAGAGGCGCATTTTGGCGCAGTGGGACAGTGTCTGCAATAAACCCAGAAGAGGATCCCTGAGACAAAACGCAGTGTTTAGCTTCGCCACTCAACAAGATGCCTCTTTCTATAACGCTACACTTACTTCAATCAAAATAAGAAGATAATTGTTTTTTTCTTTTTCTTTTTAAATTAATTATTATTACTTTAATATTATAAATATATGAAAAAAAATCTCTTTCATGAAACATTGTGCAATTTCTAAACATGATAAGCTACGATAACAACGTAACAAGGCAAAAGCCACAGTTTGTCGAACCTGATATTTGAGCGTAAAAACGATATCGATAAGTAAAAGTCAACCAAAGAATTCAAAGGAATCGAATCCATATCTATCGCGCTTACACGCAGATTCTTCTCAACTGCGAGAATCTAATACAGTGGTAGGCATCTAATATCTTTGACAGAGGGTCTGAAAAGTTTAAAAATTTCATATTTTATTTCCTCTTCCTCTTCGCACTCATTTTAAATCCTTTACCTATGCATCCATTATTCTGCTTACTTCTCATACTTCTGGACCGATGAAACGTAATTAACGCGAGTTGTATTCAACTAATTACTAAAAAACAAAGGGCCGTGTAAAATGCCTTCGCGGACCGTACTTTGCCTACCACTGGTCTAACTAATCTATACATTATCATATATGAAAGAATGCTTTTGAGACTATTTACGAAAATGATGCAGACGATGTATGAAACTTGGCATATTCGCAAGTCTATATGAAGTAAAAATGCAGAAAGCTAGCACTTTTATAAGAAAACATTGTAAATATATTTAAAAAAATCATTACATTAGCTACAAAGTGTTCGTTCTACATATACATTTTTGTTCAGTGACATATCTGTTGCTATGGCAACGCGTATTTTCCGTTAACGGGTCCACTAGTAACCTTTTGGTATGTCATGACATATTTAATTCAAGGTTAATATCATATTGAAGCATAGTATGAGGAACGAACCAAAAACCACTGTTATTAAGTCTACTTCAGTCGAAGAGATTTGAAATTTTGGTAAAACACATACATGTATGATGCAAGAATTAGATATACGAGAGTAAGGGAGAGGATCTCAGATGAACTCTGTAAACATAAAATCGTTTTTTTTTCATTCAAATAGATTATTAAAAGCACTTTCGAATTGTCAATTAATATAAAGATGTCAGTATTGTCAGTTCTATTGAAACCTACCAGTGTCAATAATAAATGGAAAGTCATGTCAAAAGCACGAGGAAACCCTCAAATAGCAATAACGGAGGTTGATGGCAGAGCAACCAAAAGAGGTATGCAATGGCTAATCGTCTGCCAAAAATAACACGTGCGGTAAACAACGTACGTGGCAAGTATGACAGCAGTGGTTTAAAGAAAATAAAGAGGTAATTTTTCCTTACCCATCTCATAGTAATGCAACCAGTGCAAAATTGCTAGCAAAGCAAGCAAGTGATTGAAAAACCCATAGAAAGATGCAAGTGGAGCTCAAAAAAAATTATTCATTACTTAAATATAATTCATTAGTTAATTGTATTTTAAATAAACTATTTTAAACGGAATAACATATTGTGAAAACCGACGTTGGGAACACTTGACAGTAGTCCGTGGTGAAACATAGGTAGGGTTTTCAAAAATGTATTTTCAAATACCTAAATATACACAATTAATCCGTTTAAAATAGTTTCATTTAAAATGTGTAAAAACGGCAATTAAGAAATGAAAAAAAAGTGGTATACCAACAATTTACCTAAAAACATATAATTTGACTTACGTCAGTTTATTTTGGGCGTTTGATATAAACTAAATGGTCATACGTTGTAAGTAATGTATGATCAATACATTTCATTATTATATAAAGATAGATACACACAATATTACTTATATATAACTTTATTTGGTATTCATAAACACCGCCATTTTGACACGTGACCGAGTATTATAATTAATCGACAGCGATAAAACGAGAAAATAGAAACAAAATCACCAAACTGTTACACGTAGATCAATTAACATTTAAAATATAATCACAATTAACAATTTAATTATAAATTATGTGTATTTTTAATTTACAAATCTCTTGGTTATTGTTAGATAAATGTACAATAACGCCTGCAAACACTTTGTTTTTAAATGAAAAAACAAACGAATCTATGTACCTATTATAACAAAAGTAATTTACTTTGCGTACGCCATTATTAAATACAACGAGTGTACGATTTTCTCATAAAATTCATTTAAAATATACATGAAAATAATATGAAACGATTATAAAACGAATGTTTAATACAAAACAACACTTTCTATGTGTCGAGAGCGTTCCATTTTTAGTAAAGTCCGTACGGAATTCGTTTTTAGTTGCCAAGCGGATATTTGTATGGATTTTTAAACTATGATTTATCTTGATTTGAGTCTAGATTGCTAACAACGTGTAATGGTAACAATAATTAGTCAATTTGCCTAGCTACTATATGATTTTTGCTGCATAATTTTCAAGGGCATATCGGGATGCCAAGTTCTCGTTCAGTATGGACGGCCCCTGCACTTAAATGGATGTTTGCTAACGAATCATGAATGAAACCAGCGTCGGCTGTACACTAATATATTCATAATAAGCAATGATATTGTTAAATAATTAGTGTAATAATTGAAAATACTTACGAGCTCGGCAGCAATACGTGTATCACACACATGACGTCATTTGACGCAACACAAACCCGAATATTTGAGTGAAATGTACAATAATCGTGTGGGGAATAGCACAGGGATCAACTAAACACTATATTTTATAACATATGAATGTATCGTTAAGTCATTACCAAGTTATTTAGGACATTTTAAAATATTTATTTATTGTCACTGACTCGAGTTTTGACAAGATGGTCGCGCACCGACTGTTTTGCTTTGGTTGTCAGCTGATACGAACTACAGTTCTGATTGAAGCGCAACTGAATTTTCTTTCATCCCTTTCTAACACAAGCGTTTGCTCATAGCGTGCGAGCGAGATAGCCATACGGACATAATTAATTGGAAAAGATGAGAAACAACAAACGTCATTTTATAGTTACATTATTATTGAAAAGAAAAATGTCGCTAATAAAATATATAAATTGATACCATGAATGGAAATTAACAGTCAAATATTAAACAATAATATTCTATTTCACAATGTCGCGTAATCGCTTAAGATATCATAGTTTATTTATATTTGGGCGTGACAAGTAAGTTTTCACTTCGTGTGGCGCCATCTTTGTTTTGCTTATGGTAAACGATAAACAGCCTAATACTTAAATTATCTTATTAAACATATATAAAATCAAAAATAACTTAAATTAGCACCATATATAATTTAAAATATAAAGCCATATATAATATATCAGTAATAGAAACATAAACAATTAAATTTTAACATAAAGTAAAATTGCTTTGTGAACTATTGCAAACTATTCGAATATTTTATGTAAGATGGCGCTAGTGACTTACTTATTTTTTAAAATAAAAACAAAATATTACGTTTGTGTTTAATTTTAAATAAATATTACAAAATAAATATATTAATATTAAAAAATATTCTAAATAAACAATATAAAGATATATCTATATAAGAATCGAGTAGCAAAATCGGTAATGTACCCATATAAGTACATGTGTTGCCTTACTTGATTCTAATTAGTACTCGTTAGTTATATAATTAGCTAACAATAATATTGCAATATGTTAAAATATAAAGTTATAATTATAAGAATATTATTTAAACAATTATTTCATAATATAGCAAAGAAGAAATCTATATTTAAATTTTATTTTCATTTCTCCGCTCTGGTAAGACCGAGCCTAACGTTTAGTTTCACCACTCCCTACACAAAACTTTACAATTCGGGCGAAAAGAATAGAACGGAGTGTTATGACACTAGGTTCTCTCTACCTACCCTGCTATGCATCCTGCATAAAGCGTATACTTAAAAGAAATTTTCAACAACTAACCGTACTGAAATCATTTGCACTTTTTCAAGCGAATCAGAAAATAAAAACAATTAATTTGCCAAATTGAGATTCAAATTAGTTTACCAACAGACTAATAATAACACTGCCTGCGTGTAGGTAAAATAAAAAAATTGTTAAAATTTTTATAAGGGCGATTTTTTTGAAATTTTCACTTCAATTTTGCCATTGACTTCAATGGGATTTTCAATTATTGGTAATACTTTTTAACGACATTGATTATTTTGTATTATTAATATATAGTTTTTTAATTAACAATAACTTGTAAATGATTTGAGAGTAATCGGTAAGGTCGTTTTCATTCATTCCAAAGGAAGAGTGTGCGCTCCACTCCAAGTTAAAAATTACTTCAAAGGATAATAATTTTATAAATTACAATAAAGAAATCAGATTGTATTTTCATAACAAAGAGCCGATTATCTATCATTTTCAGGAAGTTTCCCCGCAAACAATGGGTGAGACACAATAGTTCGTCAGCGAGTCACTAGACCCTCAATACTATTTCATTCAGACGGCGGATCTGATTGGTTTTGTTCTAATATCCATTGTTTTAATCTTACTAGTGAACTAATTAAGGCTCTGTACACATGGAAGAGAAAATTTAAATAAAAAAGATTGTTTATTTAGGATAATTTATTGTAATTTCATATTCATTTTGATAGATTAATGTACTTATGGTGTAGACGCGATTGGTTGTGGGTTCGATTCCCATTTGGAGGAAAGATTATATTTAAGTTAAGTTCGCCATTCAACACATAATGTGTCAATTTGTAGTGTTAAACAATCCATGGTGTGTCTTGACGCTATGTTGTTTCTAACTAACCTACTATAAAACGGTGAACCTGAATGACAGAAATACTTGCAACTACAATGTCAAAAATTAGCCATTTTTATAACAAGACGAAAAACCCAAAATATAAATATTTGAATTTAGTTGTTTCAAAAGGTAAAAGCAATAGATAATTTCCCATGTTTGAAAGGAGCATATATCATTTTTCACCTGAATATAACCGATAT
This sequence comes from Dryadula phaetusa, assembly GCA_032432895.1. Lineage (NCBI taxonomy): Eukaryota > Metazoa > Arthropoda > Insecta > Lepidoptera > Nymphalidae > Dryadula > Dryadula phaetusa. The sequence continues at coordinate 4,098,118 of JAOYRS010000017.1, read as the reverse complement.
AGCGTGGCGGAATTCAACGCTGCAGCTAGGCATACTAGAACGGGGAAGTAACAATTAGTTTTTCAGAATGGAGATGGTAACAACTACCATAGAATTTACATAGTATTTTTAATAAACGATAAAAACTCGTAAATAGTTATTTTTACTGGTTACATATTCTAACCCTTAACAATTACATTCTATAAATATTGACCATGGAGATTTAAAAAAACAGTTTCATGCTCTATCCCGTATATCAGGATAGACAGAGACAACCTGGTGTCAAGACCCTACGTCGGCTGGTTTCCTTGAATGTCATTATCACCTGATTATGACATCACCTGATTATCATTTTCTCCTTATTATCTGAAACAACCCTTATTGATACCCAAAGCGTACGGTCTTCGGTAAATAAACTACTTTTAAATTAAATTTAAATTGATTCATTTTTAAGCTCACATTATTACAGTTGGTAGCTTTTTTAGCTTCCCGCTTGTATCCCACATAGTAGTGTAGATAGAAAGTACCTCGTGTCAAGACACTATTGCGTGTTGAGTGGTGGAACCCAACGCCACACTATCAGTAGCACGTAACCTATTTTTCGTCATTAGATATATATATATATATATATATATATATATATATATATATATATATATATATATATATATATATATATGTGGGTTCTAATTCTATATAGGGTATACATTAGTAACGTAAGTTAAAAAAAATTATACGTTTTTCAAAAATGTTATTTATAATATATATCTTACAAATTGCAAATCTATCTAACTATCTTACTCAATTAAATTATTTTACAGTTACATTTTCTACATAAAATATAATATGTAAAAAGTTTAAAAATATCACTTTGAACAAAATTTCTTTTACTCGCCACAAAAGCCAGATCACTCAGGACTGATTCTGCAGAACAAATGTGATTATTCGGCCGACCGGTGTTATTAGTTTGAGTGATCCTCGATGCCAGGTTGTATAGAAGCAAGCTTTGACGTTAACGTTTGTTTGGGGAAAAAGCTGAAACTATTCGTAACATTTAGCTGTTGAAAAAATATTTTCAGTCAGTTTGTTTTTCATATTGGTTTTATTGAAACTATATATATATATATATATATATATATATATATATATATATATATATATATATATATATATATATATATATATATATATATATATATATATATATATATATATATATATATATATATATATATATATATATATATATCCTCGATGCCAGGTTGTATAGAAGCAAGCTTTGACGTTAACGTTTGTTTGGGGAAAAAGCTGAAACTATTCGTAACATATATATATATATATATATATATATATATATATATATATATATATATATATATATATATATATATATATATATATATATATATCTATATATATGTGTGTGGGTTTTATTAGTGAGCCTTTACTTATGAGGTCGTTGCGGCTTAGTGGAACAGGGTCTGACGATTGGTTGTTGGTTCGATTCCGACGGTCGTGGTGCAGTGGGATAGCGTAAGACTGTAAACGCGATCGGTTGTGCCGATTTGATTCCAACTTGAGGGAATTATTATATTTAAATTATTTTCACTCTCTGACCACGGTAAGGTAAAATGCGGCCCACCACTGAACACGCAATATCACGAATTCGGTGGAAAGCTAAGTACGGAGTGTCTTGACACGAGGTACTTTCTATCTACACTACTACGTCGAAAGCTAAAAAAGCTACCAACTGTGATAATTTGACCTTAAAAATGAATCAATTTAAATTTAATTTAAAAGTAGTTTGTTTACCGAAGACCGTACGTTTTGATCAATAAGGGTTGTTTCAGATAATCAGGTGATAATGACATTCAAGGAAACCAGCTGACGCAGGGTTTTGACGCTAGGTTGTCTCTGTCTATCCTGTTATACGGGATAGATCATGAAACTGATTTTTTTTAAATCTCCATGGTCAATATTTATAGAATGTAATTGTTAAGGGTGAGGATATGTAACCAGTAAAAATAACTATTTACGAATTTTTATGGTTTATTAAAAATACTATGTAAATTCTATGGTGCTGGTAACCATCTTAATTCTGAAAAATTAATTGTTACTTCCCCGTTCTAGTAAGCCTAGCTGCAGCGTTGAATTCCGCCACGCTATATCGGTTATATTCAGGTGAAAAATGATATGTGATATTTTCAAACATGGGAAAATATCTATTGCTTATACCTTTTGAAACAACTAAATTCCATTACTTATAGTTTGGTTTCTTCGTCTTCTTCAGTTTCACGTTTTTAATTCGCACAGTAGGGTAGTCAGAGACAACAGAGCGGCAAGATACACCATGGACTGCTTTCCACCATAAACTGAGATATTACTTGTTGAATGACGAACCAATAATTTCCCTATATATATATAATCTACAATAAAAACACTAGGGTAATAAAGAATGAAAAGAAATATCACTTTTGTAGCCATTTACTTCAAGAGTTACATTCATACATGCATATATTTAACATATATACAATTATTTACAAACACATACACTTATATATATATATATATATATATATATATATATATATATATATATATATATATATATATATATATATATATATATATATAATGCTACCAGTAGAATATTGCTTGTACTAAAATTAATATCTATAATACATAATAATTATAATTTTAAGATAAAAATAAAAAAAAATGGTGACTAGAAAGTATGCCTAAAACATAATACAGTATAAAGCGTAAAGCTCGTAGTTTATAAGCGTCATCGATGTAACGGTATTTTGTTTTTCTTAGAAAATATAATAAACGGCGAGCTTTCGAAGCTCTAATTGGAAAACTTACGTGATGTTATCTTCTATTTGTATGATATATATTTTTAATTTTTTTTAAAACTATATCATGTTACAGCTTAAATCAAATTTTAGATAAAACGTGATTTTCCTAAGTTAGAATTAATATTATTTAAAGTTTTTTTTGTATATAGCTAGAAACAACTGGTTGTTAAAGTTGAATATCAGAAAAAATCAAAATAAAAATGCATTTTTTAAATATTGAGTAAGTAAATTCATTATTTTTTATTTTAATAGATCAATTAAGGTTCAAAAGATATTTTCTTTAATAGTCATATGTATATGACGTCATATTGGTACTGAGGGGGGGGGACTTGAGGGCAATAAAGTGACTCCTAAGGGATGGTTGACTCTGACTAGAGAAACCGCGTTCTAGCTAAATAATAAAAAAATAGACTTAAAAATAATTTCTCGTTATTTTGGTCAACTTAACAGGGAGCTGAGTTCGCGCTATGAAAATATGTATTGCCCTCGGTCGGCGGCGAATTGTGACTGGCTTTACAGCGTATAAGATTCTTTGAAATTGATATTGATATGAGGTAGAAATATTATTATGCCGCAGCGTTTAGTTACGCCAGACTATCGATAATTTTCGAGACATTTCATGTACAAAATTAAGAACGGAATATTCTTACACGTGCCAGCTGAGCTACGTTGGTGTAACCGACGAATGATTTCATTTAATTTACATTGTACACGTTTCTTTAATAAAATATATTAAATATAAATCAAAATTAATATACTTGAAACGTTTGAAAATTTATTAAAGCTTTCGACATACATTATAATTTTAATATTTAGTATATCAAGTTGGTGAGGTCTTTTAATTTTAACAAGAAGCGCTAGTGTTGTGTACTTGAAAGGACGTCGAACGAGGAAAGAAACAGCAAAGGTTCAGGGTTCAGGTGACATTTAGCAAAGAAAATAAATGATTCTTCAAATATTCCTAATCAAATTTAAAGTTTCTTAATATAAAACTTCTTTCTAAAGAAATAATGTAACAAAGGTGATTTTAAATTATTTTCCACTTCCTCGCTCTGATAACATAAAGTGCGGCGTTGAGTTTCACCACTCGACACGCAATGTCTCGAATTCAGTGGAAAGCAAAGTACAGAGTGTATTGACACTAGGTACTTTCTGTCTACCCTGATATGCGGGATAAAAGTGTAAAGGTAAAAAAAAATATTTTCACTTCTTCGCTCTGATAAGATAAAGTGCGGTTGAGTTCCACCACTCAAAATGTAATGTCTCGCATTCAGTAGAAAGCGGAGTATGGAGTGTCTTGACACTAGGTACTTTCTGTCTACCCTGCTATGCGGGATAAAAAGCGTAAAGCAAGAAAAAATTTAAAAAATTGATTTATCATTTATTTAATTCATTTAAACTAACTACTTTTCAAATAGACAGTAGTGATGTACCATTTGGTTCAAACTCACTAAATCAAAAAAGATTATGAAAAACGTGAATCTTTGTAATGAAATTATCATTTTTATTAAAATAATGCAAATTGAAATTCCTTAGTTTACACAATAAATTTCATTTAAAATCATTTTTTTATAATATATTATACAATGAAGCCGGTAGTGGCGCAATGGGACTGTATACGCGATTGGGTGTGGGTTCGATTTCTATTCGGGGGAATGACTATACTTTAATTAATTTTATTTCCTCGCTCTGCTAAAACAAAGCGCAACGTTGAGTTCCAACACGCAGTCTCAATGCGGGACGAAAAACGTGAAGCTAAAATAATAATTATAATATTATACAAATGGGAGTAGAACCCACAACCTACACAAACCCAACATTCGCTCAACACATTCCCACTTCATTACGAAAGATCTACTGTATAATGAATTTCAAAGAAAATTACCACACTCGTGTAATTAAAGCCGCTCACAGACGGTGTACATTTTATATTAGTAATTATATCTGGTGTAAAAGAAAGTTACAATTTGCAGGACATCAAAGGGATTCAAATTATGTATTAAAAGTTTCGCTCGCAGTGAATTATGAATTTTTGCTACGTGGTGAGTTTACTTTTGTGCGTGCAATGGTCTAAGGCTTTGAATGAAAGGATAAATTCCTTTAATGTGGTTCATTTTGAAGGTAACAAGTTCAAATTTTATATTACTTTAGGCTTGTTGAGAACAAACAAAGAAATTAATTTTAAGTATGCCTTACTAGGCCTTCTGGTTTACCTGGTGAAGGTACATCCTCAGCTGAAGCTTGATAGCTTACCTTTCTCCTCTTCTTTTGTAAAATTGGCGCAAACTGGAGAGTGGTTATAGGTTCGATTCCTATTTGAGGAAATTTATTTTCATTTCTTCGCTCAAGTAAGAGAAAGCGTAGCATTAAGTTCACTTCTCAACATGCCATGTCTCTATTTTAGGTGAGCAACGAAGTGTTTTGACATCAGGTAGTCTGTCTACTCTGCTTTTTTTCAGGGTTAATTCTAACGATTATCATTTAATTTTAACTCAGTAGAAATTGCAACTCACATTCAGTGACTTCTAGCCGTTGTGACCAGAGGATAACCAGGAAGGTTCTGATCATGTATATATCCACTGTACCCTAAATCTCGTTCGAGCTCGTCTAGAGCTATCATAATACTTTAAAAGATTCATATATCATTCAATTTTTTTTCTTATAAATATAACATTACATATAATTATACGTTTACTACAAGTTCGCATAATGGAAGCAAAAATCATAAATAGATTAAGATGGTAATAAATCATTTGAAGTTATTTCAACATTTTTAGTGCGAGCTCAAGCGTTCCACAGCACTTGGATGAAACGGTCTTGGATGAAATATCTTTTCAGATTATATCAAGTTAGACTAATATTGTGTCCTGTCTCTACGTCACTAAAAAAAATTCCCTATATCAATTTTAAAGGCATTTCTTTACTTTTAGCTTCACGCTCGTATTTCGCAAAGCAGGTTAGACAGGAAGTATCTAGGATTAAGATACTCTGTACTCTGCTTCCCGCCAAAATGCGATATTGCGTGTTGAGTGACGGAATTCAACGCCGCATTTTGTTTTAACAGTCGGTCGCGTTTACACTCAGATACTGTACTGCTCTGCTACGACTGATCTCTTATAATTTGTAAATATATATAATTATGTACAGATGTCAATTAAATAAACTCTTTAAATATGTATTTGAGTTACGTGTATAGTTTAGAAAAACGAATAATTTTTAAAAAAATATTCAGGGAACATAGCAAACTATATGTATCCGTAAGTATAGAAAAAAAATAAGCATAGGAAGCCTTAAGCATAGGAGAAATTCTACAGTAGGCTAAGCAAAGCTTTGAAAAAAATCTCCGCTTGCGTTGTTGACATAACTCAACGCCGCGCTTTGTGTTACAGAGTTAGGACACACAATTATACAAAAAACACAATTATCACACTTAACATACTCCGTAAAAGAAAATAGAATATCATAATTCCAGTAACGTTTTATAAATATTATTTACATTTTTAAAATTGTTTTTCGTTGACTAAATATAATATTAAGTATCAATACAACCATAAAGACATCGATTGACATTAATTTTTATAGATTCTTTTACGTATGTACGTACCTTAATGTAGGTACATACATAAAAGAGAAGAATAAAATACAAATACATAGAAAACTTTAATTTCATTTTATAATTAAGGAATTCGAACCCGTAACTCAGTTCGTGTTAATATATAACAAAATGGGTCAAATCTTCGCTATACATTCATACATACGTACATGCTAAATTTAATTTTTATATAGTATTACTTAATTAATATTAAATTTATATTAATATAATAGTGATGTACTTAAATTAATTTAACATTTTTTTTGTAATATAAGGTATAATATTATATTCCTATGTTAAGTAATTAAGTCACACTGTATAATTTACAACACTATTTATTACAACCATCCCTTATATTTTATTATTTAATAATTAAATATATAAAAATAAATATTATAATGTTTTTTTTTTATTTACACAATTATATTTAGCTAAAACGAAATCCATTGACGCGTAAAACACGCGTTGCCTTAGCAACCTGTCATTGTCACAATCACTGTCGTTTTATACATAAGTATATAAACGTATGCAGATCATATATATTTTCTTCATTGCCTTGAAAATGTTTTAATACAAAATATACAATAGTTTTGCCAAATGTTTTCTCTTTTATATACAAATAAAATAATAATAAGAATAATAAAAGAGGCCGGTTATGACGCAGTGGAACAACGTTTGACGCTAAACCCAATCGGTCGTAGGGTCGTTTCCCATTCGGGGGAGTGATTATACTTTTATTAATTTCATTTCATAGCACTGCGAAAGCGGGGTACAGAGCGTCTCGATACTAGGTATTTTCTTTATATCCTAAATAGACAAAAAAAGTTAATAATTTTAAATTCTAATATTTTAATAATCGCTTTTTAAATAACATGTTAATAAAAAAATGATAAAAATTAATGATGTGTAATGAAGCATAATTAATAATATATTTCAATATATATATATATATATATATATATATATATTGAAGATTTGTATGTCTATACGTTTGAACAATACGTTATAAAATAACTAGACACTTTGTGGCCACATCACTCTCCAGTAATCTAATATTATACTTCATTCGTGTATAATTTGATTTCATGCTTTATTTCCCATAGCAAGGCAGTCAGAGACGACCTAGCATCATGACACTAAGTCAACCGCTTTCCGCTTGAAATCGAGATTGCACGCTGAGTGGCGACTCAACGCCGGGCTTTGTGTTACCACAGCGGAGAAATGAAATGGAATTTTAAATATTACCCCGATTGGAAATCGAACCCACAACCAATGGTGCTTACAGACAGACACTATACGTTGGCCAAGCTGTCCTCTGGTATTCACTATTGCTGGTATTATTATTTATCAAAACAATCGATTCTGGAAATAAACACGAACGAAATCGCGATTACAACTAGTTACAGGACACACACACACACACACACACATATATATATATATATATATATATATATATATATATATATATATATATATATATATATATATACAAACATACAAACTAACGCACATAATACTAGAGACATAGCTTTCATTTCGTATTAATTACACTCGCTTCAAACCGAGTTAAGCACAACCGACGTGACCCGTATTTACAATAATATTATTGTAATATAATACAGTATTTACTTGTAAATCTATTTTATTATTACTTTGAGCTTCAAATGTAAAGCTTGTAGATATTAGTATGAATAGCTTTTACAGTTTCAAGCTATTACCCCGCATAGCAGGGTAAACAGGAAGTACTTAGTGTAGTGGTGTGTGAGTTGCGGAACTCAACGCCGCGCTTTGTCTTACCAGAGCAAGAATGAAAATCTTTTTAATCCCACTCACTGCGGTGCCACTGTTCCACGACCGGTTTCCGGTTAAAATTCAATTCACACTAAATTTTTTAAATTTGTTGGATTTGAGCCTGCTATATTTTTGGTAATAATTAGTATTAGTAATATTATAGTTAAGACAACGGCCGAATACAAAATATTATGTTGAGTGGCGGAACTTAACGCCGCATTCTAGTCCTAGATCAAGGAAATTAAAAGTTAAACATTCCATTTAATTTTTTAATAACGTGCTACCAAGTGTTTACAGTCAGAAGTTATCACTGCTCGACGAAAACCATTGTTTAATATTTACGAAACTTTTTATTTGAAAGTATGGTATTCATTTTCCAATTTTCTAGAAATTTGCGAAAAGTGTTAGCAAATATATAATACGAGAATTTTTGCCTACCCAAATAAACATTATAAAAAAATGACTTCACGGCTTTTCCCTCATTGCAGGGTGAGGCTGAACTCCGTGTTTTGTGCAGAAAATAAAAAAAATCAATTATTATAATTAATATTTGAGCCCAGTCGTGGCGCAGTGGGACAGCGATTAACTGTAAACGCGATCGGTCGTGAGTTCAATCCCCACTCGGTTATAGTAAAATTATTGTCCGCGCTCTGGTAAGACAAAGTGCGGCGTTGGTTCTACCACTCAACACGCAATGTCTCGAACTCAGTGGAAAGCGAAATAAAGAGTGTCTTGACACTAGGCTGTTTCTGTTTGCCCCGATATGTGGGATAAAAAGCGTGAAGCTAAAAACAGAATATTAGGAAGAAATTACATTTCTTTACCTGGTAGCAATATTAGGTACTTATTATTTCCCTGCTCTGTAAAAAGCGTGACATTTGGCTTGAGTTCCGCCATGTCTCAAATTTTTAAATTGACATTAACATCTCCATTCTATCTCTACTACGTGGGCTGAAATATGGAAGTAAATAAAAAAATACTTACAAAATATAAAATTATGAGTTAGATCTTTCTCTGTAGCTATTAACGCCATGTATTTAAATAGAACTGCTTTAAACATGCTCGCTTTAATTTATATTACGCATTTAATGTTAATTGGTATTAGATATGTTGATTGTAGGTTGTCTCTGACTACCCTGCTATGCGGGATAAAGCGTGCTTTTTATTTTTTTTAGTAATCATTCCATCGAATGGGAATCGAACCCACAACCTGTCGCGTTTACAGAAAGACTCTAGTGTCCTGCTACGTCATTTTGACCTCTATCACTTATATACACATTTAATTACGGTGAAGGTACTGTCTGTTGGTATAGAAAAAAAAAATTTACTAGAACCCGGAGTGCTTTGACACTAGGATTTCTCTGAAAACCCTGCTATCTAGAAAAAATGTTTGCAAGCTTTCCATTTGAAATACAAAAGTTACTTACATTTAACTAGTATAGTTATAATAGAGATATTGATCATAGAATTATATAAACTGTACAAACACAAAAGTGATACACCTTCTTGATAATTTCTCAAAATTGATTATTTTGGAACTACTAAAGCAATTAAATGTAATATTTTAAATGAAAATATTTCAATCAACCAATATACTGGGTCTGCTACCATGATCTACTGCAAAGTGTCTATATAATCGAGTATCAAAATGGTTTCATTTAAAATGTTGTAACATTTAATCGAGTTATCAATTTATTAAAAAAACAAACAATAATCTTATCAACATCTCTATTTAAGTATATACTAAATAAAACTCCTTTTGCTACGAACAGTGAAGTATTTTTCTGAATGCCTTTCTGAACTCAGGGTTGAATATTGTGTAAATGACGGGGTTTAGAAATGAATTTATGTAACCGAGCCACGTGGTCAAGATGAAGACGGTGACTCCGGGTGAGAAGGTGAAACCGAATTTAGTGCATATAGCGTCCAGCACTGAGCACGTGAAGAATGGCGCCCAGCAGAACAGGAAAACACCTGCAAAATAGTTTTTAAATTAATTTTTGTTTCGATATTAGAAATTTAAATGCAGTGGTAACGAGTTCCATTCGCTTTCAGAATTGTTAATATTGAAATTATTTGCTTTTTTCCTTTCTGACAAGATAAAATTCGGCGTTAAGGTACGCCAATAACCATTGAGTTGGTGAATAATAAAATATCTCAATCCCAACTAAGCCACCTTGTCTCTCCATCTAAATACGGAAGAGGGATTCAGAAATATAAAAGAGAGTATATTTTATTTTTACCCAAAACAATAGCAAGTGTTTGCGTAGCCTTCTTCTCCTTTTTCGCGAAGGACTTAGCCCGCAACTTGCCGGCCCTGTTCGCTCTGAAGATCGTGAATCTTGCTGCAGATGCTGCGCTTCTGAATCTCCGACGAGGCGTTGAGATCAGGGAACTGTTGCTAAGACGACTTAGTTTCTTCCTACAGGTATAAAAAATCAATGATTAAAAAACTACAGTAAATATTTCTTAAATTTACATTTATCTGTACAAGGCGCGAATAAGTTGATATATAAAAATTGAGGCCGGTTGTGGCGCAGTGGTCAGATAGCGTCTGACTGTAAACACGATAAGTTGAGAGTTCGATCCCCACTTAGAAAATTATTATATTAAATTATTTTCACTTTCTCGCACTGTTATGAGAAACTGTGGCGTTGAGTTCCACTACTCAAGATGCTCTTTGTGTCTAAAAAATAATAAAAAATGCTACATTATCAGGGCAGCTATTTTAAATTTCAATTTTTCATTAGAAAAGATTTATCGATTTAGTTATTCACGTTATGAATATGGCAATCCTGATGCCTATAATGTTTTACAAAATATGTGCAAATCGGCTTATCAACATGCTCACGTTTGATACGTATATAGTATCTGCTCCATTTGATTTTATGTCACTTGCAATTGTCATATGTCTGAGTGAAGGGTGATGGTTTTCATGGAAATATGACTTTTCCCTTTTTTCATAGAAATTTCGAAACATCAATTTTTCAGAATTTTCTTACTCCGCAGGAATCTCAAGTGCTTTCTACAATCACTTGGTACAACCCCGTAATGTCTGTTAGTGGCTCGGTTAGTAATGAAATATTTTTATATACATTCATAACAATATGTAATAACCACTAGCAAACCTTGTACAAAATAAATAAATAAATAATGATATCCTCGTATAATTTAATAAGTGCATGTTATTTACCATAAATTAGACACTTTGTATTATCAAAATGTTCAGAAAATTGCCATTGAATAATCTATCCCCCCCCCAACCCCGTACCTCTATCCCCTAGTAATCAAATGCAGTATTTACAAAAATCTGTTAAAATATTTGGAAAAAAGCCCAAAAAATCTAAATTTCTATAGAAATAAAATTTTCAAAGGCTCTAGACACAGTAAGCTTGTTAGTGAATTGTCAAAAGATTTATTTGAGAGATCCCAATCTGTATGGGTTAGGACTATCACACCGGATATATCCGGTCTGGACCGGATTTGAGGGTAGAAACGTGATTTAGATTATATCCAATGATGATAATAGTCTTATTTCTGACTGTCTGGTATTTCGCCTAAGTGTTATTTAAGTGAATTCTAAGCGGGATAAAGCGTAATTTTTATGAGGCCTCTGACTCTCGGGTAAGACGAAGTTCGGCGTTGAGTTCCGCCACTTGTAATGTCTCGAATTCATCGGAAAGCGTACTTTTTTAGGTGTACTGGCAATCTTATTCATGTGGTCAATGGCTAGAATAGAGCGGATTCGATTCTCGCTAAGTTCAAAAATAAACGTTTACACTTACGTCTTCTAAAATGCTTTATTTCCCGTGGTGTGAAATAACAGTTTAAAAATATTTAATTTATTAAATTAAATATATAATAAAAATATTAAAATTAATTAAAATTTCGTCTTTTATCGTTTTCTTTAGATCTTACGAATCTTAATAATTAGAATCGAATGAGTACACGCCTTTATTTGTAACTAGTGCCAAGACACTTCGTACTTTGCTTTCAGTTGAAGCGAGGAAGTGAAAGTAATTTAAATATTATCAGTCCCCCGAATGGGAATCGAACCTACAACCGATCGTGTTTACAATCAGACGCTGTCCCACTGCGCCACGACGGGCCTCACATATTAACACAGTACTTCAAAAGGAAGTCACGTTTTTAACGGATAACCCTTCTTTGCCCATCCACTAACGCTATTCTTAGCTCTAATTGGGGTCATTTTATTTAATCACAATGACTACCCTTCCAAAGCTTTTGGATTATTTTTTTTATTTTCAAATAAAAATTAGCTTTTTATTTTTTTTTAGCTTCACGCTTTATCCTTTGCGGGTTAATCAGAAACAACGGAGCGCCAAACACTACGGTCCCTGCATACCTCTTTCGCCTCGTCCACAGTCAGTCCTCTTCATATAAGTCCTTCGGGGATCATGCTTTTTGCGTGACGTATTTTTGATACTGTGTTTTCAAAAGTCAACCGAGGTCTTCCCCGACCTCTCGTACCACTCACCTTGGCTTTTTACATTTCTTTCATTTAATGTAAATTCCATTTTTAGCAGCTACACATTTTATCCCGCATAGCAGGGTAGTCAGAGGCGACCTAGTGTCAAGACACTCTGTTCTCTGCTATCCGCCCGGAATCAAGACATTGCGTGTTGAATGGAGAACTCAACGCCGCGCTCAGTCTTACTAGAGCACAGAAGTAAATATATATTTTAAATATATATCAGTCCTGCGAATGAGAGTCGAACCCACAACCAATCGATAACGCTGCGCTACCATGGCCTAATTTTTATGTAGACCAAGAAAACGCTAACATTTTTCTAGTCGCTCATTTTTCTAGCTCATCTTCACTCAAGCACAACTTAGATAATACGTGATCCTACATTTTATATGGGACCAAGTTAACCCTGTCGTCCTTCGCGATATTTTTTTTGATTGATTTTAGGAGTATTATTTTTCGCAAATTAATTTTTATTTCGCTACAATACGTTTCCGTTACAACTTCCAATCAACTCAATTTTTTCTGACATCTTGCATAAATATCGTCATGTTTCAAGCAGTTCGCTTAAAATCTTAGTTAATTAAATAATAAATACGAATTCTTCATTATTTCGCTTTTTTCGCTTGTTAAAAAAATAGCTTATATTTCCTTATAAATTGTTCTAAGTATTGCTAACAATCGTACGAAAAACTACTTCTTACTAAACTGATTTTCGTACCTCTTGAGTTTATCGCAAACATAAATAGGCGCGGTGGGGTTTTATATATTTATTTATTTTTTTTTATTCCATTCAATCTAGTTATCTTTTTTGTTGTTCCGTCTGTTCTGTTATTGTATATTTTTAATTATCTCTATGTTTTTGGAAATGGATGAGGTATACATGTATATTTATGATTTTTTTAACAATTTTTTTAATATTTGTTTACCACATGACTGCTGTATAACGCTTCAACATATCTGTTAGAGGAAAACTAGACTGGCTCCCTACCGCCACCGGTTTATTCAGTAGTTAAGGACTCTCCCGATATACGATTTTTTATATACCCAGTGAGGTCGATAGCGGGGCAGTGGGGCAGCGTCTGATTGTAAACGCAATCGGTTGTGGGTTCAATTCTCACTTCGATTTCACTTCGATTCTCACTCTGGAGTGACTCCCCCGAGTAGGGTAGACAGAAAGAGTCTAGTGTCAAGACACTATATGTAACCAGCTATGCAGGATAAAAGTGTGAAGCTAAAAAAAATATATACCCAGTTGCATGTCTCTATGTTGCGTCTTACAACTCCATGGACTTACGGGATTGAGATAAAATGCGAGCCCAAAAAGAATGAAATCAAGAAAGTTATTTTAAAATATAAACATAATTGCAACTGTACAGCTTTACGATTTATCCGGCATAGCGTGGTAGCCAGAGACAACTTGACATCAAATTATTCCATTGACTGTTTTCCGCCCGATATCTGGAACTCAACGCCGCGCTTTGTCTTACCACAAGTAAGATTTAAATAAATTTAAAATAATATCAGTTCCTCGAATGACAATGGTATTGCCGGTACCTGGTATATATATATGATGATAATCTTTAATCAAAGTATGTTATTTATAGAATATTAATAGCTACTGATGTAAACATTGTATAGTTTATAAGTTGAGAGTATAGTGTGGCGATCTTGGTGTAGTGGGCACAGCACCTGACTTTAAGCGCGACTGGTTGTGGGTTGTGGGTTCGATTCTCAATCAAACGAATGAATATATATAAAAATTATTATCCTATTCCTTGCTCTGGTCATACAGAATCTGTGGAAAGCAGCCAACGGATTATCTTGACATTAGCTTGACTCTGACATCAATGCTATGGCTGTATAGTGTAGTTTATTTTTTTTTATAGGACAGGCAAGGCAAACCAACGTGCGGGTCACGTGATGGTGAGTGATCACCGCCGCCCACGACCCCGTGTAACATCAGAGGAGCTACAAAAGCGTTTAAAGCCGATCTTTAAGCTGGGAATAAGTGGGGAAAATATTAATATATTGATAAAAAAACCTAAGTCCTAAGTTTTTTTTGCCTGATGTTTATTTTCAGAAAGAGCACTGGATGTCCTTTTGATCTATACTATGTGTTTGACATATAAGCGACACATACGTTGCCAGGCAACGTGAATTTTACGAGAAATTTGTCTATAAAGAGCCAGTTAACGTAGAGTTATGTCATTCGAATATCATTCATCATTGTAACAAATAGAAATGTCAAAATTGTCTATATAATTTTGACATTTCTACTCTAACTATCTATTCTAATCCTATGATTAGAATAGATAGTCAGTTAGAACTATACAATGAAGAATGTCATCGCCATATCTATGAAACAAAAATATATTTTCGTTGGTCATATTGTTTTGGCTGTATCTGCGAACACTTTAACATTATATTTTTTCTTAGCTTCACGCTTTTATCCCGCGTAGCAGGGTAGGCAGAAAGTGCCTGGTGTCAAGACACTCCGTACTTCGCTTTCCACCGGATTCGAGACATTACGTGTTTAGTGGTGGAACTCAACCCGGCACTCTGTCTGACCAGAGCGGGAAAGTGAAAATTATTTAAATATAATCACTCCCCCGAGTTGGGATCGAAGCCACTACCGATCGCGTTTACAGTCACACGCTATTCCACTGCGCCACGACCGACTTAATGTAATATATAAAGCTTTACACTTTTGGGGATCACAAGCATTGGAGTCAACTCAGTGTCGAAACACTCCATTCCCCGTTTTACATGTGGATTTGAGACTATGCGTGTTGAACGGTGGAACTTAGCGCCGCTCAAAAGACCAATGTTTGGGAATATAATGATTTACTTTAACTTATAATATAGATTAAATGATTCAGAACATTTTAATTTAAAATTTATATTTAACATAACAAAACAGTAATCTACTGCATTAAGACTTAGACATTGAGAACACGTAATGTCTTGATTTCTGGGGTAAAGAAGTCAATCGAGTGTCTTGACACTTAGTTGTCTCTGACTACCCTGTTATTCGGGCTATAGAGGGAAGGCTTAAGAAAATAAAAAATCTATATACATACATCATATGTATATTTGCCACGTGATTACTCACAAGTAAATACTTTTTAGATAATGTTAAAAATAATGTATATAAGTAAAAAATATTGCCAACTCTAATAACATGTCGCGTCGCACTTACGGCTCTTAGTGGCAGTGTAGTGGAGTGAGGCCATCGAATAATGCTTGTATTCTACTGGCAATGCTATAAAATGCTTTTTTTACAATTTTTTTTTGTGATAGAAATGCGTAGAATTTAGTGACAAAGTTTGTTTTGCCTTCTAAATATTATAAGTAGATATAAAAATTATGGAAAATAAGAACGGTTTTTTTAACAGCTTCACGTTTTTCCTGCGACATAAGCGTGTGATAACCAAAACATACTGTTTTCTGGTCATTGCTGGAATACACAAGATTGGCGTGTTATGTAATCGTGTTTTGAAAGAGCAGATAAAAGAAGAAACATATATAATTGTTTGCCCGCAGGACGATTGAATTCAAAACCATCACGCTCATAATTAGAGGTGACCACTGGGTTAAAACGGCTAAAGCCTGGAGAGAACTAAATTTGCCATATTTAGTTAGTAGTTAGGTTACTTCACATTAGGGTAATTAAATTAAAAGCATATAGATTCAAATGAATTGAAACTGTCTATCTGATTGATTGTGTTGACCATTAAACGCTAATGTACGGAATGAGGCCGGTCGTGGCGCTGTTTGACATCATCTGACTGAAAACGCAATCGGTCGTGGATTCGATCCCCACTTGGGGGAGTGATTATATTTAAATTATTTTCTTTTCCTCGCTGTGATAAGAGAAAGTGCGGCGTTGAGTTCCAACACTCAACACGCAATGTCTCGGATTCGGTTGCAAGCGAAGTGCGGAGTGTCTTGACACTAGATACTTTCTGTCTACCATGCTATGCGGAATGATTATACTGAAAATATTCTATACATAATTAACGTATATGTTTAAGTTAGTTGCTACTTTTGTTAATAAACGTACCGAAAAATTATTAAATTCTGTAAATGATATTTTAAAAAGATCTCTGATTTTCGCGATTATTATATATATATTAAATAAAACTGTTTTAAATGGATTAATATTTTGGTATTCGTATATACATTTATAGTGACTTGACGTTTTGAGCACTTCAAAACGTCAGGTTTCCACAAATGTATATTCAAATACCAAAATATACGCGATTAATCCGTTTAAAACAGTTTTACTTAAAATATAATCTACCTTTTTGTTCCTCGTGAAACGTTTTCAACTAAGCATAGATTCTTTATTACAATCGACATTTTAAAATATAAAAAAAAACTTTTTTTCCAATCACAAAAATTGTTTAAACAAATCTATATTAACATATCACTTTAGTCGAAATAAAATATGAAAACAAATGTAGCGCTATACTTTCAATGGTCGATCACCTTAAGGTTGCTTAATAGAAGGGATGAGAGAGAATCTGTTCATCCGGAATTATGAGGCGGAGTAATCTTGCCCTGTTATAACTTATTTTAGAAAATCTCTTTTGACCGTCTTGAGTGATTTTGTATACATATGCTTCGGTGGATATAGTCTTCGGTGGATATAGGCTTCATGTTTACAAGCTTTAATCTTCCTTAAGTATAGTTAAAAGCGTTTATGGTTTTCGTGGTGAAGAAAAATAAATTGAGCTGGTTTTTTAGTTTTACACTTTATTCCGCATAGTAAATTGGTCAGAGACAACCTAGTGTCTAGACATTCTGTTGATTGCTTCCCCGAAATCAAGACATTGAGTGCTGAGTGGTGAACTTAACACTGCCCTTTCGTTTTACCGTAGCGAATAAATGAAAATGGTTTTTAAATATAATCCTCTTTCCAAGCGGGAATCGAACACACCACCAAACGCGTTTACAGTTAGAAGATGTCCACTACCATAGCGATACATAAATATTAATTACTTCCCGAAAATATAGTAGCAAATTCCTTTTATAATCTTTGTTTTTTTTATAAGAACGTAATATGTCAAATTTTATGTAACGTGATATTGAGGCCGGTCGTGGCGCAGTGGAACAGTGTCTGACTGTAAACGCGGTCGATTGTGGGTTCGGTCCCCACTCGGGGGAGTCTGGTAAAAGACAAAGTGTGGCTTTCACTAAAGTGTGACCACTCAACACGTAATGTTTCGAATTCGGTGGAAATTGAAGTATGGAGTGTCTTGACACTAGATCATGTCTGCCATGCGGGATAAAAGCGTGAAGCTAAAAAAATGTAACGTTCCGAAAACCGCAAAATTACGGCTTTCCATTCAAACTTCATGTGAACTTTGTCATCCATTCACTTAATGAGTAGCGGAAGACTTACAAATTAAAAAGTAACTTAGATTTTTTATTAAAATATCCAAATTTTTATCCAAACAAATTAAAAAAAACTTAATTATTACCTGACTTATATAGAAATTATTATGGCTGGTCGTGGCACAGTGGGACTGTTGTGGGTTTGATTCCCCTTTGGTGGAATGATTATTAGTTAACTATTTTCATTTACTCGCTCTGGTAAGATAAGATCAGGCGTTGAATACCTCCACTCAATACACAATATCTCGAAGCCGGTAGAAAGTTGACTACGGAGTGCTTTGACACTAAATACAGCTATGCAGGATAAAAGCGTAAATTAAAATAGGTATCTTTATTGTTTATTTTAAACAATTACAGTATAAATAAGACACTCAGTGTCTTAAACTAATGTCTCAAAGTCTAGACGAAACGTAGAGTGTTTTAACACTGGATTCTCTCTGATTCTCTTGTCGTGCGGGAAAAAGCTTGAAGCTAAGTAAAATATTAAAAATTAAAAAAATAAAATATGAATTATACAATATTGCCTCAAAAAGTATCTTATTATGGGGCAAGGCGGAAATTAAATTAATAAATTTACGATCGAAGTAAAAAGAAAGAGTTAGAGATTTAAAGATAACTTAATTTTTTAATTGAGGTGTCTTTAAAAAAATTGAGGCCTGTTTGACAGCGTCTGACTGTAAACGTGATCAGTCGTGGGTTCGATTCCCAGAGATTTATATTATATTCACTTCCTCGTTCTGGCAAAACAAAGTGTGGTGTTGAGTTTCGCCACTAAGAACGCAATTCGGTGCGAGGTACGGAGTGCCTTGACACTAGGTACTTTCTGTCTACCCTGATAAGCGGGATACAAGCGTGAATCTAAAAAACGATTAATTACACATCTATTATTAATTTAGAACACGATAAGCAGATAGTGTTATTCAAGAGAGTCACGTCATCTGAATCCCAGATGTATTGAGAACCGAGTTTTGGTCGTTAAACTCTAAATTGTTATGAATTAACACCAACGACATGCATTAATTCAATCACTTGAAATGAAACTGTTCTAACTACGTCCTAGATTATGTTTACAAATAGATCAGTGTACTTACTAGGGGCGAAGAGTGCAATTTGTGTGAAGGTAAGCCAGCATCGAAAAAAATACTAAAAGCCAAAAAAAATAGTGTAGTGAACGCCCGCAACCTTGTTTGCGTGGACTTGAGTCTTGCTATAATTTTATCGAAATAACAATTAATTAGTTATATTTTTTTTATATTCCATTAATAATTAGATTAAAATGAAACAAAGATAACTGATTGTAAATTAGTTAAGAATTTTCTGAGATTACAGAGTAACATACAAACAGACATACAGATAGATAAAAAAAATAAAATCATTGTTATGGATTCTGTTACATTACTTTAATGTCATCAATGATAAAATTTCTCAAATATATTTAATTTACAAATATCGATAAAAAAATACAATAAAAAAGCAGCTTTACGCTTTATCTGCTTTACTTATGCATAGCAGGGTAGTCAGAGATAAACTAGTGTCAAGACACTCCGTTCATTGCTTTCCGCTCGAAATCGACACATCACTTGCTGAGTGGCGAACTTCATACCACGTTTTATTAAAACCAGAGAAACCAGAGAAACAAACCAGAGAAATGAGAAATAAATTTTAAATATAATCATTACCTCCAGTGGGCATCGAACCCATAAGCAACCGTTAAAAGTCAAACGTTACTCCACTGAGCCACGATAGCCAATCTAATCTAAATAACTACATGGCGATGTAAATAAAAAAAAGAATGAAATGAATAAAACTTTTATACATTGAAATCATTGGAAAGGTATACAAGACTTATATTTAAATTAGACTCTTATAGAAGTCCCTAGGTTTTATTAAGATATAAAAAAGATATTGACTCCATTTTCATACGTTTTTTTTCAAAAATGTTTTCTAATCCTAAGTGTGGATAACACTTTAAAAATAGTAAATAAGGTATTGACTCGTTATATGGACTTTCGATTACAATGTTTTTTTTTTATTTATTTTTATTAGATTTACTGTCAGTAGTCAGAAATAACGGAGCGCTAAACGCAACGGTCCCAGCATACCTCTTTCGCCTCGTCCACACTCATTACCCTCTTCATACCCGCACTTCGGGAGTTCTCATGTTTTTTACTTGCCCTACCTCCAGCATCTTCGATACTATATTTTCAAAAGACAATCAATATCTCCCTTTCATACCACTCAGTTTTGCTTTTATTCTATATATAATTAAAACAAGGGTGTTAATTTTGTATACATTTCAAATGTTATTTAAAATATGTTCGTGTATTGACTTATAACATATATTATAAGATTTAGAAACAGGTAATAACCTTGAAATTTTGCATATACTGTTTGGTTTTACAATCAAAGATTAATCATATTAATGTTTTAAATCTATTTACCTATTTAATTGTGTCTCTGGATCAGTAAACGATACTCTGCAACGATAAAAGGGAACATGTTACTAATATAACAAGTGTTTCTTTAAAGCGGTAGGGGATTCAAATTTATGTCTACATAAAGAGGAAAATCTCTAAGCAAAGAGAAAGGAAAGTCTGAAGAAGCGGTTCAGGGTGGGCAGTTGAACACAACTTAATTTTTTTTCTAGCTACATTGAAAACTAACTAACTAATTAAATATATATATATATATATATATATATATATATATATATATATATATATATATATATTATCGTCCGAATTGGAGGCGGAGGTGACGGATCTCAACGCCGCATCTTCTCTTTTTGCAACATAGATATTAAACTAATTTAAATGTAATTAACTCTCCCACTAGGGATCGGTACACAGATCACAATAGCTTTTTTTATTGTGTGAGATTTTTTTATATATTTTAAACTATTATATTATTATATCTATTATGTAGAAAAACTGATAGCGTCTGAATGTAAAGCTATTAGTGAAATTCCCACTCAGTGAAATGTTAAACAAATTATAATTAGAACATGCAACTCTGGCAAGGCAAAGCACAGCGTTAAGTTCTGTCATTCAACGCAACATTTCCAATTAATGTGAAATATAGAGAAAATAGTATATTTATATTATAAATAAATAATAAAGTTAGTTTATGCTGAATAAAATAAAATAAAGTATTACATTTATAAAGTAAAATTGTTTCAACAATTGTTGTTGAGGCTGGTCGTAGCGCAGTGGGACAGCGTCTGACTGTAAACGCGACCGTTTGTGGGTTCGATACCCACTCGGGGGAGTGTTTAAAATGATTTTCACTTCCTCGCTCTGCTAAGACAAAGTGTGGCGTTGAGTTCCACCACTCAACACGTAATGTCTCGAATTCAGTGGAAAGCGAGTTACGAAGTGTCTTGACACTAGGTACTTTCTGTCTACCCTGATATACGGAATATAAAGCCAGAAGCTAAAGAAAAAAAATGTTCCAACAGTCGGTTATTACGTGACATGGCGGGAATTGAATTAGTAAATTTAAATTGACGTTTCGCAAATATCAAGCTGAAAAAGGTTCAGTACGAAATCTACAAACGTTATATCGTCAATGTCTGTTTTAAACCTAATAATAATTTTATTAAGGTCATTTAATAGCAGTTGTGGGTTCGATTCCCACTCGGGTGAATGATAATATATAATTTATTTCCACTACATCGCTCCGGTAAGACAATGTGCGGCGTTGAAGTCATTCAATATTCCCCTGAATTATAAGACATTGCATGTTAAGTGCTGGAACTCAAAGCTGTTTTGTCCTACCAGAGGCATTTAAAATAACTTAAATATAATGATTCCCACGACTGGGAATCGAACCCACAACCGATCTCGTTTACAATCAAACTTTGTCCACTGCGCCACGACCGGGATCAAATGACATATTTCTTTACTTTTATCAATATCTACAAATACTATTTATATATTTACTATTTTTAAAGTGTTATTCCACACTTAGGATTAGAAAACATTTTAGAAAAAACGTATAAAAATTTGAACGCAGCGGGATTCAAACCCGCGCCTCTTGGATACCGTCCAATATATATTTTAAATATTTATATATTTTAAAACTGCTACGTCCAAGTTATTATATGAAATTTTATATGAGAATTTCAATATGGAATTTAAGATGAAATCTTTACATCAGCGGAAAACTATGCCCTAGGTTGTGTAATAGAATGTAGTGAAAAGCAATATATTTACGTCACGGACAAAAATTGGAGGCCACTCGTGGCGTAGTGGAGCAGTGTCAGGCTGTAAGCTTGATTGGTTGTGAGTTCGATTTCCATTCGGAGGAATCATTAAATTATTTTCATTGTATCGCTTTGGTAAAACAAAGCGCGGCGTTGAGTTCCGCCACTTCACGCGTAATGTCTAAAATTCAGTGGAAAATGAAATGCGGAGTGCTTAGACACTAGATATTTCCTATCAAGGTAGACTTTACGAGATAAAAGCGTCAACTTAAAAAGCTACAATTATACCCACAACCGGATATCGTCAACAACTATAGTGTTTACATTCATACATTGTCCCATGCGTTTCGATGCCCAGAAATATTATGCAGCTTCACGCTTTATCCCACTTAAATCCTAATATATAGAGACAATCTAGAGTCAAAGCACTCCGTTAACTGCCGCCCATATTACAGGGTACTTGACATATATACATACATACATACATACATATATATATATATATATATATATATATATATATATATATATATGTACTGAAAGCATTTAAGAGTATATTTTAGATCCGGATTTGAAGCATGTTTATACACGCATGAATAGACAAATGGTCGAAGTAAGGTATAAAATGGCTGATACATCAAAGGGTGTTCACTTTCACACATGTTTGAAACGCCTTAACGAGGCAGATAGAAACGGGACCCAGGAAATGAAAAAATATAATTTCCTGGATTTGATGAAATGAGGAAAATGTAGTGTCTTAGCACTGGCCTATCTACTGATAGAGGATCAACAAATTTATATCTCTCCCATTTAATCACTAATTTTTGTATATTACATGTATTTTTTTAAATATTTCATACATTGAGGAACATAACGCCACGTTTTGTCTCAAAATATTGAGTGGTAAGCAGTTTGCCTTTGGATCTTGACACTAGATTGTTTGCGACTATCGTACGATATTGGATAAAGCGTGAAGAGAAGAGAATGGTGAAAAAAATATATTAAAAAATAATAATTGCGTAAACGATGCGATCAATAAATAAATAAGGCATTTAACATCACTAGACATAGCGTGGCGTTGAGCTCCGTTTTGTTAAAAATGCAGGAAACGGCAGTTTTGTATATTAGGAAATCTATTGATAAACATGTCTTAGGTAAATATCTCACATATAAATACTTGAGTTGTATACGAAAATATTCTTTACCTTACTTTCATAATGGAATCATAAAATACGTCAAAATATTTCACTTATTGCATTATTGGTTACTAATTTGAGGATTTGCTCCAGCGGCTCGTTGGTCTAGGGGTATGATTTTCGCTTAGGGTGCGAGAGGTCCCGGGTTCAAATCCCGGACGAGCCCAATTCTTTTTTTTTAATATTTTATAATAAAATAATTGATACACCTGGTATTTCAAGCTATGTTAAAATGAAAGAGAACAATACTAAATTATAATAAATAAAATAATCTAAAAGAAACGAAATTGAGGAAGAGGCATAGTAGGTGATGTAAAATTCTAGTATAATAATTATATTATAGCGAAGTACGGAGTGTTTTGACACTAGGTACTTTCTGTCTACAGTATACACAATATTTCTATTAGATAGATGATATTTTGAGATTATTTTCATATATTTTCTAATTTTATATCTAAATTAATGATGTTTTATAATGAATCTACTTGCTTGTAACAATGTTCTGTAGAGTGTTCTTTACGTCATAATTATTATTGTTATAATTGATAAGATCACAATATTTCCATAATATAATTTTTTATAGCTTTTTATATGTAGGTACGTATATATACCATATATACAAAAAGAAATGTATTTTTTTAATTAATTTACGATTTTTTATTAGCGTTTTTCAAATTTTAATTAACTTCAATCAATATTTTGTTTTGTTTATTTATATATTAATAATTTCTTAATTTTTATCCCTTTTAATTGATATAAAGTGGTAAATAGCGGTTATTATTATATTAAATAGATAACTCTAACAAAGTATCAAAACAAATTATAAAAACTTCACTTTGTTAAGAATACATAGAAATATTAAGCTCTCTATGAGTATCTATAAGTATAAAGATATATACATACAAATATATATGGAAATACAATAAAGGTAGAGACCATATGTCTTTAGTATATGAACAAGAATTTAAAAAACAATACTCACTTCAACTCCGGCTTCTTAGGTGGCTCTTTATCTTCTTTTTTCTTCTCTTCTTTAATAGGAGATGGGGGTGGAGTGTGTTCTTTGTCCACGTCCATGTTGGACGGAGCGTAGCCGGAATCGTTGTTCGTGTTCGGATCCATCATAGGTATAGGTGATGCTAGGTTGGCCATTATTCTGAAAGAAAAAGAAGAAAGATTTGAATTAGTAACTATTTTAAATGGATTAATTGCGTATATTTTGGTATTCAAAAGTACATTTTTGGAAACCTGTCATTTTGAAGGTTGATGTATATTGGATGTCAATGTTGTTTTAGCTCTTAATTTATATCAAAATCTTTAATATTTTCTTACATTTTTTGATATATTACTAATCAGACATAAAGGTTCTTATCTACTGAATTATCATAGTCTTTACTAAAAAGTGGAGGCCATTATTAAAAGTGGAGGCCATATTTGTTCAACATTAAGTACCCGTGATAAATAACATATTTATTTGGATAAGGATTAATGTTTATAAAAGCACCTCCGTAAATAATATATTATTTTATAAATATATATATATATATATATATATATATATATATATATATATATATATATTTAAGAGAATTGTTATATTGAGTTAATCGTCAAAGCTAGACATATGCTGTCGCAGAATTTTTTTTGGACTCGGCGCACGCAAGGTTAGAATAATATATGAAGAATTTATATAAAATATACAAAATTTTCCCGTTTTTACAAAATTATTTATTACTGCTTCACTCTTATTAGTCGTAGAGTAATGTTATGTAGCCTACAGCCTTCCTCAATAAATGGACTATTCAATACAAAAAGAATTTTTCATTTAAAATCAGTAGATTCTGAGATTAGCGCGTTCAAACAAACAAACAAACTATTTCGTTCGTACTTGTTATAAATACTTGGTTATACTTGGTTTTAACTACTTAATCATGGCACTCTGTATACTTTCTATCGTTCAAACAAATTTTATACAAGATTTATTAAGTTAACTACTAAGAAAACTACTTAAACTAAGAAAGACTTAGAAACAGGGACAGCGTCTGACTGTAGTCGCGGTCTGTTGTGGATACGATTTCCGCTGAGGGAGTGATTATATTTAGATTATTCTCACGTCCTCGCTCTGATAAAACAGAGTGCGGCGTTGAGTTCCACCACTCAAAACGCAGTGTCTCGAATTCAATAGAAAGTGAAGTGCGGAGTGTCTTGACACTAGATACTATCTACTCTGCTATACGGGATAAAAGCGTGTAGTTAAAAAAACTTAGAAAACGTCAAGTTTCAACATGATACTAATAGATGTATTATGCAAAGAAGAGATACACAGAATGACTGACAAGTATTCTCAAGTGGTTTGGGTATATCGAGGGAAGGAGTGATGAAAAAATGGATATAAAGCAAAGTGAGCAGTATAAGAGGTTGGGGGAAACCTCAGTTTACTTTTGAAAGCACAGTATCGATGATATTGGAGTAAGATCACGTAAAAAGCATGAGGACTCTCTCAAAAGCATAGAGCTTGCTTCTGGAAAAAAGATACAAATTCTATATACCGGCCAACTGACCCTTCAACTATGCCGTCTTATCTTATTACATACGCCGAAATTGTTAACTTTATCACATTTACTTTGTGTCTTATAAAACTGGAGGATTTACACTTAGAAGAGGGTGCGTGGATCAGATCAGTTAAGCTGACCGTATGTGCAACGAGGAGATACGCAGATGGCAGACGTAAACGTAATTGTCACTGTAAGAATGAAGAAGAACTTGCTCAGGTGGTTTGGGCACGTTGAGAGAATGAGTGATGAAAGAGTGGTAAGAAAGATTTATAAAGCAATCCTTTGCTGTGGGTGGTACGAGAGGTAGAGGGAGATCTCGGATGATATTCTATAACATAGTATCGAAAATACTGGAAGGAGGACAAGTAAAAGGCATGAGGACCTCAAAGGGCATACATGAAGAGGATAAAGACTGTGGATGAGGCGAAAGAGGTATGCAGGGACTGTAACGTTTGGCGCTTTTTGCCTCTGACTTCCTCATTAGGGAAACAGCGTGTAGTAAAAAAATATCATTTTTTTTCATCCAATATATGGAAAAATTAACAATTTTAAAATATTGAAACCAGGGCGAGGTGCTAGTAAATATAAAATATAAAGTTTTTACTCATAAATAATTTTGCAAGTGCAGTTTCTAAAGAACTGGATCGCATTACAGTGTAGTGAAACTTCGAGAAAATTTAAAGCAACTTGTATTTTTAAATTATAATATAATATTTTAAGCTTTTACGAAATTAATACACTTAGAGAACCTGAGTGTTTTATTACTTTTCATATTTTATACTAGATGAGCTCGTTACTTCGTCCGCGTGGAATTTATCATCTTTGTACTTACATTTACTAATCTTTGGACTATAATTTTAAAATGAAAGTAGTCTAAATTATTCTTTGTCACAAAAACTATATCAGTGATAGTCCTGTCATAATTAAAAAAAATATATCAGTGATAGTCCTGTCATAATTAGTCTAACCGTTTTAAAGATAAGTCGGAATAAACAGGTAGACGGAGAGTAAAAAATGTAAGAAATAGTATTTTTATATAGGTACCGTGTATACATATAAATAGTAAAATACCGTCATATTTACTATTTTAAAGTAACACTTTCCACAGTTAAGATTAGAAAACATATTTGAAAAAAACGTAAAAAAATTTGAACGCAGCGGGATTCGAACCCGCGCCTCTTGGATACCTTCCAAGCGCTCTGACCTCTAGGTCATGCGTTCTACTACCAGCTCCGTCGAAACTCTTATACTTTTTGTTACAACTTATTTATGTTAGCAACTCTTTAGAGAGATTTTTACAAATTTCTACCGTTAAAGCCGCATCTAATTTTGCTTGCATTATAAAAAAATATTAATTAAAAAATTACCAACGGCGTTAAAATTAATACCAAAAAATAATCCTTTCCCTTTTCGTAAGCTTTTAGAATCAACCGCATTAGGTTTTAAATAGTATTATTCATCTGAAAGAGCAACTGTTGAGTTTCTCACCGGCTTTACTCAGCATATTGGCTTACGGGGCAAGTGGTATGCGTGGGACTGACAATACTGACATTTTTATGTTTTTTAAAATTTCCAGGAATAAATCTAGAATTAAAAAATAATAATATCATTTAAAATAAAAAAGTAACCTATAGAATATAATCTAGGTCAAGACACTCCATAAGTATCTAGTGTCAAGACACTCCATGCTCCGCTTTCCGACGAGCGGGGTAACTCAACGCTACGGTTTCTCATACCAGAATATAATTATAGAATAAAATAATATTTAGAATTTTATTTAAGTCTTCTAAGTTATAGTTGTATGGAAAGGGATATATTCCTATAAGCATGTTCAAACAAACAAACAAACAGTCAAACTCTTTCGTTTTATATTATTAATATATTAGTATAGATATAGCACTAAGGCAACGTATATTTTACGTCTTATATGCGTGTTCTAGTAATGAATATCTCACATATTTGGTTTGAAGTACTTTATTATACCAGAATATAATTATAGAATAAAATAATATTTAGAATTTTGTCTCAAGTCTTCAAAGTTTCTGTTTTAATAATTAGAATCATGATTATGAATGTCAGTGCCATTTTATATATCAGGTCCCATTTTCTGATCTTTTCTATAGTCACAGCCCGAAAGATAAACTCAGTTACGAATCTATATATTTTCAACAAGTGGTAAATTGGGAGTTATATTTTTGCCTTTCTCCTGCCGCGTTTAGACGAACTAAGATCTGTTTAAAAATAATAATTTATATATATATATATATATATATATATATATATATATATATATATATATATATATATATATAGTGAATTCAATATATAAGGTGTTGTTTTCAGCTTAACGCTTTTTCCTGCATAGTCGGACATTTAGGGAGAACTCTGAGTCAAGACACTTCAGCTCAAGACATTGCATGTTAAATGGCGGAACTCAACACCGCATTTTGTTTTATCACATCAACGAAACTCCCTCAAGTTATAATTGAACTCGCACTCAATTGCTTTTAGAGTCGAACAATGTTCAGAAATTTGTTTAAATTTTTATTTATATAAAAAAACGAAGTACTAAAAGCTATTAAGTATGTATAAGGTTTCTGTAGGAAGGTATCTTAAATACTCACAGTCCAGTCTCCTCTACAACCGCGGCCAGCATGAATCTGGCTGACCTCGTGTTTGCCAGCTCCTCGGCGTACGCTCCCATTTCTGATCTAAAAACATAAGGAAAAAATTAATATCTTACATTTATATCGTGCAAAATATAGAGGTACGGTCGTGGCGCAGTGTGATCAGCGTCTGACTGTAAACGCGATCGGTGTGTGGTTCGATGCCCCACTCGGGGAGTGTATTATATTAATTATTTTTCACTTCTCGCTCTGGTAAAAACAAAGACGGAGTTGAGTTCCAGTTGCACACCAGTAGTGAAGTATGGAGTGTGTTGACACTAGGTACTTTCTGTCTACCTGCTATGCGAAAAAGCGGAATGCTAAAATATTAGAATATAACTTTTTTATATGATATTTTTATAATATATATATCTATTAATACCTATAGGATGAAATATAGCATAACTTTTTATACTATTTTTCTAACGAGGTTGCTTAGCTGTTCTCGTTATAAGTCCAAAACTTAAAGCCCATATTTCTTTATTGACATGTTAATAAAAGTACTACGTGTGTGTTGTGGTCAATTGTGTGGCGCAGTGACACATCGTTTGACCGACAACGCGATAGGTTGAAGGTTCAATTACCACTCAGGGAATTGGTTATATTTAAGATTAAGCGCGGCGTTGAGTTCTCCACTCAACCAGCAAAGTCTCAGTTCCAGGTGGAAAGCAGTTAGTAGAGTGTCAAGACACTACGTTATCTCTGACTAATTTGCCTTTGGGATAAAACTTGAAGCTTGAAGCAGCATTAATGCCGTGCTTAGCTGCTAAGGGGAAGAAAATAATAATTTAAATAGTATAATTTCCTTGAACGAGTACATTAGATATGTACTTTACAGTGCGCCGTGGCCTCTAATATCGCCCCCTATATTTATTCATTTTTTAGTTTAGTGGTTTAAGCCGTGTGGGGCTCAGAAAGGACGGAGCGCGAAACGCTAAGGTCCATGTATACCTTTTTCGCCTCGTCCATAGTAACCTTTTCATACGCATATCCGGCGAAGTAATGTATTTCAACAGCATTGAGCTTTCCTTCTTCTTTTGACACACTCATGTTTCGCTGCCGTATAACAACGTCGGTATCAGTACTGCATTGTGAACGGCAAGACGTACAGGTACGCTGACGTTTTGTTTTAATTACAATACAAATAACAAAATAAGTAATTCAAATTAAAAATGATACTTCAGGCGGGATTGAACCCTAAAACCATAACACTAGTCAGACGCTGTCCCACTGCACCACGAGGGTCTTAATTATTGCCGTAATATATAAAAAAAACCAGCTTAATTACTATAAAAACTTATAAATAGAAAAGAAATATTTAAATAACATTTCTTTCAAATAAAACACACTTATAATTGTGGCTGGCAAGTGGCCACTCCGCTTGAATTAAAACGAACATAATTATTTGTTCAAGAGTTATTGAGCATTTCACAAACAAATACCCTTTTGTATAGCAGTTAGATTAATTAAATAAAGTATACTATGGGTATTTTTCTATGGAAATCTAAATTTGGTAATATATATATATATATATATATATATGTACGTATTATTCATCATCGCCCGCTACATACACTGACAGCTCTCTGTGGATTAAAGTCTTTGCAGTCTAGACATGTGACAGTTTTGTTTTATCATATCACTAAAAGCTGTATTTTATGTATATAAATAAATAAAATTGGAGTGTTTGTATAATAATGTATGGATATACGTATATATATATATATATATATATATATATATATATATATATATATATATATATATATATATATATACTGCTGCGGCGAAATTCTTATACGTTTGGTACAACTTATTTATGCTAGCATCTCTGTAGAGAGATTTTTACGAATTTCTGCTACTCGAAAATTATTTGTAAGAAATAATCGTTTGGCAATTGAGAATGCAATGTATTTTAATATATTTCTGCTTATATGGTGTTATTCCACACTTGTACTAGAAAATATTTCATTTCTGCAGTGGAACGCTCTCTTGCTGTAAACAATATGAGTTAAATCCATACTTTGAGCGAGAGAAAGAGGTCTTAAAAAATTATTATTTTAGAATCCAATCCCAAAAATTGTTTTTATTTTGCCAAACAATGGCGTTTATTTCCGTCGTTTGATATTCAATTTTTTTTATTGAAAGACGACAGAGAACGGAGTGTCTTGACAATAAATTCTCTCTGCTATAATATTTATTTTAATATTATACTGAATAATTATTTATACTACTTTAATTACACTACTTTTCTTCCTAAAACGACGCGGCGGTATGTTCTATATATATATAAAAAGCTCTCAAATGATTTATTACTTATATTGTCTAAATATAGAGTTAGATAACAATTGAACAAAGAAGCCATTACAATAGGTGTAGGTAAAGGGTTGAAAACGTTAATCATATTAATTATGTATATATATATATATATATATATATATATATATATATATATATATATATATATATATATATATATATCAATATCTCTCTCTCTCTCTATATATATACTACATTCTACAACAAGGAGTGTTTGTAACAACATTTATGACGTTTCGAAATATTTTTTTTTAACAATTGGCGGCGGTAAGTTCCGCCAATAAAAGTCTATAATATTTATATCAGCATATATATAAATATATATAAAGATAGACTATCGGGATTCGTCTGGCTGTGAACTCTGGATTTTCATTGGAAGGAATAATTAGAATGATTATAGTTTTACTTTTAGCTTCTACTTTACTTTACTTTACTTTACTTTGTCTTACTCTATGCTGTTGTACAGTTGTAGAGTTGTAGAGTTGCTGAACACGCAATGTCTTGATTTTGAACATATGCACTCAACGGAGTTTCTTGACACTGGGTTGTATATGAATATCGTGTTATGCGGGATAAAGCGTGAAAAATACTAACTTGTCATCATCATCGTCATTGCTCCCAGACGCGGTATTCGTTGGTCTGTCTTCGGGAACTTCAACAAAGTGTTGGGTCTGCGCTAGGTTCTCTATGACAACCGCTGCTGTCCCGCTGGAGACAGCCGAGCTGATTGCTGATGATGTTTTGGCCACTCTTTGCTTCTTGGCTCTTTGTCGGATTGCCTGTAGAAATATAATATTGAAATTTACAAGCGTTTCTTATTTTGTTCTTTATTAACTTTGTCCGTAACTTCGTCCATATGGAATTTAAAAATCTGTGAATATTTAATTTATGATTTTGAAACAAAATTAGTACGGGTTACTCCTTACTAACTATCTGCAAGTAAAAGTCCCGTCAAAATTAGTTCAGCCATTCGAGAGATTAGCCGACAGACAGATAGACAAAAAAATTGAAAAAGTATTATTATGGTACATTTTCCTTGTATATATACATATACAATTAGTAAAAAGCGGTTAGTTTACATTACAAACAGATTCCAATTTTATCTATTTGTATATATTATATTTCTATTCTATTTTGGTTTCCTTAAGATAGATCAAAGTAAGAAAAGAAAATTTTATATTCAAATATTCCTCTTAGAATTTGTCATGTCATTTGAAGACATAATAGCGTAACCCAACGCCGCGGTTTGTACTACCTTACCCTCTGGTACGGCACAATATATATATATATATATATATATATATATATATATATATATATAAATATTTTTAGTATAATCACTACTAAGAGAGGATATTACCCACAAATATATTAGTTCGGTCGGACTGTCCTATTGCTTATGTCTATCATAATATCATTATAATAAAGTTATAGTAAATCAACAATAAATAATTTTTTTCATTCGATATTATATAACCTTTATTTTATTTATTTATTTTTTAGTTTCATGGTTTTTACCGAATTCGAGACATTGACGTGTTGAGTGGTGAAAGTCAACGACGCACTTTGTCTTTACCAGAGAGAGGAAAAGAAAATAATCTAAATATAACCACTCCACTCCTTTTACAGTCAGACTCAGTTCCACTGCGCCATTACTGGTGCAGTGAGACTGAGTATATCAAGTTTTATAATAATTAGAAATTAAAGAAAAAATAAAAAAAAACATAAAAAAATATATTTGAGTAGTTGATATTTTTTGACACTAGATCGGCTCAGACTAGCCTACTATGCGGCATAAAGCGTAAAGATGCTTGCTTGCTGCTTTTTTGCTTATATTTATAACTTTAATTATTTTATAATACATAATTTTTCAAAGACTCTAGGAGGTAAAAGGTCTGTACCTCACAGATGCGTTGCCGGCCTATGAGTTAGTCACTCAAAAATGCCAAATGTTTGGTTGCGAAGCAATCAGCCAACAGAGTGTCCAGCCACTAGATTGTCGCAGACTATCTTGCTATGCGGGATAAAGCGTAAAGCTGCTTATATAATTTTTTGCCCTACACAAAAATCGAACTCCATACAACGTAATTATTAAATTAATCATCACTAAGTCATGAGGCATAGCTTCTGGCAATAAGACTACGGAATAACAAGCAGTTATCTCGTTATTTAGCCTGAAACAATACGTTTCATTTATAAAGTCCAAGGTCGATTGAAGATCTACTTAATAGTCTATATACTGTAATTAACTTTGTATTAACAATTGTATTTCACCTAAAAGGAACATTGTGTATTTAAAAAACAATAACGCCAAGTCGGACAGTGTCTGACTGTAAACGCGATCGGTTGTGGGTTCGAACCCCACTCTGAGGAGTGATTATATTTAAATTATTTTTACTTTCTCGCACTGGTAAAGACAAAGTGCGGCGAGGTCCACCACTCAACTTCGAATTCAGTCGAATTCGGTGGAAAGCGAAGTATGGAGTGTCTTGACACTAGACACTTTCTGTCTACTCTGCTAAAAATAACAAAGTGTTTTACAGTAAGTAATTTGACTGAATAGTTTAAAAATTACAATTGTATGATTGATTTAATATAACGATAACTGACAAGTACAAATAAAATTTTTATCAACACATCATGCGAGCGAAGCCGCGAGTGAAATCTAGTTAACTAATAATACCACTTTATACGCAATGTCTGGGATTCAGCGGAAAGCGGGGTACGGAGTGTCTGGACACTAGCTAACAAAAAGTAAAAATCTCTCTACAGAGATGCTAACAACATAAATAAGTTGTAACAAAACACATAAGAATTTCGACGCAGCTGGTAGTAGAGCGCATGACTTAGCGGTCAGAGCGCTTGGACGGTATCCAAGAGGCGCGGGTTTAAATCCCGCTGTGTTCAAGTTTTTATACATTTTTTCTAAAATGTTTTTATACATTTTTTCTAAAATGTTAACACCAAGTAATTTGATGTTCGAAAGACTGAAATCGACTTTAAATTAATTCTGAAAGGGAATAATATTGACCAATTTCTATGAAAATTACGCAATAAAAAGAGTACAAAATTTAGCATAAAGAATGTTATAAATAAATATTTCACATGGTACAACGTGCACGACATACATTTTATACAAAATGTGATATTTGTTGCCGTGACAACTCATATTTGTTGCCGTGACAACGCATCAAAGAGGTGAGATGTTTAAAATTTCCATTTAAAAAATCATATTTATTCCTGTTTCAATAAGTATTTCCGGAAATTCCCCTTTCATGTAAATGTCCCCAACACTCTTCGTGGAATCTACATTTTACCAAGAGCTTTCCAAAGCGTTTCAGCTTAACTCAGCTGTCAGCCACTTAGCGAGTGAGTTAAAAGTTTCATACACGAATATATACTGGTAATTATATAGTTTATACATTATTGCTTTACAATATAAATCCTTTAACTGCATTTTAGAAAATTATCTGTAAAGAGAGAGTAGAAAAATATCATTGATTTACGCGATTATTACACATTTTAAATGAAATTACTTTATAAGGATTAATCGCGTATATTTTGGTAATACATTTTATAATTTGGTAATACATTTTTGGGAACCTAACACTTTACAGTAGCCCGTGGTCACAGGTAGACTGCTTTTGACTGTAACCTATGTATTATCGAATACCGAAATATACGCGATTAATACGTTTAAAATAATTTCATTTAAAATCTATACAAATAAATAAATTGAAGTGTGTTTTCGTAATATTAAAGCAACTTTATTCATTATAGCTTTTTACTAAATACATATGTACATGCACGTTACATATATCAAAATAGCATTTTTAACTGTCTATCTGTTTGTTTGTTTGTTTCGGCTGATCTCAGAAGATATGTAATAAAGAGCAACTTAGGCATAAGTAATAAAATACTTTTTTGAGGCTGGGTCACGGCGCTGTGGGACAGCGTTTGACTGTAAATGTGTGGGTGTCGGTTGTTGGTTTGGTTCCCACTCGGGGGAATGATTATATTTAAATTATTTTTATTTTCCCATTCTGGTGAGACAAACCGCGGCGTTAAGTTGTGTAACTCAACGCGGTATAGCTCGAATTCGTTAGAAAGCGGAGTACGAGGTGTCTAGACACTGCTTACTTTCTGTCTACCCTGCTATGCGGTATGTAAGCGTGAAGCTAAAAAACCTACTTAAAATAATAAATAAACGAACTGAACATATCAAAATAGTGCATACATTGTTGTAGTTTTAAAATAACGATGGTATGAATATTAATCAACTTCATAGCACAGTGTTTATGCTGATGGACCGAGACCGCAGAGACTAACAACGTTTTGATGTTGTTCATTGGAAGTTTAATTTTGAAATTATTTATGTGTATATAATATTATAATTATTTATATGTATATATATATATATATATATATATATATATACATAAATAATTATAACGCTTTTTATCCCGCATAGCAGGGTGGACAGAAAGTACCCAGTGTATAGTACCCACTCCGTACTTAGCTTTCCACCGACCGATTTGGCTCTGATAAGACAAAGTGCGGCGTTGTTCAAACCCTCAACACGCAATGTCACGAATTCCGTGAAAAGCGAAGTACGGAGTGTCTTAACACTAAGTACTTTAACGTATGCGGGATAAAAGCGTGAAGCTAAAAAAAAATAGTTTATACATTATTATAATATTGTCGGTCTGCACTTTTTCAACAAGTAAATAACAACTATTCCAAATTTCATGACTCATTATAAAATTTTATCTATGTTGAGAATAAAAATTTTGAACGTTTATTTCAAATAGCATTCTATCGGAGAGCAAGTCTAAGCTTGGTTCCTATTTGCTATTCCATTAGCTATATTTACGTCCCGACATGGCGTAATTATAGATTTAAAAGGACTGCTAATATTCTAAGGGAGTGAATATAACAATATCCAAGTAAAAATGGATACAATTTTAAAATGCATTAGTATAAGAATAAAACTAGAAGAAGCTATATTAAAAAAGAAGAAATTGACATATTAAAAGGACGTAAAAAATTATTTATGTATATATTTCTTTTTGTACTGCTATAACATAATTCTTTATACTTTATCTCGCATAGCAGGCTAGTCAGCAATAACTTAGTGACAAGACACTCCGTTGCCTGCTTTTCACGCAACGCCACGTGTTATCTTATGAGAGCAAATAAATGAAAATACATTTTATTTATATTTATTCCCCCAAGTGGGCATGGGACCCACAACCAATCGCGTTTACAAGCAGCCTGTCCCACTGAGAAACGAGAAACGCTGAATATAAAATTGAATAGTTATAATTTAAAGTTATATTATAATAATCTAAGGAACTAAACTACGCGTAACTCCAAATTCAGGTAACTCAAGCCTCATAACTTGTATGTAAATTCCTGCTTCGAGCGGTTTAAATTTCTTGCTTAAAAAAATAAATACACATTTTAAATGAAATTATTTTAAACGGATTAATTGCGTATATTTTGGTATTTGAAAATGTGTTTTTTTTGGAAAATTGACATTTTGAACACTTTAGGGCAGTCTGTGGTCACATTTCACATTTGCGGGTGACCATGGACTGTGGTGTGTACTGTCAAAGATCGTATTATATATATATATATATATATATATATATATATATATATGCGTGAATATATTTCCAACGATTGCTATCGAATTTATATGTGCAAAAATAGTGGCCATAAAGGAACTTAAAATGTAGGTACGGGACCCGAAAACGATCGTAAAGGCTCTTTATGGGGAATCACGGTCATCTGTTCGCCCATAAAAGAAGAGAATAAACGGGTTTTTCCTATGTTGTATTGTTTTTGAATTAAGTGCAAATTGGATGATTTTGTGAATACCATTTATTTTTACATAACAAATCTTGAATGTGATTCATCAAAAGCTCACAGCTTGTGACAAGTGAATTGTCAGTCAGTGGTTTTTTGTAAGTTATGTCAGTCCTTTCGGAAGTTTCTCTCTTTTCAAATAGCCTCCCGAAGATCATCAGCACCACTTAATTCTATCACCCATCATAAATCGATATACTATAGGATAAGTAAATATCTATATCTAAAGCGAATTAAATGATAGAAATGAATATAAATATGTCCATTGTCTAGAATAGCAAGATGTAATGGTAGAATTAAAAACATTAGTCTGAAACTAACATGAACAGTTTAATTGTGAATATTTAATGTCTTTTCCATATAGTAAAGTAGTTTAAAGAACCTGGTATAATGACACTCCGTTCTCTAGTTCCTGTTGAAAATAAAAACATTGCACGCTGAGCGCTTTGTCTTTCTAGAGTGTAAAAATGAAAATTTTCAATTATAATCATTCTTCGAGTGGAGATAAAACCCGCAACCGATCTTACTTTTTGCTGTCCATCTCCCCTTAAATTAAAGTGGTTTCACGCTTTGTCCTACTTATCAAGGTAGTCAGAGACAACCTAGTGTCCAGAAACTCCGTTGTCTGCTTTCGGCTAAAATCGAGACATAACGTGTTGAGTGGTGAACCCAATAGCGTGTTATATTTTAATATTTTTAAAGTATTATTCCACACTTAGGATTAGAAAATATTAAAAAAAACATGGCGCGGATTTTTTAAAAATGTTTTCTAACCATGTTATTGTAATGTAGGTATATGCAAAACAATTGTCATCCTTCAGTTGGTATGAATAAATGGTACTCGCAAGTCGTGTGTGTGTTGTTCTTAATATTTCCCAAGTATCCATCCCAAAAATACTTCAGTTATATCAGTTATATCAGAGAGAGAGAGAGAGAGAGAGTAGAGCAGAGAAAATATATTTTTATATAATCACTTCTCCTAATCTCTAAAATTACTGTAGGTAAAATTATATATAATTATATTTCGATATTTTCCGATTTTTCATTTGGTTGCAATTAAGGGTTGATCCTTTTTAAAATATGATTTAAATAGATAAAACAATAGCAGAATTATTTAATATTAATATATTTAATATAATATTAAATTACATAAAATGTGAAAATAAACAGAAAACTGAGCACATTTCACCGTTATGCCTTTAAGGCTGTTATTGATACTGAAATAATAATTTACAAACTTCTACAGATTTTGGTGGTAAATTGAAAGATATAATAATTTTAAATAATCATAAAAGGTTCTATTTTAATAAAAAGTTAATATTTTTTTTAGTTTCACGCTTTTATTCCGCATGGTGAGGTAGACAGGAAGTACTTACTGTCAAGACTCACATTCCATACTCCTCTTGTCGTCAAATCCTAGACATTGGGGGCTTAGTAGTGGAAAATAACGACGCATTTTGTCTAACCACAATGAGGAAATGAAATTAATTTAAAAATATAATCATTCCTCCGACTGCTACTTGAACCCACAATCGATCGCGTTTACAATCCCACATTGTCCCATTGCGCTACAACCGGCTTGCTAATACGTTAAATGAAATTAATAAATTACTATTTAGTCTTGAATAGTAGAACGCGGATGGAATATTTTAAATTTTATATTTTTCTGGTAGCTTCAACTCTTATCCCTACAGTCAGGGCGAATGGTGCGCCAAACGCCACGATTCCTGTATACTTCTTGCACCTCGTCCATTGTCATCAATCTTTTCCAACAAGCCCTTCGGGGAGTCCTCATGCATTTTACGTGACCTTCTTCCAGTATCATCATTACTGTGTTTTCAAAGGTCAATCAAGGTCTCCAAAAGTCTTTTGAACGGATTAATTCAATTCCCACTCGGGGGATTAATATTTAAATTATTCTATATTATTTGTATTATTACCCTGCTTTAGTAAGACAAAGCGCGTAGTTGAGTTTCGCCACTCAACATCCGATGTATGGAATTTGGCGAAAAGTGGAGCATGAAGCGCATTGAAAAATCTTGTATATATTAAATTGAGCAACTAGTTTACCTGTTGAATTAAATTTATTTTAAAATACAAAAATATACGAGAATAAATGATCAGTCATATACATTTGTTAGTAATTAGTGAAAAATACATAAATATTTCAACTGCAATAATAAAAAATCAACATATATTAATCGAATAGAATACTCTGGGGTAATAAAAAGTATATTCACCCCAAAAAGTTTGGGGTAAAACGCCACAAGAGAGAAATAAATCGCCATAATTGTGAATAAACAGAGTTTTGTACGTTCCTTATCAAATGGCATTATTTGTTTAGGATACTGATAAAGTTGGACTCGGAAAGAGACATTTGGATGTAGCGAAAATTATTTTCCGATAGTAATGCTGTTAGAAAATTTCATACTATACCATCCAAGTTCGAGTAAACAACTAGCTTTATTAAGAGCTTGAAAGCTTTTTAACTGACCCAGCGGAAAAGTGTACAAATATTTTTCTCAAAGTTATTAAAAATTATAGAAGATAATGTGGAACAGTGGCGTAGTGTCTGACTGTAAACACGATCGATTCTGGGTTTGATTTCCACCCTGATGATGATCATTCATTTCTCCACTATGGCAAGACAAAGAGCGGCGTTCTGTTCCGTCACTTAACATTTCAGAGGAATGGAGGAGGGAGGAAAGTTACATAAAGAGTGTCTTGACACTAGGTAGTTAGAGAAAACGGGGTGAGAAAGGCAGATAAAACTTGATGCTGCACAAAATAACATAAAGAAACAGGGAGTATATGATTTATGCGTTCTCTACATTTTGTCGATTAAAGAGGTATTTGTGTCGTAAAGAAATCCAAACTAAGAGGTTTTAGACCTCTACCGATTCTGATCACTTAACCTACCGATTCATGAAAATTTTGAAAAAGATTTTCGAATATAAAATAACCATAGATTATGTCACGTGGCGGAAGTCGAAATCGATATGTAAGTCACTGCCAACTCTTTAAAACGCTCTGTGAGCATTTTATATATGGTGAGACATTGGTACGTTTGTAACTGTTACTATTTGATAAAAAAAAATATTATTCTTTGAAATTTTTTGGATGTACCAGAATATGCGCGATTAATCCGTTTAAATAGTTACATTTAAAAATATCTTTTAGAAAACATAAAAATCTTTTAGAAAACATAAATAGCGGTGTTTGATCTCGTAAGTCTTAGAAACTGTACCGTTAATAAAATAATATTTCTTTTAATATTTTAATGTTAACTATTATAATGGAAAATATTAGATTACTCCAGTTTTATATATAAATGTAAAATTTTCGAAATTCATACCGCTACTATCGCTTATTTTTATATAAATAAACGATCTAAATATATATATTTATATGTATATATATATATATATATATATATATATATATATATATATATATTTATATATATATATATATATATATATATATATATATATATATATATATCCTTCATCTATGAACATCCCGATGCTAGAGTCGTGGTTGCGTGGCCACGCATCAACCACTCTGTTGTTGGTCTTGGGATGGCCACAGCAGCGAGAACTGTCAGAGTCACCCATATCCAACAGCGGAGGTAAACTGTATTCAACCCTGTCCACATGGAATATAATGATATATACTGTAAGTTTATTAAATAATTTTCAAAGAACATCTTTATAAGTTTATACTTAAATTTGTTCTGAAACGCTTCTCTATTGCACAGAATGCTTCGGTTTTGTTTTCACGATTTTAAGTAGATTTCAAAATTTTCAGTTCCTTCACTTGTTTAAAGTACTTACGTACTTACGCTATGTGTTTAATAAATATAACAAAGCTTCCTTCAAGATTTTACGTCGAAAGACATTTACAAACAATAAATTAAATTAATTCCACATAGCAGGGTAGATAGGAAGTACCTAGTGTTACGACACCGTACTCTGCTTTCCTCTGAATTCGAGGCATTGCGTGTTGAGTGGCGGAACTCAACGCTGTGCTTTGTCATATCATTATTTAATTCATTCCCCCGAGTGGTAATCGAACCCCTAATCGATTGCGTTTACAGTCAGACACTGTTCCACAGTCCAACGGCCGACTTGGGATTACTTAATGATGTCACCATTTTGTTACTGGATCTGTATTTAACCGGATTAATCGCGTATATTTTGGTATTCGAAAATACATTTTTGGACACCTGACGTTTCGAACACTTTACAGTAGTCCGTGGTTACAGGTAGACTTTACTTTTAGACTGTTGCAGTCTACCTGTGACCACGGACTACTGTAAAGTGTTCGAAACGTCAGGTGTCCAAAAATGTATTTTCGAATACCAAAATATACGCGATTAATCCGGTTAAATAATTTCATTTTAAAATGTATAAAAATCGCGAAAATCAAAGATCTTATTACTGGATCTCTTTTATACATGCAATCCATCACAGTGTATTTGTTCTTTTTCACCAATTAACCCCCTTTATTGGCTTTCCATACAACGTGACATTGGCGAAGTGACTTGTGCTCTACTAGCACGCTCGGAGCGCCATAATTAAAGAGAAGAAGAAAGAAAAATTACTTATTCAATAAATAGAAATGTATTTTTGTTCTTTTAGAAATATTTTTTTAATCATGGACTTACATTTTTACTAAAGCTTTGGGCCTAAAATTATATATATATATATATATATGTATATATATGTATATGTATATATATATATACATATATATATATATATATATATATATATATATATATATATATATATATATATATATATATATATATATATATATATATATATTATTTATAAATTATTGTTGTTTATTAGCTTGCTTATGCTTGAGCTTTTTGCCTTTGTCTCTTTTTGCGTCTGCCTAAACGGTC
This sequence comes from Dryadula phaetusa, assembly GCA_032432895.1. Taxonomy (NCBI): domain Eukaryota; kingdom Metazoa; phylum Arthropoda; class Insecta; order Lepidoptera; family Nymphalidae; genus Dryadula; species Dryadula phaetusa. Next base: position 4,056,277 of record JAOYRS010000017.1, on the reverse strand, counting down.
TCTGCATTCGCCTTTAATTCAAAAAATTCAATTTAATTCATAGACACGGCAAACGAGCGTACGAGTGACTAAATGGTAAGTGATAACCTCCATCCACGACCCCGTGCAACACCAGGAGAGCTGGAGGTGCGTTACCGGCCTTTAAGTTGGGAAATTATTGAACATATAAAATAACATACGATTGTTTGAGATATGCATTGCTAAGGTAATGCGTATTTTACACGCTAAGTGTCTATTGCTTTATATATAATTCTTATTATAGAATTCGAACCTGCAATCCTTAATATGTCACACGCTAACATACATTTATATCTAGAAAACCAATGAAAACGTACCTTAAAAATCTTGTAATACAAAAACATCATGATGAGGCAGGGTATGTAGAACGACCCGAGCGACGAGTAGATGACATAGTCGGTACTGTTGAAGAGACACTGGTCGGGACTTCTATCGGGCGTGTTATTCAAACCCAGGACCACCGGAGAACCGATGGCACCCGATACGAGCCAGGCGACGGCTATCATGAGCCAGACGCGAGCGTTGCTTTTGTGTTTCGCGTACTTGATAGGTTGTGTTACTGCGATGTACCTGTAGAAAAATGTTATAATTAGTATCTATGTGGCCGTAAACGAACGGTGTTGGGTTCGATACCCGCTCGGGGAAAAGCTTATACACAGCGCGGCGTTGAATTCCGCAATTCTTCATAATATCTCAAATTCGGATCAAAAGGGAGTGTCTTGACACTAGTTTGTCTCTGACTACTCAGCTAAGAGGGAAAAAACGTGAAGCTAAAAAAATTAAATGACTTAAAGTGTTGCGTTTAATTCCGCAATTCAATCCAAAATATCTTCAATTAGGATCAAAAGCGGAGAACAGAGTATCTTGACACTAGGTTATCTCTGATTACTCTGCTATACGGTAAAAAGCGTTATTCTTACAAATTATATACTAACTAATGAGAAAGCGGATTACATATAATAACTTGTTTATAGTTTTGTAATTTATTTAGAATACACGATATTAAATAAATAAATTTATAGTAAGAAAATATTAAAGCTTTTATATATATTTCTGAGGCGGCAATACTCAATGGAGTGCGAACGTGAATATGAACGCTTATACCGATTTATTAGAAATATTATAAAGGAAATTTCGACTTTAAAAATATTTTTGATCTCTTCAAAGGGCTTTAAGCTAGACGTAAAGTTTGATGAATTTTCTTCAAGCGCTTATTACGCGTCTTACATATTTTAAGCTTAAAATTAACTTTTTTTATAAAAAATACATTGAAGTCCTTTGCTTATGATATTTATTTAATATAATGCCTAACTAAATGAACGGATTGATTAAAAAATTTTTTTGGTAGAGTGAACCTAGTGTCAGAACACTACGTCGTGCGGTTTCGGCCGAATTCGCGACTTTTGCATTGTAAGTGGCGGAAATCAACGCTGCGTTTTGTCACACCAAAACAGTAAAAAAAATAATTGAATTATTAATATTCCCCGTAGAATCGAACATATCACCATCAATTTTGCAGTCGGTTGTTGTCCAGAAGCCACTGATAGCCCCAAAAGTAATTTAACAAGAAAAATACTTCAAATATGTATATTTTCAAAAATAAGGATCGAACAATATATATACAAAAACAAAAAAAAATATTAGCAAATATAATTGACCCGATGATGGCGCAGTGTGACAGCGTCTGACTGTACTGTACTGTTGTGGGTTCGACTGCCACTCGGGGGAGTGAGATTATATTTAAATTATTTTCACTGTAGAGACAAAATATGACGTTGAGCTCTACCACTCAACACGCAATGTCTCGTATTCGGTGGAAAGTGAAGTACGGAGTTTCTTGATACTAGGTACTTTCTGTGTGCATAGCAGGGCTATGCGGGATAAAAAGCATGAAGCTAAAAACATAAATAAAAAAAAACCAATGTATATTTCAAATGCGCATCTAGAAACATTACAATTAAAGTGAATTACTTTAGCAGACTTATATTAAATATCTAATCTTATTATTACCCCAATAGTGTTATTGTATGAAATGTAAATAATTAAATAACCAAGTGTTTTAAATCATTTTAATAAAGAATTTATCTTATATATGATTTTTTTGCGATTAGTACAAAAAGTACGTATTTCTTTGGCTAAGTAGGTTTGTGTGTAAACGCAATAGATTGTGGGTTCGATTCTATTGAAATGAATTAATATATTTAAATTGTTTCCATTATCCGTTTTGGCAAAATTGAAGTACGGCTTTGAGTTGCCACTTTATACGGAATGTTTCAAATTAGGGCGGAAAGTGTCGTGACACTAGATTTCCTCTTGCCTACCCTGCTATGTCCAATATAGCGTAAATAAAAAAATATTTTTTTAATATATTTTTTAATAAAGTACATATAAATAATATTATTAAGTTATTTTCTTCGCCATTATATTTTTTTTTCACTTCAAGTGCTGACTTGAATGCAAGGGATTTTCTTTGCGGGGTAGTCAGAGAGAACAGAGCGCCAAACGCTACGCTCCCTTCTTGTTCCCTTCACCTCTTCTGCTGTCATTTGCCTCTATACACATTTACTATTTTAAAGTGTTATTCCACACTTAGGATTAGAAAACATTTTTGAAAAAACGTATAAAAATTTGAACGCAGCGGGATTCGAACCCGCGCCTCTTGGATACCGTCCAAGCGCTCTGACCGCTAAGCCATGCGTTCTACTACCAGCTGCGTCGAAATTCTTATACGTTTTGTTCCAACTTATTTATGTTGTTAGCATCTCTATAGAGAGATTTTTACAAATTTCTACTACTTAAAGATTATTAAGAAATGTATGTCCAATATAGCGTATGTCCAATATAGCGTATGTCCAATATAGCGTAAATAAAAATATATTTTTTTAATATATTTTTTAATAAAGTACATATAAATAATATTATTAAGTTATTTTCTTCGCCATTATATTTTTTTTTCACTTTGAGTGCTGACTTGAATGCAAGGGATTTTCTTTGCGGGGTAGTCAGAGAGAACAGAGCGCCAAACGCTACGCTCCCTTCTTGTTCCCTTCACCTCTTCTGCTGTCATTTGCCTCTATACACATTTACTATTTTAAAGTGTTATCCCACAGTTAGGATTAGAAAACATTTTTAAAAAAACGTATAAAAATTTAAACGCAGCGGGATTCGAACCCGCGCCTCTTGGATACCGTAATAGTAAATATTAATATAAAATAGCAATCTCTCTTGTTAAACGATTATTTCTTAATAATCTTTAAGTAGTAGAAATTTGTAAAAATCTCTCTATAGAGATGCTAACAACATAAATAAGTTGTAACAAAACGTATAAGAATTTTGACGCAGCTGGTAGTAGAACGCATGGCTTAGCGGTCAGAGCGCTTCGACGGTATCCAAGAGGCGCGGGTTCGAATCCCGCTGCGTTCAAGTTTTTATACGTTTTTTCAAAAATGTTTTCTAATCCTAAGTGTAAAATAAGACTTTAAAATAGTAAATATTAAAATAAAATAGCAATCTCTCTTGTTAAACGATTATTTCTTAATAATCTTAAAGTAGTAGAAATTTGTAAAAATCTCTCTACAGAGATGCTAACAACATAATTAAGTCGTAACAAAATATATTAGAATTTCGACGCAGCTGGTTAGTAGAACGCATGGCTTAGCGGTCAGAGCGCTTGGACGGTATCCAAGAGTCGCGGGTTCGAATCCCGCTGCGTTCAAATTTTTATACATTTTTTCAAAAATAAGTCTATACATGGCTACTAAATAGGCTAGGTTTATGTGTACTGCTTTAATAGTTTGCAACGTCAGGCTTTGTAAAACGGATTTTGGACACAGTCTGACTGAAAACGCCATCGCTCGTGAGTTCTATTCCCACTCAATTCGGGGGAATGATTATGTTTAAATTAATTTCAAATTAATTTCACAAGACTAATGGAAGCGTTGAATTCCGCCGCTGAACACACTGTAACGAATTTGGCGGAGAGCGGAATACTTAGTGTCATGACACTAAGTTCTTCTTTCTATTCTATTCCAAAATATTTATAAATCATTTGCTTAAAATAGTTTAACATTAGAAACGCTTTCTAGACAATTATATGAAATATAGAACTCGGATTTGCTTGAAATTCAAACGATTGGTATAAATTAGCCCCATCAATGCATTGCTTCTGTTGTTATTCATTCACAAAGGGGAAAAAGAGAAAATTTATATCATCCGTATTATTTTTGCAAAATCGACGAAACCCTCCTCCCTATTGTATACCTACGTCTTCAAATATTTCCTCACTCGACTAAGATCAAATCTTGAGAGATATTTATTTACTTTTATTGTGTACTTTTCAACCAATATTGCACGTTTTGCTTTAGTAGTAGGTTTTTGGAGTATTTATTTCGAATGTATATACTTTTTGGATGGCGTTCAATTTAGCTCATACTAAGGTAGGTTTTAAGTGAAACTATTTTTTTTAGCTTCACGCTTTATTTCCGCATAGCATGATAGACAGAAAGTACTTAGTGTCAAGACACTCCGTACTTAGCTTTCCACCGAATTCAAGACATTGCGTGTTGAGTGGTGGAACTCAACGCCGCACTAGAGCGAGGAAGTGAAAATAATTTAAATATAATCACATCTCCGAGTGGGAAACTATTTGCAACGGATTAATGGCGTATATTTTAGTATTCAAGAGTATAATTATGGAAACATGACGTTTCGAACACTTTACAGTAGTCCGTGGTCACAGTTAGAATGAGGTGGCTTTTGTCTGCTGGTTGACGGTTGGTTTTGGATTTAACTCTAATGGAGGGTATCATTATATTTGAAATTTATTTTAATTTTTCCTTCCGCTTTGGCAAGACAAAGCATGTGGTTTAATTCATCATTTAATTGGATTTCGGGCCGAAAGCAGTCAACGGAGTGTCTTAAAACTAGGTTGTGTCTGGCTACCGCTATGTGGGATTAAGGGTGAACTTATAAAAAATATTTTTTTTTAATAAATATTGTTATTAATATTATATAGATGTAGAAATAAAACAAATAATTTGATTTTATTTATATATTATATAATTTCATATTTTCCCGCAAAGCAGGGTAGACAGAAAGTACCTAGTCTTATAACACTACGTACTTCGCTTTCCACCGACATTCGAGCGATTCCACCACAGTGGTGGAACTCAACGCCGCACTTTGTTTTATGAGAGCGAGCAAATGAAAATAATTTAAATCAAACCCACAACTGATCGTGTTTACAGTCAGTGGCTGTTAGTATATTTTAATTTTTTTCCTAATTATTTGCTATATACCAACCAACCAAGTACCAAGCGTATTGTATAAACGTTTACTGTAAAGGGAAAACAACGTTGTTTTCATATAATCCTACCAAATTGAAATGTTCCCAAAATCGAATTATCGAATCGATTGTGTGACATGTAAATTTGGTTGATTATGATAATATAATCCATTAAGGGTTGATTAAATTTTATTCTTGTATGTAGTGAAGTAGCTTGTGATACTATACTGATATAATAAATATTAATTTATTTCCACTTTCTCGTTCTGGTAAGACAAAATGCAGCGTTGAGTTCCACCACTCAACACGCAATGTCTCTAATTCGGTGGTAAGCGATGTACGGAGTGTCCTGGCACTAGGTACTTTCTGTCTACCCTGCTACGCGGGCTTTTTTAATTTAAATGATTACTTTTTTATTTTCAATCATGTTATATTTTTTTTATTCTATCCTTATTCCTGGAAATTTTAAAAAAACATAAAAATGTCAGTATTGTCAGTCCCACGCATACCACTTGCCCCGTAAGCCAATATGCTGAGTAAAGCCGGTGAGAAACTTAACAACTGCTCTTTCAGATGAATAACAGTATTTAAAACCTAATGCGGTAGATTCTAAAAGCTTACGAAAAGGGAAAGGATTATTTTTTGGTATTAATTTTAACGTCGTTGGTTATTTTTTAATTAATATTTTTTTTATAATGCAAGCAAAAGTAGACGCGAGTTTAATAGTCACAACGCTTGAACGGTTTCTGAGAGGCGCGGGTTCGAATCCCGCTACTTTTAAATTTTTGTAAGTTTTTAAAAATGTCATGTAACTACTCTCGTACGACGAAGCGCGGCGTTGTGCTCGATCACGTACATTGTCTCAAAAGCAGTCGACAAATTGTCTGGATACTTGGTTATCTCTGCTACATTGCTATACGGGGTAAAGCGTGATGTTGTAAATATGTCAGATATGTGCAGGAGGTTCCATGAGCTATAATATATACTGTTATAATTATACAAATAAATGAAATATGAATGTCTGTTTTTGATATTAAAATCTAAAACGTCATTTTACTAATTATATATATATATATATATATATATATATATATATATACACGGTATAGATATGAAAATAATATTTTTAACATTTTTTTTCTGTCCGTCTACCTGTTTGTTCTGACTAATCTTTTGAACGGCTAGACTTATTATGACAGGATTTTCAGTGACAGATAGCTTATGTGACAAAGAATTATTTAGACCACATACATTTTAGAATTATAAAAATAAAAATATGAAAAGTAATAAAACACTCAGGTTCTCTAAGTGTATTAATTTCGTAAAAGCTTAAAATATTATATTATATTTTAAAAATATAAGTTGCTTTAAATTTTCTCGAAGTTTCACTACACTGTAACGCGATACAGTTCTTTAGAAACTGCACTTGCAAAATTATTTATCAGTAAAAACTTTATATTTTATATTTACTAGCACCTCGCCCTGGTTATATATATATATATATATATATATATATATATATATATATATATATATATATATATATATTTAAAACTTGGTTGGTTATTTAAACTTAAAAGTAATTTATTATTTAAATTAATATGGGAATAGCTATGGATCTTTCTTAGAAAGATGAGAGTGTCTGAACAACATACATGACTCGTATAAAAACTCTATGTCAACAATAGACTTATCTTAAAAATTGATACTGGTTGATCCGAAGCGTTTATCATCAAGAAAGAAGTCATTTACATATTTATGGGGGTGTTCCCCATCATACATGATACACCAACATTTGATAACTGTGAAGGGGAATTTCCATTGGGAGTATATATCTATCTTCAGGTACGCTAATTATATTGTCCTCATTACATCTCTTCAACACGTGAGGACTCTTCTGCAGAAACTAGTGAAAGAGTGGGTATGACTATCTATAAAGGCAAAACAAAAGCCATGATAGTGTACCCTAAGGATGGGTGGACTGACATAAGCAGCAACAAAAGTGATCCCAGGTTACACTTATAGGCTTTAATATAGGAAACGTAGGTAGTAAAGTACTGGATATATAATAAACAACGAGTAGAAATGGGAAGAGAGGATCTGACTCGGCTGAAATGCTTGTGGAGCATTATAGGTCTTACCAAGAGTACTAACCAACCAACTGAACTCAAGTACTGTAGTAAGAGATTTATTCTTTCCAATATTTATGTAGTGAAACATGGATCATTAGAGAAACAGAGAATTGAAGCATTCGAAATGTGGTGTTGGAGCTGGATTCTGAGAATATCTTGGAACACTAAACGCACATATGTGTTAATTCTCTTAACAACTAAATATAAAAAAGCGTCTTTCTACTTTTAATTATCAGCAGATTATTAGTTACTTTAGGCACATAATGACACTCGGAGCTAGCAGCGTAGAAAAAATAATATTCTTTGAAATCACTAAAGGAAAAAGGTCTTGAGATCGTTCGACCAACCAAATGACCAAAGGGGCGCCACGTTGCTCCAAAATCACCAACACACTGTCGGTAATATTGCAGCTGACAGGAGCCGTTGAAAATAATTCGTCCGATTCAGATTTTGGTCAACATTTAATCATGATCTTCAGGACCGACTGACTGACCACAAAGAGAGTTATTTTAATATTACAAATAGAAATGCTATATTTAGTTATTACTAGGTTTTTGCCCGCGACTTTGGTCGCGTGAAACCCAATCCATATTAGGCAAACAAATTTTCATTCCCTATTTTAATCTTTGAAAAAAAAGTAGCCTATGTTCGACTCCATGTCCTTAAGTAATTTTATCTTAAATTTCATCCCAATCGGCTTAGTGGTTTGCCCGTAAAAGCGTAACAGACACACAGACAGACAGGTAGACTTTCGCATTTATAATATAAATAAAGATGTAAATTTCACTACGTTAATTACAATACGTTCGCCTTTTACTGCAAAATATGTAGTTCGGTGTTCTTTTTTTTATTTCTTTATGTTGTGTGCAATAAAGAGTTATAAAAAAAGTTATCTACGAATTGCTTTGGACAAATATGGAAATATATGAAACTTTATATTATTTTATTCTCATTATTTTTGTACAAAAATCTATTTTTTTCGTTCTACCTCTTTTTTACCACTTTTTCTATCGCTCTTGATACCTATAGAACTGAGATAAGTAACAATTTTGTGGCGTAAAACATTATTCTAATAATATATATTTAATAAGATCTTTGATTGTTGCGATTTTTACACAATTTAAATGAAACTATTTTAAACGGATTAATCGCGTATATTTTGGTATTCGAAAATACATTTTAGTAGTTTAATTTTTCGAATACCAAAATATTCATGATAAATCCGTTAAAAATAGTTTGATTATTAAAAATTATTTATTTTTTTATATATTTAATATATAAATATTGTTCTTGGATTTACACTGAAAGCGTGTTGTTTGGATGTTTGTGAATATTTTATATATTTTTTAAAACCTAAAAAAACTAAAAATAAGCAAGGGTTGTTGTACTAAAGCTATTTTCTTTTTTCAATTTGCTTTATTGAGGCATTCATGTCGCATTGAGACTGACTGTGGGTTCGTTTTCCACTCGGAGCTATGATTATATTTAAAATTTATTTTCATTTCTCCACTTTGCAATTCAACACGTATTCACACTAGGTTGTCTGTTTAAAACCTCAGAACAGGCTAGCTATAAAGCGCTGAAGCCGATAATTTGCTAAAAGGATTATAAAAATCTTTAAAGCTCTATCACAAAATAATTTAATAATAGAGGTAAAGTGGCACAGCGTCTGACTGTAAACGCGATCGGTTGTGGGTTCGATCACCATTCGAGGGAGTGCAGAGTTCCGGAACATGCCGGAAAAGTGAGAAGCTGAAAAAACATATGGGGTTTCACAATACGATCAATATGTTTTGAAATTGAAATAAAACATGTAACATATATTCGAATTTCGTGCTCAATGGCTTTATTTGATAGGAAATTTTATGCTATTTATGATTTAAACAAAATATCGTTCAAATGACCGCCACGACTTTTTTGCACTGGTGAATACGATCGGTCCAATTTTCGATGACTCGGTGCAGCATTTCGGCTGGTATGGCCGCTATAGTCGCTCGAATGTTGCGTTCAAGGTCTTGAATCGTAGCTGGTTTATTGGCATACACTTGAGATTTAACATACCCCCACAAAAAATAGTCCAAGGGTGTTAAATCACATGATCTTGGTGGCCAATTGTGAGGACCGTTGCGAGAAATAACCGACTCACCAAACTTATCACGCAATAAATCCATTGTGACGGTCGCAGTGTGGCATGTTGCACCATCTTGTTGAAAATAAATGTCGTCTGCATCGATTTCATACACTTCTGAAAAAAGAAATCGTTCAACATGTCACGATAACGGTCGCCATTGACAGTAACAGTACGGCCTTCGTCGTTTTTGAAAAAGTACGGGCCAATGATTCCACCGTACCATAATCCGCACCAAACAGTCAATTTTTCAAGATGTAATGGTGTTTCATGAACCACTCTTGGATTTGACTTACTCCAGCAATGACAATTCTGTTTATTTACATAACCATTGACCCAAAAGTGAGCCTCATCTGAAAAGATGATTTTCCTATGAAATTCGGTGTCCGTTTTCATCATTTCAAGCGCCCAATTAGCAAATTCACGACATAATCGATGGTCTGCTTGCTTGAATTCTTGTGCCAACACAATCTTGTATGGATGTAGACCAAGATCCATACGTAAAATTCGCCAGGTTGTCATTCTGGATAAGCCCAAATCTTGTGCACGTCGTGGAACGGAAACATTTTGATTTTCTTCGACACTGGCTGATACGGCGGCAATATTTTCTTCACTACGACCTGTCTGTTGTCGTGTTGGTGGTCTACTATCGTGCAAAGAATATTCACTTTCCAGTTTTTGGATTATGCGACGTATAGCGAGCTCAGACGGTGCACCATGACGACCATATTTAGCACGAAATGCTCTTTGAGTAGAGACAATACTACTCGAATTTTTATAGAAAATTTGGACAATTTCTAAACGTTGAGGTAACGTGAACTTATTTAGGATTAAATGGCAAACATTACTGAACACAAAACAACACAAATATCAAATGTAAAACAATTAAGATGGCGGGTGTGAGCTATCAAAATCCTATTATCCCTATTGGGACACACTGTATATTTGAAAATAAAAGCCCTGTCTAACAATTATTAACAGAAGAAAAATTATTTTAATAATTAATTAAATATAATAAAAAAATTATAAAGTAGTGATTTTTTAAAATATTTACCTATCAACGGATATGGCGACTAGATTGAATATGCTCGAAGTGGAACAAGTGACGTCCATAGCAATATAACAGTCGCACACCACCGCCGGCAAACCCCACACGCCATTAAACTGAAACAAACGAGAAAATTTAGTAAAAAGATCGTTGTTGCAATGAAAGAACATCTGGCAGCAAATCCGATTGGTTGTGGGTTCGATTCCCACTTGGAGGTATGTTATGTATGTTATATTAAAACTATTTTCACTTGTTCAAGCCTTTAATTCGCATAGCAGAATGACAAATTAAAGAGATTGCGTGCTGAGTGGCGGAATTTAACGCCGCGCTTTGTTTTACCAGAACTAGTTAACGAAGCTAATGATATGACAAAATGCTGTATTTAATTCTGCTACTTAACTCGGAATGTCTCAATTTCGTACAGAATGTGGAAATCGGAGTATATTAATAGTAGATAATTTGTACACTGCTATGCGAGGAAGGTAGAAAAGCTTCTAGCAATTAAATATTGTAGATTAAGACTATCTCCTCCTATTCTGTATAGATATTTGTTTGGGCGGGAATCGAACTGGCAACTACCATACAGAATACCACGTGGTGTACCATACAGTAGTCAATATCTTTAAAAGTCATGCCAATTCCTCTCAAACTATTTGTATAAACAATTCCCATAAAAAAAAATAAAGCATTACAGTATCAAAGTGTTTTGTTTACTCTCGGCCTGTTAGAACTTATTCACTGATTGTTGAAAGGAGTCTTTCTTTTTATTATCACAAAAGCGTTTTTATATGTGAAAAACGTTTTGAATAATAATGCTAGTTTCCTTTTAAGATATAATTTTATTAGAGTTATAACTTTATTTTGTGACGCGGTATATTTAGCTTCACGCTTTTATCCCGCATAGCAGGGTAGACAGGAAGTATGCACCTAGTGTCATGACACTCCATATTCCGCTTTCCGCTGCATTCGAGACATTGCGTGTTGCGTGTTTAGATGAAATATTGTAAATTTAATTTCTGGCTTCGATTCCCGTTTGAAGGAATAAAATTTTATAATTTGCATTAGAATTTATGTTATCTTGGCGCAGTGGGTCAAGCGTCTGACGGTGCGCGATTGGGTGTAGGTTTGATTCCCAGGGCGAATGATTGTTAAAATAAAATTTTCGTCGAGTTCGCCACTCAACACGCAGTTTCTCATTCAAGCGTAAAGTAGTCAACGGAGTGTCTTAACACTATATTGTTTCTAACTACCCTGAAGGATAAACGGGAAGCTGATAAAAGTGCTAGTTATTTGTTTTAAATACAATTTTAATTCAGTCTCAGATTTGATACGTGAATGCAGTTTCAATATATATTCTTTATTCATATAAATTTTCTTGATATATTAGTGTAATAGAGACTATTCTAAAGGGTACGTACTTCATATATTTATAGGTATAAATTTTTTATCTCTTTCTTAACTTTAGCAAATTATAATTGATTAATAATTACTTTTATAATTATATTCAAAACATTCGTAAGTCATTTTCTTGATATATTTTGTAGCATATGATTTTTGTGTAAGTATTTTTTATGGAACAGGCGGAGGAAACGAACGAGCAGGTCATTATATAGTGAAAGATCACCACCAACCATTACTCCGTTAGTTAACAGGTTTGCCGGTCTTTAAAGTGGGCGATTTGTAAAGACTGCCCGGCGGTAGAAGGACTGCCCGGCGGTAGAAGGCCTGTCGTGGCGCAGTGTAAACGCGTCTGACTGTAAACGTGATTGGTTGTGGGTTCGGTTCCTACTCGCGGGAGTGTTTATATTTAAATTATTTTCACTTCTTCGCTTTGGTAACACAAACTGCAGGAAAGCGGAGTATGGAGTGTCTTGACACTAGGTACTTTCTGTCTACCTTGCTATGCGGGAGAAAAGCGCGAAGCTAATTTAATGGCATAAACCTAATAACAAATTTTGTTTAAAGTGATATTTTTTTTCTCTAAATTTCAAAAGTTAATTGAAACTTTATTCAAATGTAAACGTCACCTCGGGGAACCTAATAAATGTAAATTGTGTTTAAATAAAAAATCGCAAACTTTTATATAACAAACCCATCATGGCGCAATGCGGAATGGACTCTCATTGTTAGTGAAATGATAAATTATAAATTAAAAAATTAATTATTAATATAGTTTTTGATATTCACGCTTTATCCCGCATAGTAGAATAGTCAAAGAGAATCATGCTAGTGTGTACTGAAATTATTTTAAATGGATTAATCGCGTATATTTTAAAGTGGTTTCATTTAAAATATGTACTATTAATATCGTAGATAATCCAATAGATGTTGTTATAATTAAAAAAAATAAATAAGTAAATTTATATTCCAGACATTGTGTGTCAAGTGGCGGAACTTAACACTGCACTTTATTTATAAAAATATGATATCATACATAAAAAAGTTGTAAGAGCTTCAACTTACAGGTTGATATGTACAATAAAAACCAATACAACAAACGTATGTGTCAAGTGGCGGAACTTAACACTGCACTTTATTTATAAAAATATGATATCATACATAAAAAAGTTGTAAGAGCTTCAACTTACAGGTTGATATGTACAATAAAAACCAATACAACAAACGTATCTATTGTTTTGTTAGAAGCCAGTTAGCCTCAAACATATAACAATGGGAATTGATGAGTGAGTGACTGACTGACAAAAATGTAATTTCAACACTAGATATATGTACATCATTTATGTGGTACAAGTCGAAGTAAAGGTTTCTGTTAGATAGCAAAGCCATGCGTTTTATATGTTTTTTCAATGTTATATTATATATTTTTCTCTCTGGTGCTGAAAGTGCGGGGTTGAGTTCCGCCATTCAACACGCGATGTCATTGTCATCACGCGAATTCACCGGTAAGCGGAACACAAAGTGTTTTGCGTAATAAAAAAAAGTCTTTCTTGTTACGTGAGTGCGTACAGTATATATACTATATATATATATATATATATATATATATATATATATATATATATATATATATATATATATATATATATATATATATATATATATATATATATATATATATATATATATATATATATATATATATATATATATATATATATATATATATATATATATATATACATTGAAGAAACATATTGGTTGCGTGACATTGTCATATTGAGTTGACTGCAGGGACTCAATACCGCGTTTTGTTCGTACCAGAGTAGAGAAATAAATGAATTTTAGAGGGAATAAATTTAGTCATTTCTCACGACGTCACGGTACACTCTGATATCACACTATAGATACAAAATACTATATTTATATATGTATACAGTCAACCCGCCTATTGCGCGGTGAGTGTGTACCGCGTTATATGGGAACCGCGCTACAATAAACTCCGATTTTACTATACAAGCCAGGCTAATTCGCAACGCAATGTATGAAAATCATACACCGCGATATATGGAAACCCCGTTATAAGAAATTCAGAATTAGTACAAATCACTAAATTCCTACCGTGCTATATAGATACCAGTAAATGCAAAAGATAAGTGCAAAAAAATTGAAACAAAAATTAAACTAAAAACAGTTTTTTAACAAAAAAAGGAAATTCTTCATTTAATGGGTAAAATATCACTTTGGTATTTGATTGTAGCTTTTTTCTATCTCCGCGTTATATGAAAACGTCGTTCTCAGAGTACCGCGTTATAAATGGGTTACCGTAATAACATCTCAGCGTTATATAAAAACTGCAGTCTCAGAGCACCGCGTTATAGGAAGGTTGATTGTAATTATATTAAAAGGTGCCACAAATGAGGAATTGAACCCCAGTACTATATCCGGTCAAAAGTGTGTGAATATAACATAACATATACAGTTAACGATGCTTTAAAGCTTTCCGATAAGAGTTTATTACCACACTCTAGACTGTGTTTATCTTTTGTGATAAAGGCGTCGTTGCCAGCTTGATTAGTTGCGAAGTAACTTTACAGTTAACGTATAACGATTTTCAGTATTAGTTATTTCATTACATTCAGATTTGTGGCAGTTAAAACAGATAGACGTATTTGGATAGCGTTTCAAAGTAAACGGGACTGGTTATGGGATCGATTGTTACATAGGGACATTATTTTAGTTATATATTATTAATTTCCACTCTGGTAAGATAAAACCCGGCGTTGAGTTACGTCAATCAATACACAATATATCGATTTTGGATGCAGTGTCTTAATAGATTCTCTTTGAAGTTATATTTAAATCTTACAGATTATTACATATTTTAAGTAGTATTCGAAAATAACAATGGTATACTTAGGTATACGCCATTCGTCTCTTCTTATACATATATATATCAAAAACTCGTAACTGAGAGATATAAGGTAAATCATTTTAAAATATAGTATTATTGTTCACGCGGTGTTTATGATTCGGCTACCGGATATGGTACCATTATAGTAAGTGGTTATATTTAAATTGTTTTGATTTCTCTGTTTTGGGAGGAAGACAAAGGGCGGCGTTTAGTTCCGCTACTTAACATGGCGGAACCAAACGCCGGGCTTTGTCGTACGAAATCGGTAAGATAAAAAAATATTAAATACAAAATTCTACAAATCGGAACTTAGTACAACTTACTGCGTTTCCAGTCAGTCAGGTCTCAATTTATGCATATTAATTAACTTGAATCCCACAACTGGGAATCAAACCTATGAATATGATTGAACTTACGAATGAATCGCTACATCTTACGCCATACACTATTTCGACAATGACCAGGCAGCTGTTTATTCACGAGGCACCGCTCCGTTATCACTGTCATGGGAATGCAAGCATATTGAAATACCTGCGAAATTTGTTATCATGAATCATCTTTTGTTACTTTTGGCTTAGTAGTTTATATATATATATATATATATATATATATATATATATATACTGTGCTGAGTTAAGAACTGCTTAAATGTTTTTGTATAACATATTTTAAAAGGCTTTACGTCACATTTGAATTCACTACCTGCAACAATCTATACAAAGAAATTAAATTGGAGTGTCTGTTTGTAAAAGAATAACAATCTTTTTAATATTTTTTAACATTTTCAAAATTTTTTTTTTAATATTAAAAAAAAAATTTTGAAAATGTTCCTTATTGTTATACACTTAGGACTAAAACACGTATAAAAAATTGAATGCTGTTTAAATAAGTTGTAAAAAAAATAGTGAAATGTTAAAATTTATAGCATTCTTTCTTGCCAAACGATTTTTTCCTAATAATCTTTGAGTAGCAGAAATTTGTAAAAGTCTCTCTACAGAGAAGCTATCAACGTAAATAAATTGTAACGAAACGCATAAAAATTTCGACACAGCCAGTAGTAGAACGCATAGCTTAGTAGTCAGAGCGCTGGGACGATCTCCAGAGGCGCGGGTTCGAATTTCGCTACTACTTTCAAATATCACTTTTTACTAAATGCATGTGTATTTCTTTAACAAATTTTGTCTGTTTGTTCCAGCTAGTTTCTAGGACGACTAGATTGATTTTGATGGAACTTTCACTGGATATAGCTAATGTCTAAGGTGGACCTTATATTACTTGATTTTAGAACTAGAAGCCTTTTCTTAATTCGCTGCCAATCACCCTCAATTTTACAATTATTTACCTTTACGTTTTTACGCTCATCCGCGTTCTTCTTTGGATCATAAACGTCAATTATTTTTAATTTTAATTAGATTTTTTTTAATAATTTATTTGTGAATTTGCATAGTTTGAAAGATCAAAAATTACAGACATACAGTTATGACGTAACTGTATGTTTTTAATTCACATGTGACGTCACCTGTCAACATGTGTTTTCAGTTATTCACGTATTGTGTAGTGACTTCACTGGAACACATGTAATTTCATATATCCACATGTGATGTGTAAGTCAAAGAAGGTCGTCCGCTGATCAATAACAGATTCGAATGCCATTTATCGCCATGTAAAATTCGGGAAATTATTTTTATATCAAAAAATATCGATGCTTTAATAATTCGTTCTTATAATTTTTACAAGTTTATTGATGGTTATTATAGAAAAAGAAATTATCTATTAAGGAAAATATAATAGTGAGGCCGGTCGTGGCGCAGTGTGACAACGTCTGACTGTAAACGTGATCGGTTCTGGGTTCGAACCCCACTCGGGGGAGTAATTATATTTGAAATTATTTTCACTTCCTCAATCTGGTAAAGACAAAGAGTGGCGTTGAGTTCCACCATTCAACACACAATGTCTCGAATTCGGTGGAAAGCGATGTACGGAGTGTGTTGACACTGGGTACTTTCTATCTACCCTAATATGCGGAATAAAAGCATGGAACTAAAAAATAATAATAATAATAATAGAGACGTAGAAGGTCAGTGGACTGTAAACGTAATTGGTTGTGGGTTTGGGTTTATTTCTCCGCTCTGGTAAGACAAAACACGCCGTAGTTCACCACACAACACGTTATATCTCAACTTCAAGGAAACCAGTCAACAAAGTGTCTTAACACTAAGTAATTTCTGACTATCCTGCTCACTAATGCACAGTTTGTTATTCTTCTACGAAGAATATGAATCTAATATTGAAAGCGAAACGTTCAAAGATATATTCCTAAAGGTATTTTATTAGGGGGTGCTTGGGGAAAATGAAAGTCGACGAACGACTTGAAAGTACATATAGGTTGATATTAAGAAATTGTTGAGCGTTTCTTCATAATAAATATATGTATGTATATATATATATATATATATATATATATATATATATATATATATATGTTACATTTACTTTTAAAAGCAAAAACTACTCTATTCACTGTGAAGTGGAACCCAACACCGTGCTATGTCTTACCAGAGCCGAGACATGAAGATAATTAGAATATAGTAAATCAATCGAATGAGAATCAAACCCACAACCGATCGTGTTTACAGTCAGACGCTATCCCTCGACTTTGTAACACTGTTATGCGGAATAATATGTAAACTATAACGTAATAGTTATAAATCTACTAAATGTTAGTTTTCATTACCACTGGGAAAAATACTTGAAATTCAATGCATTGTTGAGACAAAGTCCGGCGTTAAGATCCGCAAATTATGTTAATACTTATTCTAATAATAATAATTATTCTAATATAGCAAGATAGTTAATTTCTAGACACTCTAGAATAGAGAAATTAATTACCTTGCTATTTGGAAAAATAGTTGATACTGTTTTTTTATTTAATTGAAAACTACTCAGGGTTTTAAATCAATTAGGCTTAAGTGAAGAGTTTGTGTTTATTTCGTAAAGTTCGTTAACATGCTCCTCTCCAATATCAGATAGACATTTATATCGTTCATTTCTATTGAAAAGGCGCAAATGATGTAGTTTATAAATAAATTTGTTTTTTTTGACCCCGATAAAGACTGTAAAGGTAACATTTTCAGATATCTGTCACTTTGCCTTGAGAAATCGATCTATTTATATATTATTATTTAGTTTTCGACTCAATTTTTTATCGTGTCTCCGCTCTTGTATGATAAAGCACGGCGTTGAGTTCCGCTTCACAGCAATCATTGAAAGAAGCAAGGAACACTACAAGCAAGGAAAACACTGTACGAAGTATATTGAATCTAGGTGTACCTAACACGGGGTAAATGGTAAATTTGATATCAACTATATATACAATACTACTGACTGTATATATTTTTTTAACATTGTTTGTGGAAATATTGAAATCTATAAAATATAAAATTTTATACTTTCCCATATTTCCTTTCACCTAGAAATTTCAGGAAATCCTCTGTAACCGCTCTCTTAAACTCCCAAAAGACCAAACCGACTCCAATTTATATACTTGTTACCAGTTTTCCTATCTGTTCTAAGGTGCTGTAGTATATACGTAGTAAATTGGTAATATTTATTATACATAGGCTTTAAAAATTATTACAAGCCTTTAAAAAATATCATTGATAAATTTAATATAATTAATGTTTGAAGTAAAAATAATTATGGTGGAACAAAAAACCTATAAGACTTATAAATGTTCACAGAATTCATTGGAAGTCAATTTCCTATCAATTCAAAATGATAGAAAAAGTTTAATTATTCCTATTGCAAATTGAACGAACGCAATATAAAATATTAGATCAGATAAAATCCTTCCACACTTTTTCCCATATAGCAGGCAACGCGAAACATATGCGTGGTTAGTGGCGGAACTGAACGCCGCGTTATGTTACCACAACAAGGTTATCCATGTTTCTTTCTATACTTATCCTAATAAAATGGTTTCAATATTAATTTTTAATTTTCTATTTATTTATTTTTAGCTTCACGCTTTTTATCCTACTTTGCTTTCCCCCGAATCCGAGACGTTTCGTATTGAATAACGGAACGCAAAGCCGCGCTTTGTCTTGCCAGAGCGAGGTAATCCCGTTTACTGTCACGGACGCTATCCCATTTTTTTATTTATTTACTAATAAACATGTCTCGAAATCGGCGGAAAGTGAAATACGGAATGTCTTGACACTATGTAATTTCTGTCTACCCTAGCAGGGTAAAAGCGGGTTAAAAGCGTGATTTTTGTTTGCGCTAATCTTATATTTTATTATACCTAGAAATAAGTTCATAGGTAAGTACCTTTGTACCGTAGTATATTTATTATTTTGTTGTTATTAACTTTGTTTGTAAAGTGAATGTGCAATGGTCAGACAAGTCATGGGGTGGTAAATGTTTTTTTAGGACCTTTAAAAGTAATTGAAAAATAAATAAAAATGAAAAATAAACTTTTTTCTCTTTTTTGCTTTACACATTTATCCCGCACATAACAGGATAGACAGGAAGAACATAGTGTCAAGATGATCCGTTCTCTGCTTTCGCCGATTCGAGACATTGCATGTTGAGCGGAGTTCAACGCCGCGCTTTATCTAGAGCGTGGGAAATTTAAATATAATCACTCCCCCGATTGAGAATAGAACGTACAATCGATGACCTCAACAACTTCAACATTTTCTTTAATAGATTATTTAATAGATACAGCTGAAAATTTCTATACGATGTTTGTTTAGTAACGGAACTCAAAGACGCATTATGTCTTACCAGAGCGAGAAAATGGAAATAATTTGAATGTAATCATTCCCCCGAGTGGAAATCGAACCCACGACATTTACACAACGCATCAGTAAGTAAAATTAACAGCACAATTATCAAAAATACATTGTAAAAAGCAAAATTACTTGCAAAATAAAAAAAACAACCAAATAATAAAAAAGTACTGCATTTGTCTTTGAAGCAACGTAACGCCTCGAAACTGTTGCTACTACGGGATACATTGACCTACTTGTTTATTACTCGTCCGTACATCTGGCCGAGGTCTTAGGAATTGTGGAACAAATTATAATATTTGCTATCTTCGTGGTGCCACACTCAAAGAGATAGATCTAGGCTTAAATCTAGCTGTATTTAAAAAAAAAAAAATTCAATTATATTTAAGCTTCACGCTTTTATTTATCCCTCATAGAAGGTTAAACAGCACCAAGTGTCAAGATACTCCGTACATCACTTTCCGCTGAATTCGAGACATTGCGTGTTGACTGGTGGACCGCAACGCTGCGCACTGTCTTGCCAGAGCAAGGAAATGAAAATAATTTAAATATAATTATTCCCTTGAGTGGGAACCGGACTCACAACCGATCGCGTATTACAATCAGACGCTTACCCACTGCACCACGACCGACCTCCACTTTGGGTTTTAAAGTCAAATTCTAAAATTCAGCTTCATTTAAAAAATACCTTATAAATATGAACTAAAGTAGATGTAAAGTGCACTTAAAGTAAAAAAAATCGATTTTAGAATATCTGTTGGATAATTCAAGATCAACTAAGCTGGGATTGGTTCAAGCAAATATGATTTTAGTTTGATTTCTTAGTATATTTATTGATTTTGGTTAACACTTGTGATGTTTTTTACAAGTGTAATATTTATATGTAGTACATATTGTAGAGTGTAGCTTTAGCAAAGTGTATTCCACCACCAAAAGTGTATTTCAAACGCGTAATAGTGTGTGTTCAATTTATTTTATTATCCGCATAATTTTTATAAATTATATTTTTATATTATCTACATATAAGTATATAATCCGTAAAAGTATCTATACGTTATGTTTGTAATCAATATTTTAGGTATATATCTTGTAAATTTTCGTTAGTAAATAATTAAAAAAAAACATAAAATGTTAAATGAATATACATCAAGATAACTATTTAAAAAAAAACAATTCCCTGTGGAGTGTGAGTTTGACATTTACTAAAATTATGATCTTTGTTCTGTTATCAGTTATTACTTATTATGAAACCTAGAATAAAAATATATATATTATGAAATATATTGTATTAAAAATGTACAAAAAAAGACACAATAAGTCATAGGATATATTTTAAATGAATCTATTTTAAACTGATTCATCACCGATATATAGAATCACTCTTTTTATCCTGCATAGCAGGGAGCACTTAGTGTCAAGACACTCCGAGTGACGGAACTCAACGCCGCTTGATATCTATCAGTAATACAACCTATAGTTAAGAGATATTTGATGAATTGATTCTAAATCAAGATACAATATCTAAACTTCTCAAGTCAACGTGGAAGGCATTTATATAAACGAACTCTTCCCAAACAGAATGTGGACCTTAATTGATTAAATTAGCCTCAAAGCTTGTTACTATTGGGGCTTTAAGATAATTAGTAAGTTCTTGAAGTCATAGAAGTCTTATCTAATCTGATAGTATATAAATGGACTGAGCATTATATTATCCTCGTTTGTGGTGCAGTGGCAAAGTGTCTGTGTATAACGGCAATGGTTGTTGGTTCGATTCATACAAACAAAAGGTAGTCTTTAGAATCACTAATGAATATTTACCCGTCAGAGCAATTAGACGGTCAAGAGGTGCGGGTTCGAATCCTCCTGCGTTATATCGTAAAAAATATTTTTTTTATTATTATATTTTTTTTATTATTATATTATAATTATTGTACGTTTTATCGTAAATAAATGATTTTTTTTCGAAAAGGAAAGTTTACTATATATAAAATCAGTGACTTGTCCACAGCTCTGTTGATTATGATTTCAAGCTATATCCCGCATAGCAGGGTAATCTAGACAACCTAGTATCAAGATACTCCGTTAACAGCTTTCCGCCCAAAATCCGCCCAAAAGACATTCGAAACGCGTGTTGAGCGGCAAACTCAACGCCGTGCAATGGTGAAATGATTATAAATTTTAAATATTAATATTCCTAGAGCAAGAAACGAACCCACAATCGCGTTTACAGACGGTCTCAAATTTGCCTAACGCCCAAAACTTGCAATGAAAATTATAAAGTAAGCCAACAACAAAGGGTATAAGCAAGTAAATATATTATTATCTCCTTTCATTATATAAAATATGTTACACTTGAAAACTAGGTTACAAGCATTTTACTCAGAAATAAATAGGATTACTTACCCAGTTAAGCGTTGATTAAGATATTTTATCGACTAAGTCAATAGACATATATATTCTATCTGATGAACTTTACTTTTTTTTTTAAATTTATGTTCTTTATCTATACTTTGTTGTCTGAAATTTTGATTAGAAAGATAACTTGTAGTTAAAATTTATTTACACATAGAAAACATGTTCTACAAAACGTATAAATATAAAAATTTGAACGCAGCAGGATTCGAACCCGCGCCTCTTGGAAACCGTCCAAGTGCTCTGATCGCTAAGCCACACGTTCTACATTCGTTATATATTGAAACATCTCGAAAATAATAATAGCAGCCATTGATACAAAATTTAATATTTTAAGTACAATACAATGATATGAATGAATGAGGAAATATAAAATAACCAATGGTTTACTCATTCTATTTTTTTTGTTGATTTTTTAATTTGGCACTTTAGTCCAGAAGTCCAGTGTACTTAGGAACAAGAATTTAGGCGCAGCCGGCAGTTGAATGCATGGCTAGCGATCAGAGTGATTGGACGGTTTCCAAAAGGCGCAGGTTTGAATCACGCTGCGTTGAAATTTTTATACGTTTTTTCAAAACTGAAATGTAATTTGTTCCTAATATTTTTTTTAATTTCCTATCATATGTTAAGCCTAGTTCTGTCAGGGAATATAGAAGAGCAATGAGATATGATTTCTTCAAATTATTATAGCAACCAGAAAGTCTAAGATATCATATTCCATAATTAATATCACAGAAGGACAAATATAAAGCCTGAAAGTCTGTAGAAAATTAAACAAGAGCTACAATTCATGTAGAATATTCAGAGAAATAAATATTCCAAATGCCACTTACAAGATTAAATTTAGTATTTAGAGATTGCTAACGGTTCATTTATGTAGCTTATAGCTTGTAACATTGAGTTGTCTGCGCACCCATCAATGTCTTATTAGAGTGAGAGTTGCTTAGCTTGCTTGATAACGCTAGTGTCATTTTAGTATTGAGTTAAAATGCTTTGCTTGTTTTGTAGCGTTTTTTTAATTTAATATACAATGGACATGTATATATATATATATATATGTGTGTGTGTGTTTTCAAAGAAAAATTGGCGAATGTACGAAGACATTGATGGCCGTGGACGACGCGAAAGACGGTTGTGAAAGAATGAAGGTAAAAAAAAAAAAAAAAAATAGATCATCATCTCTGTATACCGTATTTATTATCCTGCATAGTAGGATAGACACAAAGAGAAGTACATAGTGTCAAGACACTCCGTACTTCGCATTCCAGCGAATTTGAGACATTGCGTGTTGAATGGTGGAACTCAACGCCACACTCAGTCAGAAAGATATATGACAGTAAAATAACTTTCTTTTGTGAACGCTACGGGGCTATAGCTAATAAATATTGCAAGTAGTTTACTCTCCCCTGTTGTATTGTTTCCAACTAAGTTTCAATTCTCATGTCACCCGTACCGTTTGCAGTTGTAAGTATTGAGCAAAAAATATGAGCTAGAAGGAAGTTGCCAAATTTGTTCTGTAGGAAGAATATATGTATTGTTTATTTATAAGTTTATGAAGGGGAAAATAGATTGCCTTGCTTTAATACCAAAAATCATAATATACTGTATAATAATAATATACTAAAATATATATATGATAATAATAATTTCGACTCTGGTCGTGGCGCTGTGGGACAGCGCTCTCTGTATGCGATCGGTTATGGGTTTGATTCCCACTAGGGGAAATGATTATATTTAAAATTATTTTTATGCCACTGAACAACCAGTTTCACAAATTCACTGAAATCGGAGTACAGATCGTCTTCTTGACGCTAGGTACTTTCTGTCCTCTCTACTATATGAGATAAAGCGTGAAGCTAGAAAAATAATAAATAATAATTACTATTTGTATAAATGTACCTCTTAGTATTGAGATAATTTATTTTTTAATAATTCGCTAAATATATGTTTGCAAATGGGAGATAAATAACAATAAGGAAAAACAGGTACAGACCCAATCAGTAGTGCAATTTCATATTATTAAATAAAATATATAGGACTATATGTAAGTGAAAAGGTAGATAAGCTCTTAACATAAGGAGCTTCTGATATTGGAAGCTATTACCACCTAGGAAGGCAGTTCCAATGGGAAGAGCTGGTGAAAAACTCAACAATTCTTCTTTTAAACATGTGTATGAAAGACATCCAAAATATAAATTAAATATATAAATTTATTTATGGGCATTTAAAAAACACGCGTATATGAACAGGTAATTTCTAGGCAGCATGACAATCCAATTACAGTCTAGCGAATTCTGGCGAATCTAATTCTGATAAAGAAAAAAAATTCTCTATTCTTTCTTGTATCTGAAAAAAAAAATTTAACGGATATTTTCGTGGATTTCGGAAAGGATACTGTTAGTTAGTTATATTACTGGATGAAAATGTTGGGCAAAACAGGAAAGGGGCCGATCCTGATGACGAAAGCCAACAAATGGCGATAGTGATGTTTTGAGTTGCTCTGGTTTCCCAAAAAAAAAACAAATTGGAGTTTAAATTTTTATAGTTTATTTTTTTAAGATATGGGAAAATAGAATGATTTGTCATTTCCTTGATGTTTGTTCTCAATAACCTCTGATAATGTTACTGAAAATGACTTCAAACTCAGTAGGATACAACACAACACGCAACGTCTCGATTATGGGGGAAAACGGAGAACGGAGTGTTTTGACACTGGTTACTTCCTGTCAACACTGCTATGCGAGGTATAATATATATACACATATATATATATATATATATATATATATATATATATATATATATATATATTCCTTTCCTTTTATGAAATAAAAGTTATTTCGATATAATAGCCAATTAGCCGAAACTCAAAGTATGCAGAGTGAAGAGTGGCTTTAGAGTGTATGGTGTATGAATATGGTGACATGTATAATTATTATATTTATATTTATGTCAGATCGCAGTGCACTGGGAGTGCAAACCCGATTGGTAATGGATTTGGATTCTTATACAGAGAAATGGTTACGACTAAACTATATTTTTTTTCTCCGCTTTTAGACTTTGCACGGCATTGAGTTCGCCATTCAATATTAATGTCTCGATTTCGGGAAGATAGCGGTTAACAGAGTGTCTTGACAGTAGATTGTCTCTGACTACCCTGCTATGCAAGATAAGCTGTTTTTTTTATTAAACTAATTTTAACTTTTATTCCATATTTAGTATTAGACATTATTTTTATTTTATTTATTATTTTTTAAAAAGTTTCACGCGTTTTTTCCCGTCGCATAGCATTGTGGATAAGAAAGTATTTAGTGTCAAGACACTCAGTATTTTGCTTTCCGCCGGATTCGAAACATTGCGTGTTGAGTGGCGGGACTAATCGCCGCACTTTGTCTATCATAGCGAGGAAGTGAGAATAATAACTATTTTTTTAAAAAACCTATAAAAGTTTTTAACATGTGACTTAGTGGTAAGACTGTGTAAACTTCGACGGTCTCCAAGTAGCACGGGTTTGAATCCACGTATGCACTCAAATTTTCAGTTTATATTTTTTTTAAATACATATTCTTATTTGTATAATAAAATTACTTTCATTTCAAGGTAAAATGTAAAAACTGCCACGTTATAAAGTAGTCGTGCGTTGTTCACATTCGTTTTAAAAGCTCTCTTAAGTACACTTGTGAACTTTAAATTGGCTTAGCTGTGATTTTTCTCAAAGAAATCTGAAAATATAAGTCCTTGGTTTGTGTTATGTAAATTTAAATACCGTGTTGTGATTTCTCGTATTTAAATTTTTTATTATAATATTTAATCATATTTTGTTCCTATGCAAATACTATTAATTGAGCGGTTACGGCGTTAAGTTCCGGCTTAGTGGGACAGTGTCTTATTTTAACTTCCACCCGCTGGCAAGACAAAGTGCAGCGTTGAGTTTCGCCATTCATTATGCAATGACTCGAATTCAGTGAAAAGAGGAGTACTGAACGTCTTGACAATAGGTACTTTCTATCTAAGTCGGGATAAAATGTTAGGTTAAAAAAAATCCGCCTCTAGAAGGGATTTTTAAAAATAATGAAAATTTGGAAAACGGAGTGTCTTAACTCTAGGAAATCTCCATCTACATGAAATATTGAAACAAATCATACATTTTAATATATAGAATAATAAACAACCAAAATTAAAATATTAAAACCCGAAATATAAATATAGATGACGTACATATACTTAAATAATACATTTTTTACGTCAAAAATCGTAACTAACTGAACTAAAAAGGCTATTTCCGCCACATTTCACTTTACAATCGCCTCGTCGCTTCCGGTGATAAACGATAAACGATATAAATATTAACATACTTTGTGTTTGAATGTTTGAAACGACAAATTAGATATTGTATTACGCTAAAATGTTTCGTTTATTTCTTTTCAAGTTATATAATGAAGCTTAAAAAAGCTTTAAAGTAAAGTAGGACAAAGCAAATAGGTAGGCGGTGTACTGGCTTCAT
Source organism: Dryadula phaetusa (assembly GCA_032432895.1). Taxonomy (NCBI): domain Eukaryota; kingdom Metazoa; phylum Arthropoda; class Insecta; order Lepidoptera; family Nymphalidae; genus Dryadula; species Dryadula phaetusa. Next base: position 4,029,646 of record JAOYRS010000017.1, on the reverse strand, counting down.
ATAAACATATATGAATAAATAGTACATAGATACATACATATATATATATATATATATATATATATATATATATATATATATATATATATATATACCTACAACATAATTACGATTTTTTTTCAGCAAAATATTTAGAAAATTTGTGTTAAAATAAACAAAAATAAAAATAAAAACGTACCAAAATGTTTTTAATAAATTTTCCACTAACAAGGTGATATCTTATCTCAGCGTCAACAATAATATAAGCGAGACCCCTAATAAAGGCCTTTGACGCAGCTTACGCAACCTCAGCTCTCAAGAAACTTAGTTTGAAATTACCGGCATCGTTTAAACCTTACAGTTATAAGGCATTGTACACATTGTTGATGGAAAAATATTTTATTTTAAAATCTAATCGCATTTTGTTGTTTTCTTAAGTTCGTAAAATTATAATATTCGAGTCAAATATATATAATTTTATTCAAAAGGCATTTATGCTATATAAAATAATTGGCCGGTCGTGGCGCAGTGGGACAGCGTCAGACTGCAAATGCGATCGGTTGTGGGTGAGAGTCCTATTCGGGGGAGTGATTGTATTTAAATTATTTTTATGTCTTCGCTCTGGTAAAGACAAAGAGCGGCGTTGAGTTCCACCACTCAACACGCTGTCTCGCTATGTATTGACAAAAAAAAATTGTAACGTTTTTCTGTTACGCGCCATCTTTATTTCTAAGTAACATTTTTCCGTTACGCGCCATATTTATTTTTAAAGATGCGAGTATCACACATTGATTAAAATTGTATTTAAATACACGTAATGAGAGAGTTTTTTTTGCCTAAACTGTATCTTATTTAGCTTTGTTGAATTTGAATCGGAAAATGATGTCACAAAGAAGATTCACTTCTTACGTGTGTACGTACACACATGCACACACACATTTCTATTTCCATATATTTCTTCATTCTACCTTCATTACCTGAAGGTCGTGTCCGCTCTAGTAGGTCCTGGTGGAGGTGGTACGAGCTGCCTCCATGCCACCCTATCTACAGCTGGTCTTAACACTTCAGTAATAGATATTCCGGTTTTCTTTTTAACGGCATCAGACTATCGGCTAGGATTTTGTAATATTAGTAGATCTATTTTTTTATAATATAAAATTTTTTGCACTACAGACTTGGTTTGTACCTTTTTTTCCTTAGTGTTATTTATTTCTCCTTTGCATGTAATTAAAATGGGCTGCTTAGAACTAAGATCTATATTTATATTTGAGCGAGTTCTTGAAAACCTAAATCTTAATTAAACATATCGTATAAATGTACCTCATTTATATAAATTATTATTAACATTAAGCTCATAATATAAACCAAAATACACCGTAGCAATATTTATGTAATTTTAAAGTACATTTGAAGTTTTAATTTATTTATTCAAAGTATATGACATAATTTTATACACATAAAATTTCCAACTACTTCGTCTATTATCTGTTTGATTTTCATAAAAATTGTTGCAAAGTTTTCCTTTAGGTATAATTATTTATGTAAATAGTATTTAAAAAAAACGTAGAAATTTTTTTTGAACGTAGCAGGATTCGAACCCGCGGCTTTTGGACGGTATCCAAGTTCGTGAGTTCGAATCCCGTTGCGTTCAAATTTTTATTCGTTTTTTTCAAAAATGTTTTTTAATCCTAAGTGTGGAAAAACACTTTAAAAATAGTAAATGTTAATATATGTCTTTGAGAAATTTGGTAAATAATCTCGAATCAGCTATTTTAACGAGAAAATAATTTAAAATCGTTCTGTTTCTTTTTTCGAATTCGTTCCTCTGGGAAATTCGGTCAAGTTACGGGTTTTAGCTCCGTTATTATTATTTTCCTTAGAATGTAACTATGGTCTAAACTTTGATTAATGTAGACAAGGCCTTAGTTAAACTTAGCGGTTACTTCAGGTGTGTTTATGTTAATGCAGTGTCTGAACATGTCGTTAAGTTGGTAGTTACGAGGAATTTCTGTTTAACTAGTATCCAATTCAATTTACATATAATATTTAACATCGTGGCGGGTCGTGGCGCAGTGGCACAGCGCCTGACTGTAAACGCGAGCCGTTGTGGGTTCGATTCCCACTCGGGGAAGTGATTATATTTAAAATTATTTTCACTTCCTCGCTATGGTAAGACAGGGGAAGCGTTGAGTTCCACAATGAAAGCGAAGTACGAAGTGTCTTGACACTAGGTATATTCTGTCTACTTTGCGGATAAAAGCTTGAAGCTAAATAAAAATTAATCTTGAGGCTATCATGGCTTAGTGGAACAGTATGACTGTGAACGTAACAGTTATACGTTCGATTTATTTATATTATTTTCATTGTCTCGCTCTTTTAAGACAAATAGTGGCGTTCAGTTCTACCAATCAAAATGCAATGTCTCAAATTCCGGAGAAATGCTTCAGATAGAACTATCTTCGGTCCATCTATCCATATGCAGAAACTCGTGTATACAATAAATATTTAATATATATATATACATATGTATATTTGTATGTTCAATATACTAGTACGTGAAATACGATAATAACCGCATGTTTGAGGTTTGCTAACTACCGGAACCGGGAATATCCACAGGAAGAGAACGTTTTAGATATTTTGAAAATGTTGTCTATTTATATAAAGTGTGTTCTATTTAATATTTAAAAGCTTATAGATTAATTTCAAAATGTTGAAAATAAATAAATAAATAAATAAAATAAATAATTCAAGGCAAAAATATTGAAAGTGCCCTTTATCTTATCTCAAGGTAAAAGTGAATTCTATAATATTTCAATTAAAGAGAATTTTGCAAGTTAGTTCAATTTTTTTTTGTCTTATTTAATTAATTGTATTAAATTTTAGAACCATTTTAAATATTAATTTAATATTTTATTTTATGAGTTTATACTAATAAAAAAAACCGTATAAAGAGTAACCAGAGACAACCTAGTGTCAAGATACTCCGCTGACTGTTCTCCACCCGAAATCGAGACATTGCATGCTCAGTGGCGAAGTCAACACCGTATTTTATTTCACCAGAGCAGAGATGTGAAAATAAGTTTTAAACATAATTATTCCGAATGGGAATCGAATACAAAACTAATTACCATTTACAATTAGATGCAGTTCCACTGATCCGCGACGGTCGTTTTATATAAAACGTCTGTCTGTTACAGTAATTGTAGAGACTTAGTATAGCCTTATGTTATGTGTCTAAAATTTAGACAGGTGCTTAGCAAGCTTCTAAAAAGATGTCAAGTTACTTTACTAAGATATATTAAATGTAAGATTAATCTTAGATTAAAGGAAAAAGTTTTTGCTTTAGTTTCTTTTAAAAAAAATCAAAAGCTCTCTTATGTATACTAGCGTTTATTTTTATTGCGTTATGTTACATAATTTTTTTCAAAAGTGTTTTATTTTGTAATTATTCACTTTCCTATTATTATATACATATATATATATATATATATATATATATATATATATATATATATATATATATATATATATATATATATATATATATATATGTATATATATAGTTTCACGCTTTTTATACCGCATAGCAGGGTAGATAGAAGGTAGAGCCATTAGGTAGGTAATGGCAAGACACTCCGTACTTTGCTTTCCACCAAATTCGAGACATTGCGTGTTCAGGTGAAACTCAACGCCGTACATTGTCTTACTAGAGCGAGGAAGTGTAAATCATTTTAAATATGATCACTCCCCTGAGTGGAAATCGAACCCACAACAGGTCGCGATTACAATCAGACGCTGTCACACTGTGCCACGACCGATTTCAAATTATTTAATAAAAAAAAATAATTAAAATCAATTTAGAAAGCTAATATAAATTATCAAACATAGATATATATTACACACACCACATATATTTTTGTATTGCGAGATACGTTACTAAGGCAACGCGTATTTTACACATCTATGAGTCTATTAACACTTCAAATTCAACTTCAGTTCTTATAACAAATAGCTTTTTAATAAATAATAAAGCAAAAGCTCAGCTTTTAAGTAAAGCTTTCCCCTAGCTCTCATTTGATATAAATGATTTTCTTTTCAAAAAAGCGATAAAAGGTCCTCCTTTGTTAATTATTCTTCGGAGTTAATAAAGGCTTATCTTAAATCGCTCAGAAGTCGAAATTTGCTTTACAATCAGTCTTAAAATCAACTGGCGATGTCATCGCGATATTATATTGCAGTGTTTTTCTCGTTTCACGCTTTTTATAAAAACCTTAGTAAATAGCAAGAACTGTATCGAGAAAACCGTTTCTTGCCCGAATTTAGGTGATTGCGTGCTTTGTGACGGAATTCAAAGCCGCTCCTTGTCTTACTAGATTGGAAAATCTGAAAATTATTTAAATATAAGCTATATCCGTGACTTTGTTTACGTGGATTTTACCATTTCTAACCATCGTCAATTTTACAAGAAATGTATGTAACCTATGTTCTTTTTATGACATCAACTCACTGCCAGTGAAAGTTCAATCAAAATCGGTCAGGCCGTTCCAGATATTAGTGGGAACTAACAAACTTACAAAAATGTTATTTTAAGTTTACAAACAGATACTCCAATTTTCCAGACGTCCAAGTAGAGACCGTACAGCTAATTGCGTTGGGGTAAGTCTGCTTATTTTTTTGTTAATATTAATAAAACCAACTCCAAGTGGCTAAGCGAAAACTCACAAGTTCGACCTACCTATAAAGTACCTTTTACCCATAAATTAGTATGTATTAGGTAGTATTGTATACATAAATTAGACGTGTAACATATGAATTTCAAGTATACGCAATTGAAACGCTTAAAATAGTTTCTTTTAAAAACGTATAATTATTTTTGGTTTGCGCTTTTATCCCACAGCACGGTAGACGGAAAGTATCTAGTGTCAAGACACTCCACATTTCGCTTTCCACCGAATTCGAGACATTGCGTGTTGAGTGGCAAAACTCAACGCCGCTCTTTGACTTTTCAAAGCGAGGAAGTGAGAATAATTTAAATACAATCACTATCCCGAGTGGGAATAGAACCCACAACCGATCGCGCTTACAGTCAGACCCTGTCCACAACTGGCAGTATATTATATATTAATAAAATATTTCTCTATTATAAAATATTTCTCTATTTATATCCTCTATATTAATATAATATTTGATTATTATTAACCAATTTTAACTAATTTGGAAAAGCCAAGAATTGTTAGAAAACAAAAATCAAGGAAATCAAATACAGAGTAGAATGGAAGAACTCTCTGGAGCAAGTAAAGACTGTAGCGCCTCTAATAATGGTGATGATGACGTTTATATTTTTAACGAAACATTTTTATAAAATGTATAAAAATCTGAACGCAGTAGGATTCGAAGCTGTTCAGTCACTCTGATCGCTAAGCCATTGGTTCTACATCTGGCTGACTCGAAACCTGAACTTATATGTTTGTTACAACTTGTTTATATTTTTTGCTTACTAATGATTATTTCTAGAATAAAACATATAACAAGAGAGACTGTTAAATGATATTTTACTATTTTTATAGTGTTATTCCACTCTTAGGGTAAAATCCTAGGATAAGCACATAAAAATTTGAACGCAGCGGGATCCGAACCCGCGTCTCTTGGAAACCGTCTAAGCGCTCTGACCGCTAAGCCATGCGTTCTACTACTGGCTGCATTGAAATTCTTATACTACTATTGCCAAAATATTATTATGAAATAATCGTTAATAATTTGAATATTTTACCATTTTCAAAGTGTTATACCACACTTATAATTAGAAAACATTTTCAAAATACAATTAAATGATATCTGAGAGCACTGTAAGCTCCATTTATAAGTTACCAACTCACTAGTAGTATTCACATTTATGTCGGTATTTGCATTTTCTCGTAGCATGCGGTTTAATTTGTTCCCAGAACTCTTATTAATATGAAACGTGAAATGTATTTGTGATTATTTTGGTATTTTCAATAATTTCTGTTATTTTATAGGGCATGTAGTAATTATTTATTGCGGTAAGAGAGGTTGACAGGACCTTGGTTGACCTCTGAAATAGTCCTGATGATACTGGAGGGAAAGAATGAGGAACCTTATGTATAAAGAGGTTAATGACTGTGGACGAGGCGAAAGAAGTTCGCAGGGTCCGCAGCGTCCAACAACCTATTTAAGTACCCCGCCAGAGATATATCGTGAAGTTAAAAATTAGGTCTTTTTAATATGAAATATGAAAGGCGGTCGTGAAAGTGGGACAGCGTCTGATTGTAAAGGCGATCGGTTGTGGGTTCAATTCCTACTCGGAGAAGTGATTATATTTACATTATTTTCACTTAATCGACTCTCTCTACAAGACAAACCATAAACACCACTCAACACCACGCAATGTCTCGAATTCGGTAGAAAGCGAAGTACGGAGTGTCTTGACACTAGGTATATGCATATCCCAAATTACTGCAAAATGTAAGTAAATTAAACTTTTATAGTAAACACAGACCTAAATTTCACTCAGTTGGTCACACGCCCAATAAAACCAGAGATATAGTTAGTTCATTTCAACGCCAAAGTAATTAAAAATCGCTTTTTTCCGTTTCACGCTTTTATCCCGCATATCAGGGTAGGCAGAAAGTATCTAGTGTCAAAAAAGACACTCCGTGCTTCGCTTTCCCTTGAATTAGAGATACTACCAGAGCGAGGAAGTGAAAATAATTTAAATATAATCACTCCTTTGAGTGGGGATCGAACCTACAACCGATCGCGTTACAGTCAGACGCTGTCCCACAGCGCCACGATTGTCCTCATTTTGTTTATATTATTTCTGTAATACCGTTTGTATGAAAATTCAATTTTAAACATTTAGGTACTATAATGATCTGTTAACTTGTGTCGTCTTTCGTCTTAGAGAAGTCTCATTTTGTAGCTTAATTTAAATTTTCCTAATAACTTTTTTGTTCCGAGGGAAAGAATTAACTTCCAATTTTGTTTCTAAGATAAATCTCAACTCTATTGGATCCGGGACTATCTCCAGATTATCATTACCAAATTGTAGGCTCTTTTTCTAATTAAGACCATAAATCGTGCCAGTAAATATTTTAGGTAATTTTTTTTGTCGTTTTTTTGTTTCCCAATTTTTGCTAAGTTCAAATTCTTTAAGTGTTTTCTAGCCGAAATGGAAACATTGCCTGTTAAAAGACGAAATCGCCGCACTTTGTCTTACCAGAGCGGAGAAATAAATGAAATTAAATTTTAATAGACACTAGCTGTGCTAGTGAAATATTCCGCGTTTTTGTCTGGAATTTAACATCTGTGAATCCTTATTTTATAATTTGCTTCACGCTTTTATCTCGCATAGCAGGATAGACAAAAATATCTGGTATCAAAACTCTCCGTACTTCGCTTTCCATCGATTTAGAGACATTGCATATCGAGTTGTGGAACTCAACGCCACACTTTGTCATACCAGAGCGAAAAATTGAAAATAATTTAACGCCATGCCATCTCGTATCGCAATATTTAAATATAATCACCCCCCTGAGTGGGAATTGAACCCACAACTGATCGTTTATAGTAAGACGCTGTCCCACTGTGCCACGACTGGATTCAATTTTATAAATGTAAAATAATTATTTTAGATTTACAAATTCCAGAGATGTTAACATGTACGCAGACTAGCTCTAGTTAACTAAACATATCTCAAATTCTCATTCATAAATTCTTAGTTTCATGATATCTAATTTCTCTCATTCCTTTAGTGTCTTGAATAATGAGAAACACTTGTTTTGCTTCACCTAGGCATTATGATTCTTGTCACATTAACGAAATAAAAATAACACAAGCCCGAAGGCAACTATTAAGAATTACATTTATTACAAAAGGTAAAAATTACAATTACAAAAGGTAAAAATTTGAGGCCGGTCGTGGCGCAGTGGGACAGCGTCTGACTGTAAACGCGGTTGGTTATGGGTTCGATCCCCATTCGAGGGATTGATTATATTTAAATTATTTTAACTTCCTCGCTTTGGTAAAGACAAAGTGCGGTGTTGAGTTCCATCACTAAACACGTAAAGTCTCGAAATCGGGTTAAAGCGAAGTACAGTGTGTCTTTGTACTAGGCACTTTCCGTCTACCCTGCTATGCAGAATTAAAGCGTAAAGTAAAAAAAAAATTAAAAAGGTACTTTTAGCAAGTGTTTGACTGTTATCTATGTTTATCATTTTTTATGAAAACGAGTATAAAGATCTAAATAAAATAAAGCGTACAAAAGTACTGTCGCGCAATTACGTAATTTATTAAGAAAACCAATGATGCTGGTAATGTATGATATTATGTCAAAAACATTTCTAAATTAATATTTTGAATACTTTGAGTGGTGGAACTCAACGCCGCACTTTGTCTTCCCAGAGCGAGGATTTGAAAATAATTTAAAATGTATAATATTTAGGTAGCGGTGTATTTGTAGAATTTCTATCAAAGTCGCGGCCCATATTATGTTGTGTAGACCTTGAATTTTATAGCGTTATCAGGAAGCGCTCATCAAGGTGTACACGTTTTCCTAAGGCATTATATTCATATCTCTCAAGGCTAATCTAGTTTGCTAGGTTTCCGCATCAGGAACTCCAGACCTTCGTTTTTTCTGCCAAAAATAATTGTTCATCATGTAGACTAATTGTGTAAATATCTATTAAAAATTGTACACGCTACTAGGGTTCCACATCAAAGACTCAGAGCTTTAAAATAAATTATACCCTATATGTTGCTGAGGGCTAATGGCCATATAACAAAAAAGTTTTATCAAAATCCGTGTAATACTTTTTCCGTGAAAGACGAACAACAGGTGGACAGACAGATAGACAGTCAAAATTTTCAAACGTCATACTTTTGTTTCTCTTAATTGTATAAAGACCTCTATTATATTTTTTTAAATTTTTATTCAATGTACACAAAGACGCTCTCCTATATTTTTATTATATATACAGATATATATACATATATATATACATATATATATATATACATATATACAGATACATATATACAGATACATATATACAGATAGTATTAACGTAAACTAAATAAATAAGAAAATAATATAATATATAATATAGCTTGAATCAATGATTAAGCTATATAATCATGCTAATTAACTAATTACGTAAATATAAAGTAAGCGTTAAGTTAGATAGAGTGGCGCAGTAGAGATGTGAATTTGATTCCCATTCAGAGTAATAACGATTATAATTACATTCATTCACTTGGTAAGGGAAAGCGAATATCACAATTTTTGGCGGAAAGAAGAGTTAGTGTCTTAACTCTATGTTCTCTCTGAATTCTGTTAAGTGTAAACACCATACTTCTGATAAGTTAGAGGCTATAATCGTTTAAAAGGCGAGATTAAAATTAATTTTACCAGCTTTTCTCTACAAATAAAGTTATTACTAAGACTAATGTATGCAATTTAGACAAAAATACGACTTTAATGAAGGAAATTCAGGATGATGAATGGCTCGGAGGGAACAAACATGTTTACTCGGTTGCGCTTTAAATTAATATGACAGACCCATTTTGTGGTTTTCGGATTTCGACCAGCTTTTACGCTGATATATGTATAACCAACGTGGTGCACTAAAGCGTGACGAGGTAGGTTTGAATATTTTCATTTTCATGATCTAGCAAGTGGGCCCGGCGTTTAGTTACGCTTCAATGTAATAGTGGTAGTATAGCAGTAAGTTCTATCTTCTCATTAAGTATTATAAGGGAGGTAAAATAAAAATAAGTATATAAAAAAGAATAAAAGATTTAGATAAATAGAGAATTTATGTTACCGTTAATTCAAATTAATGAGACTAACAGCTGTACTTAGTGATGTCCATTAGCAGTTGTTAATACGTGGGTATGGTTATACACGATTAATATTACATCCATTCGTATTATAAATAAACCAAAAACGAGAGTTCGGATTACCTGATGGCAAGTGTTTGCCACTGCCATGAGCCACTGTACGACACCAGAGGAGACACAGGTATGTTAACAGCCTTTAAGGTGGATAAAGATACATATTTTGAAGGTCGTATCGATCCGGAAATACTGTTGCTAGTCATTTTTAAACTCCAATTAAACGATAATTAACATCCCTGAGTGTAACTTGTAATATTAAAAGGTTAATTTAAACAAAAAGAAAGATACATACCAAGTAATAAACTCCGAAAGGCATAACGACCACCGCCACCAACAAATCAGCAACTGCCAAACTCACTATGAAATAGTTAGTAGCTGTCTGCAAACTCCTCTCTCTTGCCACACTCAATATCACAAGAACGTTGCCAAATAACGTTAACAACGGAAACACTATCAGAGATAACGCCCAAAAATTATATTTCACATCACTACACGTTCCATTGTTAAATGTCAAATTCAAACTGTCAAAATCACTGAAAGTCCTGTCAAAATCGATCGAGTAATTGACTGATTGCGTATAGTTCCCCACTGAGCTACGATTTAATATGTCCGAATCGATTTTGCTAATGTTTTTACATTGGAAACAAATTTTTGAATCCATTTCCGTGTCACAGGTACAGCTTCATGGCATCTTTTGTTTTGATCTTTGTTGGTTTGCTGGAATTTTCCAATACTCCAGCATGGTTTCATAATTCCTCATCACGTTCACCTGAAATACACGATTATACGTTTAGAATACGTCTAATTTTGCTTTAATCGTCTTGTCATATTCAGTTAGGGCTTGAAATTTCATTTGCAAGTTAATTGAATTTTTGCGTCTGGCAAAAGGGATGTAAGATTTGATGTAAACTTGACAATATTATGAAAAAAAAAAATAAACTTCACGCTCTATTCCCAATAGCAGAGTATTTATATAGAGTCTGGTATATGATTTTTTTTCTAATACAACTTATACGAGTTGCATATTTTTGAAGTATAAACTATAAAAATTATGTAACTAAGAACTACGATTTCGTCCACGTTCAGTCCACGAAAATAATTTAAGTCCATAATCTTTCATTATCAGTGTTCAGTCAATTAATTCACAAAATGCTTCTGTTAATCGGAACGATGTAAATAAGATACATAAGAACGAAAATGACCGATTGTACTGGTAAAATGATTTGATATAGAAATTATAATATGAATATTTTATTAATTTCACGCTTTGTCTCATATAGTCTCGACACTATCCGTCTGAAGAAACGTAGTGTCAAGACACTCTGTTTTTACGTTCTACTGAAATTGAGATATTGAGTGTTGTGTGGAAGCACTCAACGACGCGTCACTGTATCGTATTAATACTATGGAACTCATTAATTACTTTCATTTCCTCGTTCTGATAAGGTAAAATGCGGCGTTGAGTTTCGCATCTTAAAACACAATATCTTATTTTCCGGTGGTAAGTAGCAAACGGAGTGTTTCAACACTGTATATATCTGGTTACTCTGTTATACGGAAAAAAGTCTGAAGCTATCACTTTATTTAACACAAAAGGCAAGATGTTCACAATTTCAACACGTTATTCTCTGTTAATGTGGAAACAATTACCGTATGCGGCTTTCCCGACCTTCGCTCAAATTTCATTTGACACACAAAGGGATTAAACAACGTGCTATCATAACGTAAGAGCTATATTATATTCTTATATACATATAAATAAATGTATGTACATATGTACGTCTTTTTATATTGTATATAGATATCAATATGGAGTCAAAAAGGAAATTATTATAGTATTTCGTCATATGAGGTACAGAAGCAAAGATGAGCATATATTTTAGTTATGGGATTCCGGACACGTGTACAAATTTTGAGAAAGTGGGTCAAAGCCGTATTTAAAAGATTTTGTTACATAATGATACGTATGTATATAGTTAAATAAATATAAGGCTTATAAACACGTTAAAATGAACTGAATTGGAGTTCTATAGTTTAAAATCTAATATAAGAAATGACTTAAAAATGGCCAATATTTGATTGTTTCAGTGTATTTCGCTTTTGGCCAACTTCGTGACATCATGTGTGGAGTGGTGGACCTCAATGCCGCATTTCATTTAACCAGAACGAGGAAGTGAAAAAAATTAAATATAATGACTCCCCCGAATAGAAATTGAACCCACGACCGTTCTAGTTTACTGTCAGAATGAAGAAATTTGAATTATTCCTTAGATATATATCAAAAAATATAAATTTTGGATCAATCCACTGTGATACTAAAGGTGCAAGGAAAAGCAGATATTTTTAAAATGAATTAACTTAAAGAATCAAAATTAAAAATCGAAAAGTTGTACAGTTTTGGATCTGTAATTTAAAAATGCTTGAAGATTGTTTTTGTTTTATAACTGGTTATTATTAACTAGGATGTACCCTAGCAAGAAATACAAAAAAAAATAGGGAAAATACGTTGATTTTTTTTATTGAATTTTAGAATCTTAAACATCCTTTAAATAAAAAAAATATGAAAAAATAATAACTCGAAAACGATACACTTTTGCATAAGCATTTTGGGGGTCATTTGATAGCTATTATCCTGAACTATAACCCTTTAAAAAGGTCGTGACATATTACCCTGTAACCCTGTATATATATATATATATATATATATATATATATATATATATATTACTGGATTGTTGTTGTGAAAACTTTTTCAAGTAAAACAGACAGACCAAACAATTAAAAAATATTTTAATATTATGAAAGTATTATTCATGCACTTTTTTTAACTATACGCATTTATCTCGCATAGCAGGGTGGACAGGAAGTACCTCGTCAAGACACTCCGCCTTCCGTCGAATTCGAGACATTGTTGAGTGTCGCAATTCAACATCGCTGTTTGTCTTACCAGAGCGACGATATAAAGGTAATTTAAATATAATCATTCCCCCTTAAAGTAGTGCGTTTATAGTCAGACGCTGTTCTGCGCCACGACCGGCCTCTTATTCGCGTACTTTCAATTTTAAAAAACTAACTTATAAAATACTATCTATGGATATTTTAAGAGGCGCGGGTTCGAATCCTGTTATGTTTAAGTTTTGTTGTATATTCATACCATAAGTCATTAAGCAAGCGGTACGAGAGGTCGGGAGAGATCTCGGTTGACCTCCGAAAATAGTATCGATGATACTTGAGAAATGTTGAGAAAAAGAAGGGCATGTATGAAGAGGTTAGTGAAGGTGGACGACGCGATAGAGGTATGTAGGGACCACAGCGCTTGGTGCTTTCTCCTATCTACCCAACTACCCCGCGAGGCCTATAGCGTGAAGCTAAAAAAAAATTATCATGAAAATTTTATATTTTTATTTTCCCTTCAAATAGACTTTACAAATTAATAAAAATATGAAACTTAGACCTATATAAATATATAAAAAAATACTTCCCTAATACTGTATTAAGGTACAAATTCTATTACCTTGTACTGATTTTAACACACCGTTAGATGAAAGATAAGCGTTAATTATATTTAAGATACGAACAATGTAACTATATCCAATTGTATAAGCACTTGGATATTGATAATTAAAACATGTAATATTTCCTGTTATTATTTATTAAATTATATATTGAATTAGTATTTCTTATTTATGTAAATATGAAAAATAATATTTAAAGGCCGGTTTTGCCGGGTTTGGCCGGCGCAGTGGGACAGCGTCTGACTGTAAACGCGATCGGTTTTGGGTTCGATTTCCACTCAGGAGAATGATTATAATATATAAATTGTTTTATTGTTTTCATGTTCTGTCGCTCTGGTAAATCAAAACGCGGCGTTTAGCTCCTAGTTAGGAAAGCAGAATGCGATACGTCTTGATACTAGATGATTCTTTTCTGAATTTGCTGAAATTGAGAAATTTCTGAATAAAAAAATAATGACGCTGAAATTTAAGGGTTTATTTTTATTGTTTCGCGTAATACCAAACGCGATGTTGAATTCACTATTCAACACACAATGTCCAAGATTCAAGCGGAAAGAAAACAACAAAGTGAAAAGTGTCTTGACATTAGGTTGTTCCAGTTAATGTAATTTTTAAGATACTTATTAATTATAGAAAGTTTCAGTAAAAAAACTTTGTTTGAAATTTATGATTCTTACCTCTCTTTGGCGAGTTTTTACTAACAATAAAAAAGAAAAGCAATGGAAATAAATTGCAAATATAAAATAAATTATTTATTAATTCATTCAAAATAAAATATTATTAAACTAAAGAATATTTAATAAATTAAAATCAGTAAAAAATCAGTGTATGACAATGACTGACGAGGTGTTTTACTATTTTTAAAGTTTTATTCCACACTAATCCTAAGGATTAGAAAACATTTTTGAAAAAACTAATAAAAGGTTGAACGCAGCGGGATTCAAACCCGCGCATCTTGAAAACCGACCAAGTGCGCTAAGCCATGTGTTCTACTACTAGTTGCGTCGAAATTTTCAAAATCATACGTTTTTTTAAATATTTTCTAACTTTGCAAAGGTGATATTTCCTTGATTCATAGTTCATCTGAGCTTATGATTATGGGTCTTCTATTTTTATATGCTAATCGAAAATGCTCATCATGTACAAGAACTTGCTACGTTACCATTTCTATATCTCTTACTGCTCTTAGGAAAGGCACATTATGGAAACAAACTATCAAAGTGAATTATATTATTTTACTATATGTACTATACAATCTGGATACAAGGCTAGTAAAATCCGCTCAGTAGTTTAAGAGATTAGCGTGTATATACAAACAGACAAACAAACATACAAAAATTTTAATAATCAATAATTTATATTCAATTGGTGTTTAAGCATAGTACTTAATAAATTTTCCAGAAATATATTTATTGTACAGATATTTTCTTTATTGTTTTAATATAATTTAGACAGATTATTGTTTCAAACGGCGTTATATTCCGCTGTAATACTTACGAATGTTTATCACTTCCGGCCGTCTTTCTAACGTACAATCGTTCTATACTAGGGATCCCGGTGACGTATTGCCAACACGTTACCTTGGCAATGTGTATTCTTTAAATAAACGTGTATATCAAACACATGGTATAAATGTAACACACACTGTGTTACATTTATTTTATTTATTTATTACATTTTATACATTAGAGTTAAAACGCAGTGGGACAGCGTCTGATTGCAATGTGATCGGTTTTGGGTTCAATCCCCACTCGATGGAGTGATTGTATTTAAATTATTTTCACTTCTTCACTCTGGTAAAGACAAAGAGGGGTGTTGAGTTCCACCACTCAACACTCAATGTCTAGAATTCGGTAGAAAACGAAGTACGGAGTGTTGACACTAGCTACTTTCTGTCTACCTTGCTATGCAGTATAAAAGCGTGAAGCTAAAAAAAAATTAAAAAAATATTATCATTCTGCACTCCTTCTTGATATAAACTGTAATTGTGCCAAATTTCAATCACCTTGGTTCGCGGTTCAATATATGGATGACATCGTACAACTATGGAACAAGTGATACTTACGGCAGTAGAGTAGAAACTAGTTATGCATTTCTTTTGTTTACTTTTTTATTCCAATTAGATATAGCAAAGTAGCCCTTCTCTCCCTCAACGGAGATCGAACCCAGATCACTTGTCTATTACACTATGGTACGATGGATTTCATTTTAATTACTGATCGTGTATTTTTTACATTAGAACGTGCATTTAAAACTTATACTATTTATAATTATATCAGAAGGTATCTTTGAAAAAACGTATAAAAATTTGAACGCAGCGGGATTCGAAGCCGCGCCTCTTGGATACCGTCCAAGCGCTCTGACCGCTAAGCCATGCGTTCTACTACCAGCTGCGTTGAAATTCTTATACGTTTTTCTTTCAACTTATTTCTGTTGTTTATCATCTGTAGAGAGATTTTTACAAATTTCTACTACTTAAAGATTATTAAGAAATAATCGTTTAACAAGAGAGATTGCTATTTTATTTTCATATTTACTATTTTTAAAGTGTTATTCCACACTTAGGATCAGAAGGTATCTTTGAAAAAACGTATAAAAATTTGTAAAAATCTCTCTACAGAGATGCTAAAGAACAGAAATAAGTTGTAAGAAAAACGTATAAGAATTTCAACGCAGCTGGTAGTAGAACGCATGGCTTAACGGTCAGAGCGCTTGGACGGTATCCAAGAGGCACGGGTTCGAATCCCGCTGCGTTCAAATTTTTGTACGTTTTTTCAAAGATGTTTTCTAATCCTAAGTGTGGAATAACACTTTAAAAATAGTAAATATATCAGAAGGTCTTGATGGTGGTGGAGTAGGGTTGTAGGTTCGATTTTCACTTGGAAAAAAGATTATATTTAAATTAATTTATTTCTCCGCTCTGTTAAGACAAAGCGCGGCGTTGAGTTCCGTCACTAAGCACGTAATCTCATAAATTTGAGTTTAAAACGGATAACCGAGTGTCTTGACATAAAGTTTTCTCACTACCCTGGTATATGAAAAAAGGAATGCCGCTAAAATAAAATATAAAAACAATATATGTCTACAATATACATTATGTAAGCCTCTATAAAATATATATCAATTGTTGTTAATGAAACCTACATCTGTGAAAAGTTATAATATAAGCGTGTCCCTGGGGACAGACAAAAAATAAGTTCAAAATTATATGTAATATATATATATATATATATATATATATATATATATTTTTTTTTTAACTTCACGCTTTTATCCCGCATAGAAGAGTAAACAGTGTCAGTGACAGTGGTAGTGTCAACACACTCTGAACTTTGCTTACCAGGGAATTTGAAACGTTGCGTGGTCAGTGGTGGAACTCAACTCTTTGTCTTTACCAAAGCGAGGAAGTGAAAATAATTTATATATAATCATTACTCCGAGTGGGGGCCGAACCTACAATCGACCACGTTTACAATCAAACGCTGTCCCACTGTTCCACGACCGGCCTCTAATATTTATATAGAGACAGTAAAGTAAATAGCAATAAGTTACGAATTAAATGAAGTATAAAAATACTTATTTTCGTTTCCAAACAGTATCCATTTAAGGCTGGATGCCAAAAAGCTGACTCTTATCAATTTTCCAAAGCTATCTATAAAATATTTCGTTATAAGCTTTAACATAAAATAAGAAATAGAAAGAATTTGTTATCTAGACACGATAAGTGTCGGTTCGATTTTCGGTTGTGTAATTTACAGAGAAAGGAGCAACGCTTGGGACTTGCAATCCAATTTATGCATAAGGGGCCCTTTAAAATGTGCATTAATACGTGAAATGTTGAAATTGAGGTCATCATACCAGTCTGGCTGTTAGCGTGATGGGTCGTGGGTTTGATCGCACTCGGAGGAATCATTATATTTAAATTATTTTCACTTCGTCCGATAATGTGCGGCGTTGATCCACCACTCAACACGCAATATTTCTAATTCGGTGGAAAGCGAAGTACGGAGTGTATTGACACTAGGTACTTTCTGCTTACCCTGCCATGTGGAATACAACAGCGAAGCTAAAAATAAAGAAAAAAAAAGAGAACTGAACCCGTAACCAATCGCATCCACAAACAGACTGAACTACATCAATACCATGGCGAAATTATCTTATTTATTTTTGTTTTCTTCGTAACTTTTCAAATACGTAGCCATAACTTACTTGTACGACCTTCATTTGAAACATAATAAACTATACAACGTTGTAAGAATACAAAGAAATTATTTTATGAAGGTGAATAAGGTAAACGCTTTATTGTTTCAATTGACTAGCGTATCGTAATAAATATACCTAGGAATATTCAAGTTGTTTGTGTTAGAACAACTAACATTGTATGACGAAATTAGGGGGAAATCCCACAGTTTCGTCAATTCCGTCTATACAAAACATATGCCTTATGTAGCGTAGCGATTTATAAAGGTAGGAGAGAACTAGACGATAATTTACTTCATTCTAAATGAAACTATTTTAAACGGATTAATCGCGTATATTTTTGTATTCGAATATACATTTTTGAAAATATGACGTTTTGAACACTTTACGGTAGTTCGTAGTCACAGATAAACTGAGGTGGCATTTGTCGGTTGGTTGATACAAAAATTAATTGTATCAATCAACTGCCCTCTGTTTAGAAAATATTTCTGAAAAAACATGTAAAAATTTGAACGGAACGGGATTCGAACCCGCGCCTCTTGGATACCATTCTAGTGCTCTGACTGCTAAGCCATGTGTTCTACTGTCAGCTGCGTCAAAATTCTTATACGTTTGTTATAACTTATTTTTATTGTTAGCATCTCTTTAGAGAGGTTTTTACAAATTTCTACTACTTAAAGATTATTAAGAAATAATCGTTTAACAAGAGCGATTGCTATTTTATTTTAATATTTACTATTTTTAAAGTGTTATTCTACGCTTAAGATTAGAAAACATTTTTTACAAAACGTATAAAAATTTGAACGTAGTGGGATTCAAACCCGCGCCTCTTGGAACCGTCTAAGCGCTCTGACCGCTAAGCCATTCGTTCTATTACCAGCTGCGTCGAAATTCTTTGTTAAAACTTATTTTTGTTATTGTATCCAAGAGGCGCGGGTTTAAATCCCGCTGTGTTCAAATGTTTATACGTTTTTGCAAAAATGATTTCTAATCCTAATTGTGGAATAACACTTTAAAAATAGTAAATATTGCCATCTGTTTCTTAATTTCCTTAAAAATGTATTTTTGATTACCAAAATAAACGCGATTAATCTTTTTAAAATATTTTTATTTAATATGTGTTAAAATCGGGAAAATCAATTATCTTATTAAATTATTCCATTTTTAAATTATTACTGTTTTTTATCAGCTTCACGCTTAATACCACATAACAGGGTAGTCAGGACATCCTAGTGTCAAGATACTCCATTAACTGTTCTCCACTCAAAATCAACACTGCGTGTTGAGTAAAGAACTCAACTCTACGTTTTCTCTTAGTATACTTTATTTAGCTTCACGCTTTTATCCCTCATAGCAGGATAGACAGAAAGTGCCTAGTGTAAAGACACTCCGATCGTGTTTCCAGTGAGACAGTGTCACACTGAGCCACGACAGGCCCCTTAGCATAGTGGTGAAACAAAAATCAATTTTTATTATAATTTTACCCCCAAATGGGAATTGAACCCACCATCAAATGCGTTTACAGTCAGACGTTGTCTCTCTGAGTCACATGACCTCAAAACCTCAAAAATCTTTGAAAATAATGTGACATGCCTTCTTCTTTTTTAAAGCACAGAAAATAAAACTGTTTTAGTTTTTTTACTTGGGTTTTAATAAATTATTATTGATTTATTTAAATTCTGTATATACAAGCAATTTATAACACTCAAGGTCATCTAAATTTATTATATTAATACACAAATATCGATAACAATGGAACAAAGAAAGTTTAGAAGCTGTCATAATAGATGTAGGTGAAAGGGTTAAAAACATTAATCATGGTTGAAATGTACGAGGATATAAATATTGACACTGCGCAATGTCCTTTTGGTTTACAAATGATAAATATTCGAACCCGCAAAGAAGGGTAGACGGGAATGTCTGGTGTTAAGACACTCCGTACTCCGTTTACCGTTCAATTCGAGACGCAACTTAAACCCGCGCTTTATCATACCAGGGCGAGGAAATGAAAATAATTAAAATATATTTGTTTCCCCAAGTGGGAATTGATCATCGCGTTTACCGACCGGCCTCTATATAATATATAGAGTGTACAATACCATTTGTTTTAAGAAATATGTTAACTATAATTTACAATTTCATTCATGTACCTTGTATTTGGCTGTTCAAATATTTCGCTGGTTTCTAGAGAGTTAGCTAACAGCTTCGCGCTTTATCCCGCATAGCAGGGAAGTCTGAGACAATCCAGTGTCAAGATATTTCGTGGTCCGCTTTCCGTTTAAAATTTAACTCTATTCTTTGTGTTACCAGAACGAACACTGGATTGTAAATTTGAAATATAATTATTCTCTCTCTATTATCTATTCTCTATAATATATAGAATATTTTCATTAAAATTAGTAACACGTGGAATTTATCTTTGATATATATTCTGTATGACATCTAGAATAGCATATTAATAGTATAAATCAATATATGTACATCTACTCCTTTGTAAGTTTGTGCAAAGCGTGTAATCTACCTCAATTTGTAACAACATTGAGTGGCTGTGCCAGAGGCCGCCCCAGTTCAGTAAACGCGATTAGTTGTTGGTTCGATTCTCACTTGGGGCAATGAATGTATTTAAAATTAATTTTATTTCTCTTCTGTTGTAAGACAGATCGCGGTATTGAGTTCACTACTCAACACGCAATGTCTTGACTTCGTTAACGAAGTGTCTTGACACTAGGTTGCCTTAGACTACCCTGCTAAGCGGAATTTCATATTTGATTACGCCGGTCGTGGCGCAGTAGGACAGCGTCTGACTGTAAACACTATCCGTTCCAAGTTCGATCCCCATTCGGGGGAGTGATTATAATTTAAATTATTTTCACTTCCCAAGCTCTGGTGAGACAAAACGCGGCGTTGATTTCCACCACTCAACACGCAATATCTCGAATTCACTGGAAAGTGAAGTACGGAGTGTCTTGATACCAGGTCCTTTCTGTCTACCCTGCTATACGGGATAAAAAGCGTGAAGCTAAAAAAATTCACACTTAATTTGACGGGTCGTAGGCATGTTACAATGTGGGATTGAATATATTTATAATGAGCCTGTTAATATATAAACTACGTGTTGTTCGAGCAATATATACGTCATTTTATACATAGGTATGTTTCAAACACATAAGAATACATCCAATATTTTAATATTTACTATTTTTAAAGTGTTATTCCACACTTAGGATTAAAAAAAATTTTTGAAAAAACAGGCGAAAACAACAGGCATCCAAGAGATTGGACGGTATCCAAGAGGCGCGGGTTCGAATCCCGCTGCGTTCAAATTTTTACACGTTTTTTCAAAAATGACATCCAATATTTCTTTAATTAATTTCATGCAATAGTATAAAAGTTGCTTTTCTGAATTTTTCAGTATTAAGATTAACTATATCAAAAATCTTCTTGATATGTCAAAAAAGAGGCATAAAAATTTGTAATTTTTTTATTTATCTTTCTACTAAAGTATCAAAATTTGGGCATAAGTATGAATCCGGGTGTTTTACCCCTAGTTACTATCTGCCTAAAGCAGGCTATTCGTGATACCTTTTAAGAGAAAGGCAGAGCAAACGGGCGAGCGTGTCATCTGACAGCATGTGATCACAGCTCCGTATAACAAAGGAGCTACAGATGTGTTTCTGCCCATTAAGGTGAAAATAAATGCTATTTTCAAAGGTAGCTAGGTTGTATTGACCTGGTAACACTACTGCAAGTACGTTATTTTAGGGTTATGTGTTACGTGAAAGGAAATTCGTTCATTTTTTTTAATTATCTCTTGTGTACTTACTAAGTTAATATAAAAAGTAATTTTATTTAAATATATTTATGTGAAGGGTATAGGTATGTATAGGCGTAAATCAGTATGGTTATTTGTTATATATTTTTTAAGCTTCAGCTTCAGCTTTTTATCTCTCATAGCAGGGTAGACAGAAAATACCTAGTGTCAAGACACTCCGTATTTCGCTTTCCACTGAATTCGAGACATTGCGTGTTGAGTGGTGGAACTCAACGCCGCACTTTGTATTTACCGGAGCGAGGAAGTAAAAATAATTGAAATATCCTCCGAGTGGAGATCGAACCCACAACCGATCGCGTTTACAGTTAGACGCCGTCCCACTGCGCCACGACCGGCCTCATTTGTTATACTGTAATTCAATTTATTTGCTTTACCGGAAATGTCAGTTGTCACAATTGGAAACTTGTTTTATTGTATCTGATTGAATAATAAGTGGTAATTAAAAAATAAAAAACAATCGTTTTTTAAAATTTATTTATATTTTCAAAATTTGTTATTAATTTTGGCGGCCATTTTAGTTTAACAACGGTATTTATTATATGTAATTTCATTTTCAAAAAGACTAAAGTCGTAAACCCAATTTCAGTTCAATCGGAAACTAGGAATAGTCGAATTGAGAATGCAAGATTTCATACATACTAACTAACTAACTAACATGGCAAGTTAAATAAAAATATGTAAAAAGGATCAAGCACTGAACAGTACTGTGCTAGCTATCATGTAAAAATTTATCGTTAATAGTAAAATTCTGGCTTATCACCGAAATACAGTCTAGTCGATATCTCGTCTGATGTTATTCGATTATTTAAAACGATTGTCTTCGAGGGTCATACTATTCGGCGTCCCTTCAATAGATCGTGATAAATCAATTTTGGATTAGCATGACGTGTTAATGAGGGCCGTTTGTTAGAGTTAGGTATAGTAGAGTGTACAACAGTGATTGTGGGTTTGAATTTAATTTGGGGACTTTTATATGTATCTTTTTCTCTGTATTATTTTAAAATTGAGATCGACATTGAGATTGTTTGGATATGTTTGGCTTGTACAATATTTGGGACGATCGAGTATCACATTCAAGTGGAGTGATTGGAGTGTCTGTTTATAATATTGAAATAACCGTTTATTATTAGAATATTATATATATATATATATATATATATATATATATATATATATATATATATATATATATATATATATATAGGACAAGAGTCTTTAATTAAATTTCACGTACACGTCATCTTTATAACAAATTTTTCAACTTCATAAAATGAGTATATATTTGAACTTGTTACTATCAGTAACAAAACATTTCTTACAAACACCCCTATTGTGCCACAAAGGTGTTATTTCCGACATATATTATTTTGAAAGAAACCATTTCACACAAAATGTACGTATAACGAGATATGAGAATACAATATTGAAATCAATCTTCACGCCGTCGCGATGTAAAATAGAATGTGCTCGCATATGTGACGAACGTGACCGATTGAATGTATCGACGTATGTATGTCTAAAGGAGTAATGCAGCCATGTAACACGTTTCATAGCTTCACGCTTATATCCCTCACAGTATGGTAGACAGAAATTACGTAGTGTCAAGACACTCCGTACTGTACCTTCGAATAATATTTATTTATTGTGACGAATGTGACCGAATGAAGATATCGACGTATGTATGACTAAAGGATTAATGCAGGTATCTAACACGTGTCATAGTTTCACGTTTATATCCCTCACAGTATAGTACAGGAAGCACCTAGTGTCTCGACACTCCGTACTCCACCTTGAAATAAAATTTATTTAAACAATTTTTATTAATTAGGACATATTATATATTGGAAAGCGTATCTAAACACTGCATGCTATTTTTCTTAACCTTTTAAAAGATTATAGGGTAAATATAATTTTTCCTCCCATGTTTCTTCCATTTAAAATAAACAAGTGTTTATTTTAGGCGAGGATCATGTTAGATCGCCAGAGAAATTAGAAGGAAGTTAAAATAAATTAGAAGGAACACGCTTGAAACTACTATTTTAGTTGTGCTTATTTTCATACGATCCGGACACAAGGGCAAATTATGACTTAAATAATGCTTTAGAAGATTCCGTTACTTATATTTATAAATAAAGAACGTTACCGATTGAATGTATCGAGTGAAGAAGTAAGTGTAGCTGAATATGTATGTTATACGTGTCATAGCTTCTCGATTTTATCCCGCATAGCAGAGTAGAAAGGCAGTGCCTAGTGTCAATATGACGAGATATTACGCGTTGAGTGGCGAAACTCAACGCCGCACTTTGTTTTATAAGAGCGAAATAAAAATAATTTAAATATAATCGTTTCTCCGAGTAGGAATTGAACCAACAAGCGATCACGTATACTGTCAGACGCTGTCCCACTGTGCCACGACTGGCCTCATTAAAGACATTTGTGCATACCGTGATAGACATCTCCTTTCGAAAAGAAAATATAATATATTAAGTATATATATTTACCTAGTCCTATTTAACCACTCATACGGTTGTATTAACTCTGACACTTGAAATTGAAAACTGAGTGTTTTGACACTAAATAAAAAAAAACATTAACACATTCACTCAACTCTCCAGCTTTTATATATCACAAGTAGTAGTGTTAAATATGCTAAATTTTTCACTGTCATTTGTATAAAAAATACCAGGAACATTTTTTAGTCAAAGAACATCTTAAACGAAACGTACTCTAGCTCAGAGCTGAGCAAAACAAAATTGAATCAAGCGACCTAGTCCCCTAATGGACACCAATTGCTACACTTACGTTCAATATTATTTAGAATTAAAATTATTATATATCTTTATACTGCATTGAGCAGGGTAGACAGAAAGTAAGCTTTCTAAATTAGGGCCATTGTATGTTCAGTCTCGGAACTCAACGCCGCACTTTGTCTTACCAGAGCGAGGAAGTGAAAATAATTTAAATATAATTTAAATATAACTCCCCCGAGTGGGAGTCGAACCCACAACCGATCGCGTTTACAGCGTCATATATATAATTTTTAATTTATATAATTTTAAAAAAATATTGTAAAAAATATTCTTATAATCATGAAAAGTATGAAAAATGTAACATATATTTATTATAGGTATTTCTGAAATATCCTCATATTTTTATTTTGATAGATTATATATTGTATGGCGGATTTAAACGCCGCGTGTTGTCTAACTTAATTTAAGTTTTTTTATAAGCTTATAGTATAAATATAAATATTTTTCCCATGTTTTTCTCATTTGAACTCGTTTATAAAGAAATTAGTTTAACTAAATTAAATAGAAACACGTTTAAATGACTTTTATTAGTTGTATTAAGTATCGTCGGACTCGGACACATGGGCACATTTTGAAAAGGCAAGTATTGGGTCATAAAGCTTTGAAAGATTTTCATATTTATATTTACAGCTAAGCTAGTACAAGCTCGTTGAAAAGCCCTCCATTTTTAATGAGACGTTATTAAATGTTTAATTATACTCATAATGTATTTTAATTGTAATTAATTTGAAACCACATTTGAAAATGATGTTCTTTTTTTAATTAATGATTTCTTGATTGCTTGTTCAAGTTCTACTCATTCAAATAACTCAATTAAATATTTTATTCCAATTAAATTAAAAAAAAACCATATTTAAACAGCATTATATCTTTTAAGATGAGAACATATGAGGGCAAGAAGTGATAATTAAACAAAAATTACTTTAGTTTTTCGCATTTGGGAAGAGATAGCACGGCGTTAAGTTGGCTACTCTATACACTTTGTCTCGATTTTGGGCAGAAAGCTGTCAACGGAGTGTTTTGACACTAGGTTGTCTCTAACTGCTATGCGAGATAAAACGTGAAGCTGTTTCTACTGTGAAACACAATATTCCTTATTTTCAGATTCCGTACGATTTAATAAGGTATTTGATTTTTGCGATTTTTACACATTTAGAAATGAAACTATTTTAACCGGATTAATTGCGTATATTTTAGTATACGAAAATACATTTTTGGACACCTGACGTTTGGAACACTTTACAGTACAGTCCGGTCACAGGTAGACTGAGGAGGTCCAAAACTGTATTTCTGAATACCAAAATATACGCGATTAATCCAGTTGAAATAGTTTCATTTAAAATCTGTACGATTTCATTATCGCTCTTATTGCTTCTTTTCACTCTCTAGCAAATATCTAATATACCACCTGCCAGAATAATTTCAGTCTTCCAGTACTCTATATTGTACGGATTTGCCTTCCATTGAGTTATATATAAAAATTTTTTTTTTAATAAATTATAGTTCTAAAGATTTGATTTACATATAGAATGAGTTTCCTCTTTCAAATGTTATTCATACAAACCTCTAAGCGTAATAAGAAAGCGTGAAAATTTCAAATAAATATTATACCCTTACATGAATATACATATTAAATAAACCGGGTGATGGGCTTGATTTCCATACGGAGGAATGATCATACTTAAAGTATTTTCATTATATCGCTGTGGTAAAACAAAGAGCGGCGTTGAGTTCCGCCACTCGACACGCAATGTCACGAATTCGGTGGACAGTGGACTTGGGAGTGTCT
Source organism: Dryadula phaetusa (assembly GCA_032432895.1). Lineage (NCBI taxonomy): Eukaryota > Metazoa > Arthropoda > Insecta > Lepidoptera > Nymphalidae > Dryadula > Dryadula phaetusa. Next base: position 4,003,603 of record JAOYRS010000017.1, on the reverse strand, counting down.
TAACACTAGTAACTGCTTCCTGTCTATCCTCCTGTGGGATAAAAGCGTGAAGCTAAAAAAAATATATATTTTTTATAATATATAGGGAGATTATCTGTGTATATAAGAAACAGCTTCAAGTTGTATCCCACATGGAAAGATAGTTAAAAACAGTATAGTGTCAAGATTTGTATGTTTTTTTTCTCAAATCGTTATTTGCCCTAAAGGAAAATGGAACCACAGACTATAGATATCATAATCTATAGTTAAAGTCTAAAAAATAAAATATATATGTATTACAAACAAAACAAACACTTTTATCCTTGCATGTCCCTTTGTTTCTTAGCGGACATAGCCTGGTATCATATTATAATAATAGGATGTACTTATTAGTCTAAAGGAGCAATACAAACAGTTTATATGTACTCAGATAAAACAACGTCTGAATCTAAACGCGATTAGTTGTGGGTTCGATTCCCGTTTAGGGAATGATTATATTTAAATTTCTCTATACTCCATTCTCTGTTCTCTGTTCCGGTAAGAAATAAATGCAGTTTTAAGTTCGCCTTAACGCGGATGATTCTAAAGATCCTAGATCCTAGTAAGGCTAACAAGACTAAATTCAAGACTATATATATATATATATATATATATATATATATATATATATATATATATATATATATATATATATATATATATATTTATATATATATATATATATATAATATAAGAATTTCCAAGTAGCGTACCGGATGTGTGAACAATTCACCAAGACATACTGACATATGACGATGGACTCACTTTCATTTATATCGCCTCGCCACGTTGATGTGAATACTACAATACGCGTGACATGAATTTTGATACCTTTTTCTAGCTTTTTTTTTCATATTTTCTGTTATTTCTAAAAAACAGGTTTATTTAGTTAGCTTATAAGTGATTGTAGCTTTTGTTTATATAATTCTTCTTGTGGTTAATAAGTTTTCTTTATCATATTTAATATTACCTTATCTGATAATTGTATGACTAATGAATATTCTTCTTACTCTGGAAGGAGTTTAGTGTCAAATATAGTGTCAGAAGACACTCTGTACTCCGGTTTCCGCCGCATTTGGAACATTGCGTGGTAAGTAGCGGAATTAAACGGTATGCTTTGTCTGATAGAGCAGAGAAATGGGATTTTATTAATAGGAATTTTAATATTTAACAATTTTTAAAGTGTTATTCCACACTTAGGATTTGAAAAATTTTTTTTAAAAACGTATAAAAATGAACTTAATTAATAGCTAATAATGTAAAGAAGTTGAAACACGTCTAAGATTTTCGATGCAGCCGGTAGTCGAACGCATGGCTTAGCAGTTCAGAGCGCTTGGACAGTTTCCAAGAAGTTTCATAAGTTTTTATACGTTTTTAAAAAATAATTTTGTTTACATGAACTTTGTAAAATAACATGTATGAGACATGTTTTTTTCATTCGCTTAAACATGTAGAATGTCCAAGCTGAGCTAACCTTTATATATATTTTATTGGAGCACCCTTGATATTACTAACTACTTCTTCTGATTTTTTAACAATAATTATAATTTCTACTTCAAAATTCAATGGTCATTATTCGTCCACATAAACCTTATTCAAATATCGTATTCTTTAGTATTGAAAAATAATTACTTGAATTCTAATTTGGGGGAAACATAAAGTATGCTAACCAGACGTATTCTGTTAGGGCTTGGTATATATATATATATATATATATATATATATATATATATATATATATATATATATATATATATATATATATATACATATACCAAGCCCTAACAGAATACGTCTGGTTAGCATACTTTATGTTATATATATATATATATATATATATATATATATATATATATACATATATATATCGTATAGTCGTGGCGCAGTGTGACAACATCGTCGTTGGCGATCGGTTGTGGGTTCGATTCCCACTCGGGGGAATGATTATATTTAAATTATTTTCACTTCCTTGCTCTGGTAGAGACAAAGAGCGGCGTTGAGTTCCACCACCCAACACGCAATGTCTCGAAATCGATGGAAAGCGAAGTACGGAGTTTTTTGACGCTAAGTACTTTCTGTCTACCATGCTATGCGGGATAAAAGCGGGAAGCTAAATATATATATATATATATATATATATATATATATATGTATATATATTTATATATATATATATATATTCTCATAAGATTTAAAGCTTTAAATACCACCACATTTCCATTTAGTTGACCACCCCACTTTCACGACAGCTTTCCGGTTACACTTTAAGGATCTCATTTCTCTTAGCTTTTGCTTCCATTGGGATTTCAAGGTTGGTTGGTTGTGAAAAATGAGATTAAAATGCCGGATTTTAACAGTGGCTTGACCTACATATTTCGATAGATCAGTTAGCTGCCTTTACAAAGAAGATATTTCTACACACAATATATATATATATATATATATATATATATATATATATATATATATATATATATAATATATAACAGCTTATAGTTTATCTTCAAGTTTATTGAAGTGGTCCTTGGGTAAAATTTGTTAATACAATCTAAGAATTGCGACGCAGCCGGATGTAGAACGATAGGTTTAGTGATCAGAGATTGTGGACGGTTTGCAAGAGGCGCAGGTTCGAATATTGTTGCGTTCCAATTCGTCGGGTGTTTTTAAATAGTTTAATACAATATATAAATGTTTTTCTTTCAAAATAAAAGAAGGTGTTCTTTTGATTAACCCGATGAGATGGAAGCAATACTTGCAACGAAAATATTACATTTTTAAGTTTATATTTTTTTATACCGCATAGCCATAACATCTGGGTAGACAGAAAACACCTAGTGTCAAGACACTCCGTACCTCGCTTCCCACGGAATTCGATGCGTGGTGGAACACAATGCCGCACTTTGTCTTACCAGAACGATAAAATGAAAATAATTTCAAATACTCCCCCAAGTGGGGATCTAACCCACAACTGATTACGTAACACTTAGACGATATCACACTGCGCCACGACCGGCCCCAAAATAAGTCGCATAGCCCTTAAAAAAGATAAAATGTCTCCTTTATTGAGTGATAGACATATATAACTTAATATTAAGATACTACGTACTACTAGTACACAAAGTATGGATCGAACCCGCGACCGTTGCAAATATTATTCACATACATTCTAAACGCGACAATAGTATCATAATATAATAAAATCGTTGATTTTCGCGATTTTTATACATTTTAAATGAAACTATTTAACCGGATTAATCGCGTATATTTTGGTATTCGAAAATACATTTTTGGACACCTGACGTTTCGAACACTTTACAGTAGTCCGTGGTCACAGGTAGACTCTACCTGTGGTTAAATAGTTTTATTTAAAAAGTATCATAATATATTATAAAAAAAATAAATTCAAACGCTACATCCTGTATAGTAGAGACGGCCAAGTCATGTCACTCCGTTTTGTGCTTTCCGCCCGAAATCGAGACCCGTGGCCGTAAAAACATTTTAATTTAAAATATCTCCGCTCTAATAAGCGCAAAGTGTCTTGACGCTAGGTTTTCTCTCAATATCTGCTTTTTGCTTTAATAATATGAAAAAAAAATATCGTTTTCACCTAAAACTAGATTCCACATGATAAAATATTATATATTCAATGTTATTTCTAAATAAGATCTTTGATTTTCGTGATTTTTATACATTTTAAATGAAACTATTTTAACCGGATTAATCGCGTATATTTTCGTATTCGAAAATATATTTTGGACACCTGACACTTTACAGTAGTCCGTTAGGTTGATATAATTAATTTTTTGTTACAACTGACAGACGAATGCCACCTCAGTCTACCTGTGACCACGGACTACTGTAAAGGGTTCGAAACGTCAGGTGTTCAAAATGTATTTTCGAATACCAAAATAAACGCGATTAATCCGGTTAAAATAGTTTCATTTAAAATGTTATTTCTAAACTTTTCACAAACAATAGAGGTGGTTAGTATGAAGTGGTAATAAGTTATTAAAAAATATATACATATTATAAATAATTGTGTGTAGTATTTATACGGATCTTTAAATTAAGAAAAATGTGGCGGATTATTTAATAAACCAAGAAATTTCTTATTTTATTTTAAAGATTATTTATTTATGTTTTTTTAACTTCACGCTTTCATCTCGTATGGCAAGGTAAGAGCGGTTGCTAGATGCTTTCTAGCAAGATATTATGTATTCCGCTTTCCTCTGAATTAGAGACAATGCGTGTGGAATGGCGCAACTCAACGCCGCGCTTTGTCTTACCAGAGCGAAACGAATATAATTTAAATATAATCCAATTTCAAGTCAGAATTGAACCCACAATCGATTGCGTTTACAGTCAGACGCTGTCCCACTATAATTTACATTCATTTATATAATCTCAAATATTTTATCTAGGCCTTCAAGTACTTATTTTAACCACTTTCCTTACGCCACTAATGTGATTATAATCTACTCATAAATATTTCAACTTTCTTCTGCTTTTAACATATTAGATCATTCTTTCCTACTTTAAGAGCTTTAATTACCAAAAAAATCCTTGCAATAAATTTAACACTTTGCAATAAACTTGACATTAAACAAATCGAATATTCAAACTAATCACTATAATTAACGATTAAATGGAATCGCAAAAAATAATGCACACCATAAGTGCGTGGTTTATTAACCTCGTCAAAAAAAACGCAATAAAATATGTTATATAATCAATATGTTTGATAATAGATATTGAATTTGAACGCAGCGGGATTCGAACCCGCGCCTCTTGAAAGCCATCCAAGCGCTCTCACCGCTAAGAACTGTGTTCTACTACCGGCTGCGTCGAAATTATTATGCGTTTGTTGCAACTTATTTAGGTTCTTAGCATCTGCATAGAGGTTTTTACAAATTTCTGCTTCCCAAAGATTATTAAGTAATAATCGCTAGGCAAGAGAGAAGGCTATTTATTTATTTATTTTTTAGCTTCACGCTTTTATCCCGCGTAGTAGGGTAGGCAGAAAGTACCTAGTGTCAAGACACTCCGTACTTCGCTTTCCACCGAATTCAAGACATTGCGTGTTGAGTGGTGGAACTCAACGCCGCACTTTGTCTTACCAGAGCGAAGAAGTGAAAATAATTTAAATATAATCACTCTCTCGAGTGGGGATCGAACCCACAACCGATCGCGTTACAGTCAGACGCTGTCCCACTGCGCCACGACAGGCCTCATTTATTATTATTATTTATTTTAATATTTTCCTATTTTCAGACTGTTATACCACACTTACGAATTTGTACGTTTTTTTTAATATTTTCTAATCCTAAGTGTGGAATAACACTTTAAACACTTTAATAGTAAAATATAATTTAATATCAAATTTGTAATATATGCTCGGGTAAGACACGGCACTCAGCACGCAAATCGATCAACATAACCGTGTTTCAGAATAATTGACAGCTCTTCATTTCCAATACAATACATTCTCTATATGAATGTGGTGTGTATGGATTTTTTATAGCTTCACGCCTTTACCCCGCATATCAGGGTAGACAGAAAATCCCTAGCGTCAAGACACTCCGTACTCTGCTTTCCGCCGAATTTGGAACATTGCGTTTTAAGTGGCGGAACTCAACGCCGTACTTATCATTAGAATGGAGAAATTTTTAGACCTTTATAGCTATATATTAATCTAAAATTAAATTAGTCTAAGTTCTGCTTTCTGTCGATAAAAGTAACGTCAAAATCGGCTTAGCAGTTTCAGAGATTAAAAATGGTAAATATATATTAAAAAAATAATTTTAATGTGGCTGGATATATAATATGAGGCCTGTCGTGGCGCAGTGGGACAACGTTTGACTGTAAAAGCGATCGGTTGTGGGTTCGATTCTCACACAGGGGAGTGATTATTTTTAAATTAGTTTTACTTCCTTGCTGTGGTAAAGCAAAGTGCGGCGTTGTCTTGAAATCTTCAATTCAACAAGCAGTGTCTTGACACTAGATAAAATACGTTAACTTCTTATCGCCTATTTCGTGTAACATATAGGTCTATTAGAAAATATTTTAAAAATAAAACATTAATTAAAAATATATATATTTAAAAAAATATGTAAAATTTCAGCTCACTAGGACGACGAGAAGGGGTTCAAATTCGTTCGGCAGATTTGCAGGCTTGGGAGTTAAAGAAAAGCATGTAATGCAAGTTTATACAAATATGATGACTAGTAGTTTAAATATGAAGAGGCTTTGATAATACAAACCACGGCGTTGAGTTACGCGTTTTAAGACTGACAGAAATGATATTTCCTATTAAACTTTCTTATTAAAGTGCTGATTTTCAAGGATATAAAAAAAATAACAGCAAATTTTCTTTATTATGAAAAATCTTTTCCATACAACTATACTATACTTAAGAATAATTCAACTCATACATCTAATGTAAATCTAGTAATACATGGTTGTAGTTTGCGTTGTCTTGTCACGCTACTTTGAGTTCAATTAGCGAGACAGCGAGGACGTGACGTGATTCAAATGTCACGCCGTATTGACTTACTGGAATCAATTTGGTTGTAACTAGATGCTTGTTAACGTAAATCGTATAGATGTTTGTTTTGTACAAATTGGCATATTACGGATAGGTAACAGGTTCATATTATAATAAAAGCACTTTCACTCTTTATTTCGCTTAGCAAGGTAGTCAATCTAGTGTCAAGACACACCGTTGACTGCTTTCCACCTAAAATCGAGATATTGTGTGTTGAGTGCGGTACTCAACGCTGCGCTTTGTTTTATCGAAGGGGAGTAATGAAAATATATATTTGTTAATATAATCCTCTTCTCGAGTGGGAATCGAACCTACAACCAATCGCAATTGCAATATTCACTCACTCCACGATCGTGTAAGTATTATTTTTTATTATGTTTTATATTGTTTCAAAATCTTTCTTTTTTAATTTTTTATGATTTAGGTAAGGTTTTAATCGAGTATACTGTACTTGTGATAGTAATGAGTTCTATTCCTATACAGAAAAATAGTTAATTGTATTTAAAAACGCTCATTTTTCTATTCTGAGAAAATAAAGCGTAGTTTTGTTTACTTCAAGTTGTACGCCATTACTTTTAGTTAGCGAAATTAGGAGAACAATTGGTTTATCGGTTTATTGTTTAAAATTACTTCAAGTAAGCTAGATAATCATAGAGTAGTGAGACAAAATTTGACTGTAAACGCGATCGACTGTAGGTTCGATTCCCACTCCGAGGAAATGATTATTTTTAAATTATTACCGTTTCCTCGAACTGCTAAGACGTTCTGCTACTTAACAATCAATGTCTGGAATTTGGGATAAAACGGAGTTCGGAGTGTCTTAACACTATGCACTTTCTTTGTATAAAAGCGTGAAATTAAAAAAAAACAAAAACAGCATACACTGCCATATATTCGACATATACTTAAATAAATATTTTTTTTAATAATAAGTAAACTATAATAATATAAATATTGTATCGTTAAAGTGAGAGTTACTTTCTTCTTCTTCTATATATAGATATATATATATATATATATATATATATATATATATATATATATATATATATATATATATATATATATAATCTAAATGTTCCACATAATATTGTTTCATACTGTAACGATTTCATTCTTTCTGAAGTGTACGTCATGAATGTTTTTGCTAGTTTATACCAAACGATTGTTCTTTGTGCAGAAATTACATCACATTAGCTATGAATATCTTTTTAGTTTAGTTTACCTTTATATAATATTTTAGTTTAGTTTTGATATGTGCAGTTATTACATAATAGACCTTGGTTCTGGGTTCTTATCTTATGTACGCTTCACGCTTTACCCAGCATAGCAGAGTTGACAGAGACAACCTAGTGTCAAGACACTCCGTTGACTGTTTTCCGCTAGAAATTGAAACATTTGAATATGGTGAATGGCTCAACACCTTGTTTTATGAAACATATGATAATTAGAAGTAATTTATATCTTTGTACTTGGTTTTCCAAGAATATTATAATGATATTTATATGTGGAATTAAATGCTGTTGATATTAACTTGAGAATCTAATTATAACTGTACACTCTTTGTAAAATTATATTTGAAGAGAGTATTTTTTGAACGTGTGACACGATCGGTTGTGTGTTCGATTCCTACTTATAATTAAATTATTTTCAGTTCCTTGCTCCGATATGACTAACCGCAGCGTTGAACTCCGCCACTTAACAAGCAATGTCTCGAATTCAGTGGAAAGTGGAGTAATCGTGGCGGAGGCTGTTACTTCCTGTTTACCGAAACTTCCTATTTGAATAAATAACATTTTTATTCTGATCAGTTACCAATATATAATATTGTAAGTAAGATCTGGTGATTATATAAACCTCATAGTGTGATAAATCAATGTTTTACTCATACACAGTGACTATACTCTCAATATAACTTGGGAGTGTACATCCAAGGGACGTGTCACAATTATTTAGGAGAGAAAAAAAATATACATAGACTTAGAGAAGAACAATTAATGCCCATTTGATTCTGTATTTCCAAAATGGGAATGGGATGGAACAGACAGACGGGGTAATTAATTAAATGATACATTAAGGTAACCCGTCAACCATTTATTTTGCCAACTGCCACCAATATTTTTTATTTCCCAGACCATCAATCTACCCGGATGAAATTGGAAAGCATGATGTCCAGCGATGATATGATGCTATGAGAGGATTTAAAAAGTTTGAGATATATTTTTAATGAAACTACCTATTTTGAACGGATTAATTGCGTATATTTTGGTATTCAAAAAAATATTTTTGGAAACCTGACGTTTTGTTCGTTTAAAAAATTTTACAGTAGTCACAGGTAAACGCGATTAATACATTTAAAATAGTTTCATTTAAAATGTGTAAAAATCACAATGACTTTATCTGCATAGCAGAATAGTCAGAGATAACTTAGTGTCAAGACACTCCGTTGACTCCTTTCCGCCCGAAATCGATTGGTGAACTCAATGCCGCACTTTGTCTTACCAGAGCGGAGAAATTAAAATTTCAAATATAATCAATCTGTCGAGTGGGATTCGAATCCCAACCAATCGCGTTTACAGTCAAACATTGTCCCATTCCGTCATGATGGCCTCTTCAAATCTCTCCTAACATAATAAAATTTAATAAAGAAAATCTGTCTAATACGTAATTTGGTACAATAAGATTTTCATGATTATTACACATTTTAAATTAAACTATTTTAATCAGATTAATCGCGTATATTTTAGTATTCGAAAATTACATACAAGTATTTAAAAATTTATTAATATTAGGTTACCAAAAATGTATTTTCAAATACCAAAATATACGCGATTAATCCATTTAAAATAGTTTCATTTGAAATTTGGTACAATTATATCCATGTTTTATGTGAGACACATAATAAAATTCGTCCCCATGTTAAGCATCAATTTTTCATATCTTAGTTTGCCAAAGAATATAATACTTTAGATCATTTGAAAATATTCCCAAGGATCGAGAGTTGTTTGGCTTCTGGCATCAATTCTTACTATGAATAATATTAAGATAATATAGTTTTTCCAAATTGCTTACAGTGGTTTACAAGCGACGTTTAATATTATCACTTTCATTCCTATTTCATATATCACACCGCTTTTAATGAGAGTAATCATACACAGATGTTTTTTAATAAAACCTTTTATTGAATGTATATTGATTATAGAATTGGAATAGGTAGTGTTAGCTTCTTTTTTGTTAATTAAGCTTAAGAAATCATCAAATCAATCAATCAATCAATTAATCAATCAATCAATCAATCAATCTATCTATCAATCTATCATTCAATCAGACAATATCTCGTGTGTTGGAATTATCGGAACTGGTTCAATTGTTACAGTCTGCTCTATAATATGTAGAAGACGACTCCTGAAAGACCAAGGAAGGAGTTTGGAGAAATTCGTCACTAGCGTTAGCTTGAGATAATTACGTTGTATATTTAATGTCAATTATAAGTATCTTAATAAAGATGCTATGGAAACATTGTCGTATAAATGGCCAATGCGAGCCAATGTTGGAGGTCGCCAGATTGTACGGTTCAGTTTCCTTGAAGGTTTCAAATATATTTTTCGAATAGTACAATTCCATTTATTTTAGCTTCACGCTTTTTATCCCGCATAGCAGGGTAGACAAAAAGTAAATAGTGTCAAGACACTCTGTACTTCGTTTTTCGCCGATTTAAAGACATTGCGTGTGGATTGGGAGAACTCAACGCCGCACTTTGTCTTACCGGGCGAGCGAGGAAGTGAAAATTATTTAAATATACTCTACTCCCCTGAGTGGGAATCGAACCCACAACCGATCGTGCTTTAATCAGGCGCTGTTACACTGCGCCACGACCGGTCTCTCACAATTGGGATCACTTTTACAAGGCAAAGGCAAATTAAAATTATTGTTTATAAGCATACATGTGTAATATTTATATGTATACTCATTTTTGGAAGTCTGAGTAAATAATATTCAATATATAAATTGGCACTAATAGTGTGGTTTTTTTTATGGAAAAAACAAGGTAAACGAGCGTGCGGGTCACCTGATGGTAAGTGATCACCTCCACCCATGGCTCCGTGTAACACCAGGGGACCTACAAGTGGGTAGCCGGTCTTTGAGATGGGAATAAGCGCGCTTTTTGACGGTGCCCATGTCGTATCGAACGTTTTAGCTCCCGATAATGTTAATTTCCCTTCGATAACTCTACAAAATCTATGATACTCTCTCTAAAGTACCTCTTAAGAAACATTAAGAACGTAGAGGTGAAGCTGGAAAGTAAAAATTAAATATTATAACCGTATACGTTTTAATATTATACAGTACCTTCAAGGCCCCCTGAGTTCAGGGTCTTCGAATTCCATTTCCATTTAAGGCGAATTTTACAATTTTCTTTATTTAGCTTCACCATTTTATTCTGCATAATAGGATTGATAAAAAGTACCTAGTTTCAAGACACTCCAGAAGTGGAATTCAACGCCGCACTTCGTCTAACCAAAGCGAGAAAATGACAACAAGTTAAATATAATCATTCCCCCGAGTGAGAATCAAACCCACAACCGATCGCGTTTACAGTCAGACACAGCGTCTGTGGCACGATCGACCTTAATGATATATGAAGATTAAATACGACAAATATCTACATACATACTCATAACTAGAGATGTTTGCTTTTCCTATACTACATTAATGGTGGTCTGATTGACCGTTTGATAACTGCGTGAGTTAAAGGGAATGGTTATCTAGTTTCAACATTTGAATTACAAATGTGATTTTGTACTCTGTACATAATAATGGTAATTACTATTTTGCAAATGACAGATACGTTTTAAATTGTTTTATTCTATATATTTATATAAATATTACCTTATAAAACATTTTTTTAGGGCTATAATCATATTTTACGATATATAAAGTATTATTCTACACTTAAGATTAGAATTTTAATAAAAAAAACGTGTAAAATTTGGAACGTAGCGAGATTCGAACCCGCGTGTTTTAGAAACCGTTTAAGCGCTCTGATTTCTAAGCCATGCGTACAACACGGCAGCGTCGAAGTTTTATATGTATATTTTTTTACAACTTATTTATAAATATTATTTAAATCTATGTTTTAATGTTATATCTATCTAAGTAATTATATATTGTTAGCATCTCTGTAGAGAGATCTCTGCTATCCAAAGATTATTTCTTTCCAAGAGGCGCGGATTTGAATCCCGCTGCGCTCAAATTTTTATACGTCTGTTCAAAAATGTTATATCACGTTATTAGGTGGAGTAGACAAAGGAGTTTAGAATCTTGATATTTAATTGTGTCTGAATATCCCACTGTGATAAGTAATGTCATGTTAAGGAATGGAAAGGAGTCAACGGAATGTCTTGACATTAGGTTGTGTTTAACTATGAGGGATAGAATAATTGCTTTTTTGTATAATATTGTAGATATAGCACAGTCAAACACAGTTTCAGCGGCTTTGGCTGTTTAACAATGGCTTTAATAATATTTATAGTATTTCGACAAAAATGTGATATTTAGAAAATATTTTATTTTTAACTACATAAGTAAAATATATTTAAAACAAATAATAACAACGCGATTAGAACAGAAACAATTAGATTATCAACAAGTAAAAAGTCTCCTGCAGTTTTAACTAGCGACTTAATATAGAAAACAAAGGAAGGCAATAATTAATAACTGAAGAGGTGTTTTCTAATAATATTATTGTATTCAAATGATTTCCTGAAAAAATTAACGTATATATAACGTGGCATCAAGTGACATTCCCTTTATAAGTTATTTATTTATTTATTTATTTATTTATTTGTATCGTACCGTTGCGTCGTCAAAATTGTATATTTATTTAGTTATTTATTTATTTATTTAATAAATTATTCTTAGAGGCCGGTCGTGGCGCAGTGTAACAGCAACTGACTGTAAACGATACCGGTTGTGAGTTCGATCCCCACTCGGGGAAGAGATTATATTCAAATTATTTTCACTTCCTCGTTCTGGTAAAGACAAAGTGCGGCATTGAGTTCCACCACTCAACACACAATGTCTCGACTTTGGTGGAAAATGTACGGAGTGTCTTGACACTAGATACTTTCTGTCTACCCTGCTATGCGGGATAAAAGCGTGAAGCTATAAAAAAATACATTATTATAATATTATTTACTTATTTTATTTAACGTTCTTGGTATATCTAAGTTAAGTGAAAGCCAGAACTAAACTTTAATTGTAATATGGGTTACTCAAAAATTTCGTAACTATTCTGCAGGTGTTTAGAATCACTAGATAAATTAATTATATTTATATTATTCCCTATAGCAGGGTAGACAAGAAGTATTTTGTGTCAAGACACTCCGTACTCCGCTTTCAGCCGAATTCGAGACATTGCATGTCAAGTGGTGGAACTCAACACCGCGCTTTCTTTTAAAAATGAATGATGCCATTATGTGACAATTATAAAACAAACAGCTGAGACTTAAAGTTCAGTAAACAACTATTAACAGAAATGATACTAAATGGGTTTTAACTAATTAAGATTAACCTTTAAATTGAGGCGTAATTTAAAATTTAAATGTTGTTTCATAGTATCGTATGATTACTTCCCTTTTCTCTTTTCCTACTAAGATAAATTAAAAATAAAAAAATGTACAGGCCAGTCATCCGAATGGGAATCAAACCCACAACCAATCGGTCTTAAAGTCGGACATTGTCGCACTGTGCCACGACGACTATTTGAGAAATATTTTTAGCAAATATAATTTATTTTCCAATTCAAACAGAAATTATAAAATTTAAATTAAAAAATAAATTTGCTAGTCCAATAGGTGAATAATCTGTCTTAAAAATTTGGCTTCAAATTTATTTGGTAAAATTAATCTCATAACTATATAAAAGCGGGCTTTGTCCGTGCAAGCGTTTCTGGCATCGGATTATAAAGCAAAATAGGGCCTTCTTTTATTTTGAAAAGTATTCATATATTGTAAAAATATATTTCAAGCAAAGTACTTAACATTTTTTAAAAAAAGTATATAAATTGGAACGCAGCCAAATTCGAACCCGCACCTATTGGAAATGTACCAAGCACTCTGATCGCTTAGCCATTCGTTTGACATCCGTCTGCGTCAAAATGCACATACGTTTGTTACAATTTATTTAAGTTGTTAGCATCTTTGTAGAAATTTTTTAGAAATTATTGCTACCCAAACATTATTAAGCAAAAAACTTGGCAAGAGAGAATGATATTTTATAAAATATTTTAGCATTTTTAAACTGTTATTCCATCTTTAAGATTAGAAAACCAATTATAAAACGTATAAAGATACGTATACAGTGCACTTTTTGGTATAGAGGCCGATTATATATAGAGCATGTAGAGGCCAGTCGTGGCACAGTGAGATAGCGTCCGACTGTAAACGCAATCGGTTGTGGATCTGATCCCCGCCCGGGGAAGTGATTATGTTTAAAATTATTTTCATTTTCTCGCTCTGGTAAGACAAAGTGCGGCGTTGAGTTCCACCACTCAACTCGTAATGTCTCGAGTTAGGTGGAAAGCGAGCACGTTATAATATAGACGTGTTTCCGACTGCGTTTCAATGAATAATTACATACAAAAAGAATTTTCACATATTTTTTTACAATGATTTATATATCTAATTTTAACTGTCATATATGTTCCTTTTGAATATTATTAAATTGAAAATAAATATTTTTATATGTACAGCCATATTTTTGGTTACTATATGAAAAATTAAATCTCAAATATTATATAGAAAACGCGGTCTGATTCAAAACGTGTTGTATTAAATAAATTGTACTCACTGTTGTATCATAACTTAATGTTGTTAATATCCTAAATTAGATTGTAAAAGTGCCATTTAAAGTACAAGCCTCGGATTAATAATCTATAATGTCTCGAGTTTGGTGGAAAGCGAAGTACGGAGTGACTTGACACTAAATACTTTTTGTCTACGCTGTTATGCGGGATAAAAACCGTGAAGCTTAAAAATATATTGTGGAATTCAAACCCTTGACTTTTGGAAATCGTCCAAACGCACTCACCGCTAAGCCGGACGATACAAACAATTAAAATTTTTATATGCTTTTCAAAAATGTAAGCGCTCTGGTAACTATATTTAAGGTGAGTGTTTGTCAATCAATGTAGGTATATATAAACAATGTATGTAATATATATATATATATATGTATATATATATATATATATATATATATATATATATATATATATATATATATATATATATATATATATATATATGTATATATGTATATATATATATATATATATATATATATATATATATATGTATATATGTATATATATATATATATATATATATATATATATATATATATATATATATATATATATATAATATATATATATATATAAGCACTTTGATATTAGTAATTAAGATATACAATATTTCCTGTTATTATTTATTAAATTATATATTGAATTAATATTTCTTATTTTTGTGAATATAAAAAAAATATTAGAGGGCGCTTGTGGCGCAGTGGGACAGCGTCTGACTGTAAACGCGATCGGTTGTGGATTCGATTGCCAATTATATCGTTATTTTATATATATTGAGTTCTGCCACTCAAAACGCAATGTCTCAAATTCGTGGAAAAGCGGACTACGAAGTGTCTAGACACTAGGTACATCCTGTCTACCTAAAAAAACAATGTATTAAAATCCTAAGCAAATAATTCGACTGTAACAGTATATATCTTTAATATAGCTTTTAAGATTACGAAAACTTCACTGTAGGTAGCGTTATTTGTTTGCTTCACGCCTTCGCTTCTTGGTGAGATACAAAGAAAGAGCTTAGATAATATATTATAGTTTTCATTTTCCGCTTACTAGCAGGCATTGTGTGATTTACGAATTTATTTTTACACATATAAATCAATTCTCTAAGCAAGCATAGACTTCAGGATCTCAGTAAACGTCGCTAAAATTTAACGTTTATTTTTTTTAGCTTACAGACAGTACCTAGTGTTAAGACACTCCGTAGTTCGCTTTCCACCGATATCGTGACATTGCGTCTTAAGTGGTGGAACTGAACGCCGCAATTCATCTTACCAGAGCGAGGAAGTGAAAATAATTTAAATATAATCACTCCCCCGAGGGGGGTTCGGATACACAATCGATCGCGTTTACAGTCGGACGCTGTCACACTGCGCTACGACCGGCCTCAAACTCAAACGTTTGATTGACTATTCTAATATTATATAGTGATATAAAGAATACATAAAAATCAATTTTTACACAAAGAAAAATGATTTTTTTATCTTAAGTTAAGAGGAAAGACTATTAATATAAATACTTAGTATATCTTCAAATACATCTGGAATATATTTAAAGAAAATTTTAAAGAATTTATCAGTATATGAAATATCATTTGTAATACAGTTATTTAACGAGGTTTGTAATTAACAAAATTTAAATTTATTATACTTAAATATTTGATTATTTTCACTTTCTCGCTCTGGTAAAAGACAAAGTGCGGTGTTGAGTTCCACCACTCAACACGCAATGTCTCGAATCCGGTGGAAAGCGAAGTACAGAGTGTCTTGACACTAGGTATTTTCTGTCTACCCTGCTATGCGAGATAAAAGTGTGAAGCTAAAAAAATATTTATTTCGCACGCGATTGACAGAAAGTGTATAAACGAAACTTCTGGGCGTATAAAGTTAAAATTAGGCATATACTCTAATGTATATCTATCCTTAGGTAGCGTAGAGGAGCATTAAGACTTCGAGCTTTTGCCGAAATTCTGACGAAATACGATAAATTTATGAAAGAATAGGAGATATATATATATATATATATATATATATATATATATATATATATATATATATATAAATATTAGTTTAGTATAAGAAAATTATTTATAGAAAACGTATGAAATTTGAACTCGATATAGAACGTATGGCTCAGTGGTTTGGAAGATTTTCAAGATTTCCAAATTTTTATCGGTATTCCAATAAAAAAATTGGGCTGAAAATGCATAACAGATTATTCCTCTACTATATTGGATTATGCGGGGATTTATGTAAAAACTTTGAAATTATTCTAGTAAAGAAGTAATTACTATCTGCAGAATAACCATTCCAAGTCCATAATTAGAGACGGAATCTCGCCACCCAACTTTTACAATCTCCGGTTTATCTAACATTTGGGTTGCCAAAGTTTTCATACTGCGATTTATCCCTTTCGCTATATATTTATGTATATTTTTTATGCTTTCATCCCGCATAGCAGAGTAGACAAGAAGTATCTAGCGGCGAATATTTGGTTAAATAAATTCTAAATTGTTGTCACCATATTGTCTTTAGCAAAACGTCACTGACACCTAATGCTTGAGTTCGTTAAGACTGATTCACACTATCAGTAAAGTCACGTGATAGTTATTCTTTCATACATTATCTATTGAACGTATCCTCCTCAGTGTTAATAACGACACAGTGCTCTCAGTGATTTAAGTAATTGAAGCAAAACGAAATATTTATATAATTAAATACAACAGTGTAATTCTCTACTGTAATTCAGGCGAAGCCGCGAGCAGTCCACTAGTATTTAAACGAGTATATATTAGGGGCTTATCACTGTAAATTATCCCGCTCATTATATTAATTCTCCCACTCCGCTCGCGATCGCCAACTCCCTCTCAAGCAGCCACGTTTCCCAGGGTCAAAGTACCCTCATCACTCTCCCTCCCAATGTCGCTGTAAACACCAACAGGGTCAACAGCTTTACTCATTGTCAAAAAAAAAATGTAAATTACAAGTTTTTTAAAGTAGTAATGTAAAAAGCCTATAAATCATTTTTGAAAACATTTTTGAAAAAACGTATAAAAATTTTGAACGCAGCGGGATTCGAACCCGCGCCTCTTGGATACCGTCCAAGCGCTCTGACCGCTAAGCCATGCGTTCTACTACCAGCTGCATCGAAATTCTTATACGTTTTTGTTACAACTTATTTATGTTGTCAACCTACGTTTAGTAGGACAGAGGTCACCATGTGGTTAGTTCCACATTTAGCCCCCTATTAGAGACATGTAGTGGTAGATGGCCACACTTAATGTAATTATAGCAGGAAGGTATATTTAGATGAATATAATATTTTGATGGATTATATATATATATATATATATATATATATATATATATCTACATGTCAGAATTATTAAATACCCAAACCAAGTAGAGCACACACCTTCACGCATCAGAAAGTCTATTGGCAACTTGCAAGTTGTTTCAAGTCGAAAGTCAACAAAGTCAACAAAGGTAAACATTTGGAGACCCTAGCAATAAGTTCATACGTTGATGGGTACTGAAATGAAAGTTGAGAGCTTTAAATAACTTTTTTCTGTCGATTTTGTTATATTATTTTCTAAAATGAGGCCGGTCGTGGCGCAGTGTCACAGCATCTGACTGTAAACACGATCGGTTGTGGGTTCAATGCCCACCCGGGGGAGTGATTATGTTTAAATTATTTTCACTTCCGCACTCTGGTAACGACAAAGAGCGGCGTTGAGTACCACCACTCAATACGCAATGTCTCGAATTCAGTGGAAAGCGAAATACGGAGTGTGTTGACACTAGGTACTTTCTGTCTACCTTGCTATGCGGGATAAAAGCGTGAAGCTAAAAAGAAATCTAATATAATTAATTATCGACGTTCAAAATTATCAAATTGTTTTAATCAATCTACGGATTACTATATGTACTGTGTTTTTAAAACTGAGGAGTGTCATTAAAGAAGTATTTTAAGAAAAAATACTTAATTTTTTTAATATTTTTTATGTGTTACTGAAACACTCAGGGTAGAAAAAATATTTTCAGAAAACATGTAGGAATTTGAACGTAGCGGGAATTGAACCCTTCCTGATGTTCACGTTGAACGAACTTGAGTCCCTCGTCGATCAAAATATTGAAAGTTTTCTAAAAATTTTAGAAAATTTTAATACAATTAAGTTCACCTATACTATAAGCGACTTGGAAGTTCAAAGTAAATTTTAATTTCTCCTCTCTAGCGGTAAGCAGTCAACGTAGTGTCTTGACACTAGGTTCTCTCTGACTACCCTGCTATGCTGGATGGCGCATGAAGCTGCTTATATATGTAGTATATAGAGACTATAGAGAGGGAGCTCCTCTAGTCTCATGCGAGCCTGGTACAATTCTTTTATTTATTTAATTTACTTATTTGATATATAAGCAGTAGTATATAGCTTCAATGTTATGATAATATTTATTTTAGTAAAATATTCAATAACTAAAATCAGACTACAGCTAAAACACGATCTAAAAAGTCTGAAACAAGAAATTTATTGTATGGAGAGAGGTGCCACAGGTTGCCATTGGCACTACTTGCTGGAAGATGCCGTGGAAAGGTGGATAGTTAAAATGCTTGAAATTATACCTCATTGGTCCTGTTAAGATAAGTAGTTTTCGAAGTTATAAGGGAACAGACGAACGTTGTTACATACATAAATTTATACTGGCTAAAACCATAGCCCTCCTTTTCGTTTTGCCATAGTCGAGTGAAAATGACATACAATTGTCTGCTATCTGCTTTTCTGACATGTTTTTGTAAATAAAAGAAGGTACATTCATAAATAAAAAGATAAAATAATATTGAACGTATTTAAATGCAAAATACTATCAACTTTTACATGAAGGTAATGAGGCCAGTGTTGTCAGTGTAACCGAAGCTATCGCTCAATTGAAATGAGGTTTAAAGTGAAATTTAATTTTGTTTTTTATTCATTATATTATGTTCTCTTTTCAGCTTCATTCATTTTTCCATTCAACAGAATAGTTAGAGAAAAGTTAGTGTCAAAGTATTCCATTCTCCATTTTTAGCGTAAAATTGACATTGATTGAGATATCGAATAATGAAAGCCAGAAGTCAACAAATTTTATAGGTAAGAGTGCATCAGACGCTGCCAAATTGCCTTAATTATAATAATATCTTTGATTTTCGCGATTTTTATACATTTTAAATGAAAATATTTTAACCAGATTAATCGCGTATATTTTGGTATTCAAAAATACATTTTGGACACCTGACCACGGACTACTGTAAAGTGTTCGAAAGAAAATCAAAAGTGTTCGAAAGAACACTTTACAGTAGTCCGTGGTCACAGGTAGACAACTGTCTTAATTAATGCCTTAATTATTTTTTATTCATAATATATTTTATAATTTTGTTTTATTTGGCAGAATAAAGTTTAATTAAATATAATAATAAATAAATAAATATAATATACTCCGATTAACAATATAAGTCTTAATTTGAACTGAACGAAGAGAATGAATTTTTCGCAAATGTATTCTCTCTTCAACAAACTCATTCATTCATTTTTACGTACAGAAGAATATGTAATTCGTCAAACATGAATAATCACAATTTTTTTATCCTAAATATATAGCTTTTTGAAATCGAAATTGTGTTCATGTTGACCGAAAAATATCTATATTTTCTATATAAAATTTTGGCTGATACTTAAAACACATTCAGGATAAAAAATTCAGAAAACCAATAGAAATCAAAAAAAATGTAACGGGATTCGAACCCGTTCCTCTTTCTTCGTTGAACTCATAGCTTAGTGATCACAATCGGGATCGATGCAAATTTAAGGTCTATCTACGTTCAAGTTTATGGAATTTCTTCACCATCTTTTTACCCTAAATACATGGCTTCCTTGGCATTGAAGTTTCGTGTTTAATCTGATCGAAAAATATCTATACTTATAACATAAAATAATAATATTAACTACACCTAATAAATTGTAAAGGAGATATTGGTACCATTTATCAGTCTCAACCATAAGAATAACAAAGAGAAAATAATTTATCTCTTTTATGGTATGGCGTCTTATAGTGGTAAAGTATGGTATAAAACCATACAAAATTTCATAGAGTTACAATTTAAATCTAGTATACCAAACAATTAATATATACTTGAAAAAAGTATAAAGAGGCGAGTAACAGGCGAACTTAGTAAAGTAAAATGTTAAAGGACCTTCAATAATACTTCAGAATTATAATGATATTTGAAAAAAATGAGTGAGGTCTGGATTGCCCTTGACTGCTTTGACTTGAATATTACGTTAAATATAATATGTTTTACAAAGCGCAGCGTTAATATTCGCCACTTAACGCGGACTGTTTTAATTTAAAACAAAAAACAGTCATTGGAGTGTTTTGACACTCCACTGTCTTGGGTTGTCTCTTCCCTGCGAGTTTAGGCCCTCCTTGACATTGGGTCGCCTCTGATTTGCTATGCCAGATAAAACGTCAAGCTGAAATATTATAAATTTAATTGAAATTCCTTTTACAAAGAAAGTTATAAGAGATTTAATCTTTTGACCTCATTTAAATTCTTTATATGTATAGGATTAGGTTTTAATTAAGAACTGTGGTGTTGAATTTCTTTTGACCTTCATATCACATTGAGGTATAATTCAAGCAAGAATTTTGTAAATATATAATATTTTCTTCATTTTTCGCATATCTATAGATAGGTTAATTATTGGTTTAACGCACTTTATCCTTTCAAGCCACATATAAATAGTAAAGCACCATCGACAGGTTCCTGTTTTAATCCAATTTTTTACTAAAAAAAAACATCTCTTGATAATTTGTATGTTATGTTATTTTTAAATATGTATAATAATAATATTTCATAATAAAATTATTAATGTTAATCAAGGAAGATTTATAGCTTAGACTGAAAGCCCATAAATTTAGGACACAGATGTTCCTATTGTCACTTCAACTAACTGTTCTATAGTGTTATAGGAAATTGTATTCATTTGCATTGCAATAGATGCTGTACGCCTTATCCCGCATAGTGGGTAGTTATAGACAATCTAGTGTTAAGACACTCCGTTGACTGCTTTCTGATCTTAATTGAGGCATTTGCATTGCGAGCAATGGAAGCTAAATGCTTCTATTCTTTGAATAACAAATTTATATAATTTGGAACATTCCAGCCATATTTACTATTATATAAGTTATTCCACATTTAGGATTAGAAAACATTTTCGAAAAAAAAACGTATAAAAATTTGAACGCAGCGAGATTCAAACCCGCACCTCTTGGATACCGTATAAGCGCTCTGACCGCTAAGCCATGCGTTCTACTACCAGCTGCGTTAAAATTCTTATACGTTTGTTACAATTTTAATAAGTTGTAACTATAATGCTAACAACATAAATATGTTGGAACAAACATATAAGAATTTTGACGAAGCAGGTAGTAGAACGCATGGCTTAGCGGTCAGAGCCCGTAGTCAAGAGGCGTGGGTTCGCATCCCCCATGTGTTCAAACTTTTAAACGTTTTTTCAAAAATGATTCCAGCCATATTAGACAAGACTAGATAATTTACCACAATTTCCCTAAAGTTAATATCGAGACTTTTCCTTTGTTTTTAAAAACCAAAAATTACAAATGAATAATTTTTTTATTAATGACAATGATTCCTTTACTCTTGAAGAGATGAAACTTAAATAACGTAATTATTACTGTATAGATAATGACGAAAACATCTAAAAAGAGCGGAGAATACAGAACGATACGTTACGTACGTACGTTTCAATACGAATATCATAGTGCATTTCACACACACACACATACACACACACACACATATATATATATATATATATATATATATATATATATATATATATTGAAATAAAATAATGGCAAAGACCCTAAAATTCCTTTACAAGATTTATAGCTCATATAAAAACGAGAATAGATTCTACACGAAACCATTTTCTCCAAATATGTTTTAGTTCACTTAACTCAATATTGGTTTTCTTTGTGATTTAATGAAACGTATGATTGACTTATAATATTATGTGAGTACAATTAAAGATAGAAAAGAAATTTTATATTTATTCTTAATACTAGTTTACACAAAAAAAACACACAAACAAACAACAGCTTCACGTTTTATCTCGCATCGCAGATACGACTTTGTATAAGGACACTACATTCACCGTATCCGCTCGAGGTAGAGGATTTGCGTGTTAAGTGGCGGAACTCAACGCCACCGTGAAAATATCTGGAAAATTTGTTATAAATTCATGATGGACCACCTAAATTGTAAGCAATAAGAATATACCGCTTTCGGAAAAGTTGGTTTGTACTTTTCGGCATTTCCGTTGGCGCTAGATCTAGAATTCTATCTAGTTGCCGTTACCATTTTGTACTTTGTTATGTACAAAGGATGTACATAACAAAGAAGTCAAAAGACTGGACCTATCTGACCTGACTCTTAAGACATGAAAGTCACACCTTCAAATAAATTATTTTATTTTATGAGTAAATTGTTGGCATACGAAAATCAAATACTTGGGCTCATAAATCACTTGAACTATCAGATGTTGTACAGCGTCATGGATATTTTTGCTCATCTCAATGTATGCCCAATTTTCTATGATATCAATATGTTACAGTGAAATTAGACATTGATACGTAAATCGAAAACTTTATACCCCATTTGTGAAAATTACTAGAACCAAGAAATAAGGAATTTTGTATATATTTTTTTATTTTTTTTAAATAAATGCATAAAAATATATTAAATTATAAGGGATATGGTATTTTTATTACATCCACATTGCCAAGTCAATGCATTGTATAGAATCAAGGAAATATATAGTGAAAATAGTACGTGAAGTTAATAAAACAGAAGAAACAGCGGGCTGCGAGTAGTCGTCAATAATTTCTTTCTTTCCATCTAAAGATAAAAATCTTATAAAAAATATTCCAGAAGCTTTTATACTGAGTCAATTAACGTCGATCTACCGGCCGAGCGTCCTTCAGAACCGCTTCATAATCAAAGATATTTTGTAATGACACTTGTAACTCTTATTGTATACTTGCCATTCTGAGTTCAAAGCTAGGGAAGCTGTTAATTGTATTTATAGTAATTAAAACGTAAATAATATATTAGAATAGAATTACTTCTAATATCCAGTTATTTGAACTGTGGTTCCATTTTCACTTAGGGGATTGATTATATTTAAATTATTATC
This sequence comes from Dryadula phaetusa, assembly GCA_032432895.1. Taxonomy (NCBI): domain Eukaryota; kingdom Metazoa; phylum Arthropoda; class Insecta; order Lepidoptera; family Nymphalidae; genus Dryadula; species Dryadula phaetusa. Next base: position 3,979,924 of record JAOYRS010000017.1, on the reverse strand, counting down.
AGTTCTTTTCAGATAAAGCGCGGTGTTGAGTTTTGAACTTACAATGTCCAGAATTTGGACGGAAAGCGGAGAACGAATTGTGTCTATCAATATTCTCTTTGTAACCCTATTTGCGGCATAAAGCGGGAAGTTAAATAAAAATCAGTCAGTAAATTAAAATTTGTATTAAGTTTAAACTACTATTTTGAAATTCAAGAAATCCTTGTTATCTTGGTTGCTTGGAAAAGAAAATAGGCAAGGTATTAGCGTTTTATTTTGCATATTTACTTCTCTTGCTTGTTTTTTTTTGTATTGTTTCTCATTTTCAGAAAACATTTTTTTGTTAGCAGAACTGACGGAAGATGGACCTGCAGAGACTGGAGAACTGGGAAGGGTAAAAGGACAGGATATCGGAAATCCAGCGAGTAGACCTGTATCCAGCAGTCAGTGGAATAGAATAAAAAAGAGAAGACAAAAATAATATTCTTTTAAATATTTGTGTAACAGAGCGATAAATGTTAACACAAATAAATGCGATATTACATTGTATTACAATATTGTAGTCGAGGGTTAATGGCACTGAGATGTCTGCAAAAAATGAACAAATTTCATCATATTGTACATTATTAGTATGAAATGTGAAATTGGAGTTATTTATATAAGCCGTAAAAGCTCTTACACGTTTTAGTTGTAACTTTCGTACGTTGCTTTTAGCGTATGATATATATATATATATATATATATATATATATATATATATATATATATATATATATATGCATTTACATATCCGGCTCTAGATGAGCTTTTTATATATATATGTTAACTATGAATTATTTATGTTAATCAAAATATATAAATTTTATAGTCTGTGTGTGTTTCTAAACGAGTGACAAGTTACGTCATTCTCCATTTCCTGTTATTTAAATATTTTCCAAACCCTTAACATTAGCGTATAGAAGATTAAACAGGATTTCGAGTTACGTGTTGAGTTGCAATATTCATCACCACGTTATGTCTTATCAGAGTGAGAAAATGGAAATCGCTTTAAATATGATAATTCACCGACTGAGAATCGAACACAAAACCGGTCGCTATCACGTATTATCAAAAAAGAAATAGTGCTTCAGTTAGAGAAGTAGACTTTCTTTGCAAACAAAACTTAGCTTGAGTTTTTAAAAGCAAAGGAAGATATGAAGTTCTACAATAAAATATAATTTTCTTTAAAGGAAACCTTTTCAACATGACATATTATAGAATAGATCGAAAAATATTACTTAACGTAACTTCAGTAGATTGGAAACGTTGTAGAAGAATAAAAACGATCTATCTGTATATCAGGGTATTGGATAACCTAGTGTCAAGACACTTCGTTGATTGCTTTCCGCTCGAAATATTCACATTGCGTATTGAGTAGCCAACTCAACGCCGCACTTTGTCTTATCGAAGAAGAGTTTTATGGAAGATTCCATAAAAAAATATATATATTTTAATACTTTTATAAATTGCAATAAAATAAGTTTCTATAGACACATATTTGTAAGTTTTCCAAAAAAGAAAATTATTTATCTCTGATTAGAGGTCATAAATTGGTCATAAAATAATATATTTTTTACATGATATTTAAACATAACACCTTCCCTTTCTATATCTGTATATAATATCAAATATTTTACCTTTATATAATGTACTCTATTAAAACACCTAAACACCTTTTTTCTTTCTTAAGCGTTATTTAAATTTAGATATGAACCCAGGACTATCAATTTAGTCACTGAACCTTCAGTTACTTACTTAAAATATAACTAAAAGTTAATCTTAAAATGTAACATGTAATTTTAGTTGGAAATAACCAGAATATAGCTCTATATGTCTTTATAAGGCGCCTCAACGTGAACTTTGAAAGTCGCTGAAAGCAACCAAGATTTAGTTCTGTTCCTACCGGAAAAGCAAACTACGTGGAAAGTGCAGTACATTTTGTAGACTCACCTAGAAGTTTGTATAAAAGGTTTCTAGAATAGGTATTAATTTTGTTAATTATAATTTTGTTTTTCATATATATGGAAACAATCAGGTTTTATCGTGCAAAGTAAGTAAATGTAGTCTAGAGTGAACTAAGTGTCGAGACGCTCTGATAGCTGGTTTCTGCCCGTTTTGAAGATATTTAGTGATAGTACTCAACGCCGAGCCTTGTTTTAATAGAGATATTTATTTTATCTTTAAAAACAAGCGAGATTCGAACCCGCGCCTCCTACAAAAACCACTTGCTCTGAATAAGCCATGCATCTACTACAGGTTGCGTCGAAATTCTTGTATGTTTCTACGACTTATTTACGTTGGTAGCGACCCTATAGAGAGATTGTTTACTTTCTGTTACATGAGTAGCTCTTTTCAAATATAAATTGTATGAATACTATTTCTACGGATTGAAAATTGAATCGGTTTGTTATATAGAAATTATTGTAACTTTTAAGTTTCACGCTTTTATCTCTCATTGCAGGTTAGACAGAAAGTACCTAGTGTCAAGACGCTCTGTACTTCGCTTTCCACCGAATTGGAGACATTGCGTGTTGTGTGGTGGAACTCAATGCCACACTTTGTCTTACCAGAGCGAGGAAGTGTGCATAATTTAATACATAATCACTCCCCAGAGTGGGGATCGAACCCAGAACCGATTGCGCTTACAGTCAAACGCGCTGTCCCACTGCGTCACGACCGGCCTACAATTTTTATAATTAATTGCCAGTTATGGAAAATAAATTCCTTTATATTACTGCAGGTTATTGTTTTAATATTTTTAAGAGTATAATAGTTTTTGCAGCTTCACATTTTATCAAAGCTGATAACCCTAATTAGAGAGAGTCAAGTCCTTTCAAGACACTCTCGTTCCGAATTTCGGTGAGACTTACATCACATATTGAGTGTCGGAACTCAACACCGCGCTTTTATTTCGATTGACATATACAAAGATATATATTGTTTGTATTTCTTATATTCATATGTATATACATGCTGTATCCGCGACTTTGCGCGTAGACTTTAATATTTTCGGATTTTTGTTTTATAATTCTAAATTCTAAGTGCGGCGTTGAGTTCCACCACTCAACACGAAATGTCTCGAATTCGGTGGAAAGCGAAGTACGGAGTGTCTTGACACTAGGTACTTTCTGTCTACCCTGCTATGTGGGATAAAAGCGTGAGGCTAAAAAAAAATAAAAAAAAATCTAAAATAAAAGTAGCCCAAGTTAGTCTTTATCACATTGGCTATATGTATGTATGAATGAATGTGCCTTAAAATTCGGTCCAGCCGTTACAAAAAATTAGCTGGTATAAACAAACGGACGGACAAACAAATAAAAATTGTAAAAATATAATTTAGTTATATCTACCGAGTATGTTTTTACCTTCACGCTTTTATCTCGCATGGCAGAGTAGACAGCAAGTGTATAGTGTAAAGCCACTCAATACTCCACTTTCCGGTGAATTGAAAACATTGTGTGCTAAGTGGTGGAACTTAACGCCGTGTTTTGTCTTTCCTGTGCAAAATGAAAATAATTTATTAAAATATTCGTATAGACAGATGTTGTATACATCCGTCTACAATCACTAGAACTGTATATATTTGTCTTAAGTAAAAATTATTTTTATTTTAATATTACAAACAGATACTCCAGTTTTATTTATTTATATATAGATTTAGTTGATTAATATTTGTTACAAAGGTAGTTACGTGTAAGTAAGTTACTCAACTTAGGGAGAAGCCAAGTCAATGAGTTATACAAGTTGTCGTTGGGAGATCGTCTGAAATGGCGATCTTTAACTACGCGAAAACTTCGTTACCCTGAAAAGTTACTTTCACGTACAGCTTACCGTATTTTTTTTTCAATCTTGGTCTTATTATGAAGATCCAGTAGATTTTTGCTAATATTTTTTTGTTTTTTTTTAGCTTCACGATTTTATCCCGCACAGCAGGGCAGATAGAGAGTATCTAAGTGTCAAGACGCTCCGTACTCCGCTTTTCACAGTATTAGAGATATTGCGTATTGAGTGGCGGAACGTTGGCGTTGGAAAGTAGCAGAACCAAAGTAAGGAAGTGAATAAAATTTAAATATAATCACTCCCCCGAATGGTAATCGAACCCACAATCGATCGCGTTTACTGTCAGACGCTATCACACTGCGCCACGACCTTTATTAAGAAGGCAAATAGTATTGTAACACAATATAAAAATTAAACAAAAAGTCTATACATAAACCAATTAAGTAAAGCGTGAAGCTAATAAAACTATAATAGGCTATAATGGCATAATAAAACAGGGTCTAGCTGTGAGCGCGTTGGTTACGGGTTCAATCCCTACGAAGGATTTTTTTTTTACTTCTCCATTCTGGTAAGACTAAGCATGGTGTTGACTAGTGATACTCAACACTTAACACTATGTTCTTTATCTTACTAAGCATGAATTTGGCTTTTTTATATAATGTATAATTTATGGCTTGAAATAGGTTTTAATATAAATACTAAATAGATAGTTATTAGATCTTTGATTTTTACACGTTTTAAACTAAACTATTTTAAACCGATTAATCGTGTATATTTTGGTATTCCAAAATATGTACCAATACCATTTTTCTTAAAAATTTTTAACTTAAAATATATCAATAGTATTCCTCTAGTCATTTGGTTCTTGTAGAGAGAATTTAACTCTATTGAAAATATCATAAAGATACATTTCTACTTACTTTAAAGCCGAACAAAGTCTATAAATTTTTTTTTTCATGTGACCAGATATATAACGTATAAAATATGTTTTTAAAAAGATATATTTTGAACTAAAGATCTATTTAATACCAAAATTCGTATTTAAGCCTCATTTTGGTAAAAATTATATACAATATTGATAAAACATAATTTCTATATAATCGTTTATAGAGATATATTAATTAGATAAACTTAGAACGTCGCTCGCCATACAAATTGACTGTAAGCAAGTTTGCGAATTGTTGTCGTAGTTAGGGCTAAGGGAAAACTTTCTATCAAAGTGAAAGGGGTTTAATACACGAACAAAACTGGTCAATTTACTCATTTAATATAGAGTCAAATTTAATTATTATATACGTACATGTGTTATATACGTACATAGTCATGGCGCAGTGTGACAGCATCTGACTGTAAACAAGAACGGTTGTGGGTTTGATTCCAATTTGGGAGAATATTTATATTTAAATTGTTTTCAATTCCTCGCTCCGGAAGTACAGCGTTGACTTCCACCAGTCAACACGCTGTCTCGAAATCAGTGGGAAGTGGAGTACGGAGCGTCTTAATACTAGGTACTTCCTGTTTACCCCACTACACGGGTTAAAGTGTACAACTTATATGTATGTCTTCATTTTCTCATACGGGTATCTCGTACATTATGAGTTTAAGTAAAATTTAAAAATATTGTTTAAAGACATTATATGGAGAGTATATACTATGAATAAATCATATACAGGTAAAATATTAGGTTGTTATTTTAAAGTTTATTAGTTATTTTAAAATCACCATATCGCAGTGGGACAGCATCTAAATGTAAACATTTCATTGGGGGAAGTGATTATTTATAATAATTTTTGGTTCTCCGCTGTAGTAATATAATGTGCGGCGTTGAGTTCCACCACTAAACTTTCACTGTCTGTTTTTGTGCGGGAAATAGCTAATCATGTTTCCTGACACTAGGTGCTCTTTGACCACTCTTCTGCACTGTTAAAGCGTGAATTGTAGCTTTACGTACTATAGTTGTTTTAGTATCAGGCTATTAATAAAACAGGAGGTTATTGTAACGCAGAGACACACCAAATCACTGTAAGCACTATTGTAGTGGTAGTGACTCTGATTCCCACTCGGGATAATGGTTTTATTTTAAATTAATTTTCATTTCTCCGCCCTGGTAAGACAAAGCGAGATTGAGGTCAGTGATTCTAGAAGGAAAAATAATCAACAAAGTGTCTTGACACTAGGTTGTTTCTGACTAGCGTTCTACGCGGGATAAGGCATGAAACTGTAAAAAAAAAGATTAGTAATTAGATAAGTAAAACGACCTTTCAGAACACAGTGTCCATGATACTGAAAGACGTGACCTTTGTACAAAGTATGAAAAGTCTTCGGAGACTGATACACCTCCGGCATGAACAAAACGCGCTCTTCATGATAGTTTATTCACATTTGATGTAAAGTAAACTCAAGGGAGTATACTCAAGGGAGGAAACTAAGGGATGTTTTCACTATTCTTTTAACTTGCACTAAAATGTCATATTAAAATTTTCTTGTTATTAGTATATAGAGACAAATTTAATTATTATATACGTACATGTGTTGTGACCGGTCATGGCGCAGTGTGACAGCGTTTGACTGTCAACGCGAACGGTTGTGGGTTTGATTCCAATTTGGGAGAATATTTATATTTAAATTGTTTTCAGTTCCTCGCTTCGGAAGTGCAGCGTTGACTTCCACCAGTCAACACGCTGTCATTAGTGTCATTTTGACAAGTACATTAGGTTCAGAGTATGAAATACGTATGAAATACATACGGGTAAATATAAACAAGGTGTCAAGTATATCAGACGGTCAGAAATTTTGAACGCAGTAAGACTCAAACCTGCGTTTCCAGATGAGATTTGACCACTAAGCCATACGTTCTTATCCAGTTATATTAAAACTTTTATAGGTTTTTTTATATATGATTCGCTTGCGTTTGACTAGCCAAGGGTTAAGCCTTGATATGGTCTTAACAAAATACTTTCTTAAATGAAACCTATTCACTCATCATATTTGAAGACCCTTTAAAAGTATTACTTCGGAAATAAAGACGCTGGCAATGAGTTCAATGGTGGCTACCTGTAAATTGATTCAAAATGACCAGTATCAGCCTATTTGAATTATAAATATTTTGAATTAAAATTTCATAGAATTGAAACTAACTAAGGCGCAAGTAAATCATAGCTGGGTAGACAGAAAGTACCTAGTGTCAAGACATACTCCATACTTAGGTTTCCACCAAATTCGAGATATAGCGTGTTGGGTGGCGGAACTCTACGTACTTTGTATTACCAGAGCGAGGCAGTGAAAATTATTTAAGTATAATCATATCCCCATTAGGAATCGAACTCACAATCGATTGCGTTTACGGTCAGAGGCTGTCCCACTGCGCAAGTACCGGCCTCAATATCATTTAGATTGAATTAATTGAATACAAGTGAAGCTAACACAAGCGCATTTAAAACAAAAATACGTACTGTATCAATTTAATATAATATGTGGGCGTAGGCGTAAATTGAAAGGTTTTTCAAGACAGGTGCGTAAACACATTAGCGTCTCGTCTCACGGGCGTCGTACTCATACAGTAGACGTGTCTTAGCATAATGATTGAATTCCTCGTGTTCTTTGGTTTTATTAAAATATTTTTTGTTACTTATATGTGAATTTTAGATAAAAATTAAAAATAATTTAATATTTCAAAAGCCTTATTTTATTATTGGCGACATACTTACGGTAAGGCCGCCGTGAACTACACGACTTTAACTATTATGTTTTTCTCTAGCCTGCTTTCTCCCTGAGATCAGAAACTTTGTTGAAATTTATATATTTTTTTCTCACTTGTATAATAATAAAAATCATGTTAAAATCCGTTACGTAGTTTGAATGATCTAAATTAAAGTTATTAACATCATTTTTGTTTTTTTTTTTAAATATTTGTTGCTTCTTTATGTCTAAGACGATATAGTGAAATAACAAAATTTAATAAGTTCTTACTATTATATTCATATTAAATACCTAATTAAGGATATATATTTTTATCCACCGGAAATATAAAGCCACAAGCAGAATCTAGTATTATTACTGTATTCATTGCTCTGGTAAACGCGGCGTTGAAGTCCGCCCAATATTTTGACTTTGCGCGCTACGCAATATTTTGACTTTGGGCGTAAAGTATCGTGCCATCCTATACAGAATTAGCTGTTAATAAAATAAACGTATAAGGCCATTAGAATGTATCATTTTTTGTTACTTATGAAACCAATCTTCTAATCTAAAGCGAACAATGTTTTAACCGCTAGTCAGTACTTCAGTGACTTGATTTCCTTCGGGAACGAGAACGGCTTTTTACGTTGGAACGATAAAATCCATCGTGTTGCCTCATGTCTGACATTCATTCATATAAATAAATAATAAAAAGGAAACCTGTTGCGAATATTATATATAATGATAACTTTATGGCCCAGTAGGCCTCTCGATTAAAATACGAGAGTCGTGGATTCAAATGGCATTCCTTCTTTCAGTTTGGTTGATCGAAACTCGAATGACTGAAAAATGGTCGAAATTAGAAAATAAATTATTTTCATATGTCCTCTTTGAAAAAACAAATGGTGGCGTTGAGTTCCGCCACTTAACATGCAATATTAGGAACTCAAGCGAAAAGCAGCTAAAGAAATGTAAAGAAAACACTATGTTCTCTCTGATTACCCTGCTATGTGGTATAAAGCGTAACGCTGTAGAAATAGGTGAATTGTATTTATTAGGCTTTGTCTTTCGTATATTAAAGAACGATTGATTGTGTTATGAAAGAAAACGTGGCGTTGAGTTCCGCTACTCAACATTCAATGTTGAGGATATAGAATACATTTTTAAGAGCTTAGCGTTAAGACACTCTAATATGGTTATGGTAATGGAAATTTTAATTTTAAATTATTGATTAGATATGAGTAAATGTTTATTTTATCGTTAGTTGAAATACAATGCATAAGGGGGTGAAATAGGGTTTGAAGGTGTGAATGAAAACTCCCTTAATTTTAATGCTGGGGATAGTTAGTAAATAAAATATTGTTATATTAAACACGTATTTTAACGATTTCATCCCTAGGGGCCAGACAGGGGGTGAAAGATTGTATGGAAATCCATGGTTATTATTGTTACACATATGAAAATATTTTAATTAGGCTTTCTGATTAAAAACTTAAATGTATATTTCAGTAACTGTAGACTTGTAAGCCCTAAAGCAGCTTAGCTGAAAGCACTGGCACATAACTATAACTGTAATAAAGAATAATTTTTATATTAGATTTGTTTAGAAATTTTATATAAAGATCCAAAGATATTAAGTCCTGTTTCTTAATTGCCTCTCGGTAAGATGGCGTTAGATTGATATAATTAATTTTTATATCAACTGACAAACGAATATCACCTCAATCTACCCGCAAGTGACCATGGACTGTAAAGTGTTCGAAACGTCAGGTGTCCAAAAATGTATTTTCGAATACCAAAATATACGCAATTGATCCGTTTAAAATAGTTCCATTTAAAATATGTAAAAATTGTGAAAATCAAAGATTCTTATTATGATTTTATTCATTTCTTTACTCCGGTAAAAGAAAACGCGGCGTTTAGTTACGCTACTTAACATGCAATATCTTAAACGTAAAACGCGGAACGGAGTATTTTGACTCTAGGTTCACTCTATCTTAATAACTGTAAAATTCTATCAAAATGTATATAGACCACATTCATATACAGCATGTATTGTATTGGAAATGGAGAGCTGTCAATTATTCTGTAACACAGTTGGTTATGTTGAAATCGATTTGCGTGCTATGAGTGTCGTATTTAACTCGAGCTGCATATTTAATTGATTTTGTATCATTAGTTATCAAATTTAGAAATGTTAAATGCAAAAAATGTTTTTATTATAGTTTATTGCAAGGAGTTTCTGGTGATTACATTTCTTAAAGTAGGAAAGTATAATGTAATAAGTTAAAAGCTTTAAAAATATATATTTATATTATCTAAAAAAAATATTTACTATTATATAAAGGAATCGATCTCAGTCGGGGGAATTTAAAATTATTTTCATTCACTTGCTCTGGTAAGAGAAAATGCGGCGTTGAGTTCCGCCAATTATAATGTTTCGAATTTGGCGGAAAGTGGAATACAGAGTGTCTTGACATTAGGTACTTCATGCCTGCCCTATGCCCTATACCCTGCTCTGCCCTGCCCTGTCTACACGGGGTTAAAGCGTGCAGCTAAAAAAATATACAAAAAAAAATACAAAAATATTTCCTTTCCTGAAACAACCAATAAACGTAGTGTGTTAAACAAGAAACAATGTTATTTTAAATAAATGAAACGTTTCTTAAAATTCTTTCACAATCTAATGAAATGTCTACAGGTAGAGCATTTTTCTCGTTACACTGATAATATTTTCCTTTCAAACGAGATATGTTATATAATATACGGTAATGTGGTTCACAATTTTGTTATTTTTATATTATATATAATGCATCCTATGAAATTGCTGGATAGGTTATAAGTAACGTGCTGGTGGCAAATGACTTTGGCCTCCATTTTTTTCTACAAGCCCAACTGTTTTCCATAGTGAGATAGCTAGCGGTGTTCAAAATTGTGCCTTGTCTAACCAGATCATGATAGCCAGATATTCGAGTTGTAGAGTAGTAGAAACAACCCAGTGTCAATTTGTTCTATGTTTTTTCCTAGATCTCAAGTTTTGTATGCCAACTAGTGGAACTTAACGCCGTGCTTTGTCTTATTAGAATAGGGAACGACTCTGAAAACAGTTTAAATATATTATAAAGAGAGATTCATACCCACCACCCTCGTGCTAAAAGATACATTGCAAAAAGACTTTATGGAAAAAAATTATTCAGTAGAACCTTTATAACAATAACGCTTTCAGTTAGACAAGGCCCAATTATAAATTACAGGCTGTAGCAGCCTGATTTTTGTAAGGTGTAAATTGTCTATCAGTCACTCAAAGTATAATCTAGACATTTTCAGAAGAGATATATTTTATTAAAATCAATAAAAAAGGCCGATGGCAACTTTTCCCAATATAAAGGCAAATTAAGTTAATTTAACGATGCGTGAAAACGTAATTAATTATCAAACAAAACTAATTATTTTGATAAAACTTTAAAGCGACATGAACGCCCCAATAAAGTAATTAAACTGCTAAGCGGTTTATACCTCCATTGTAATATGAAGGGCCACAAGAATTCATTTGGAACTGTTTATTTTAGTTTCTCCTTGGCATTTATTTCTTTAAGCTAAATACGTAAAAAAACAATTAGCTTTTCGTCACTTTGCTAAGACTGTAGGTCTGATTGACTCGTAAACCAGGCGTTGCCTTAGCAACGCGAATATAACTTTATATATAAATGTGTATGTTGATATCGATAGTAGTGTGTGTTGCATTTTTTTATTTATACACCTTAAAACTATACTGAAATGAATTAATTATGACTGAAAAACATGGAAGGAAAACAGGAAGAACCTTGTGTCAAGACACTCCGTACACTGTTTTCTCTACTCTCTTTGTTTCTATTCTGTGTTGAGCGGCGGAAATCAACGCCACCCTTTTGTCTTAATAAAATGAAAAAATGAAAATATTTTAAATATAATCATTTCCGAGTGAGAATCGAACCAAAATCCATCAAGTTTACCGTCAGGACTCCCACTGAGCCATGACCCGCCTGATATACATATTTTTAAGAAAATGCATATTTTGAAAAGTACTAGAATTCTGCACTCTTTCTCTATATATATATTATAACTGAGGCTAATTTTGTACTCTTCAGTTACTTCTCGCATTAATACTATATAGATTTTGTATTGAACAGTGTAGCAGTTTAGTCAGAAACAACCTAATGTCAAGACACTCCGTTGACTGCTTTCCGCCTAAAAATTTAGACATTGCGTGTTGAGTGGCGAACTTAACGCCACGCAAAGGATATGTAGGAAGAGGTTAATGACTGTGAAGGAGGTGAAAGATGTATGCAGGGACTATAGAATTTATCGCTCCTAACTCTCTGATTTCCCCGCTAGTGATAAAACGTGAAGCTAAAAAAAAAAGAAAAAAAATCGTCTTTGTTTTGTTTTTTTTTAATTTGAAAAAAAATGCTAGGTTAGGTTAGGTTAAATTAGAAACTTAAGAGACGAATGGAGTAGTTTTCTTTGTTTAATATTTTCCATATAATTTTAACCATTTAAATAGTTCCATAGTTCAGACTTATTCTATTAACAAACTAAAGGTGAAAAAAAAAGCATTTGTTGTATGAAAAATATGAGAATTAGTTGAAATTGACGCCACAAACTAGTCGTAAGTGTAATATAATGGAATTTCTAGTTCTCCCTAGTTCTAGCTCAACAATAAAACCTAAAAGGGTCTGAAAGACCGTAAACTACAGCCGCGCAAATTGTTTTACGTGAGGACAGTATTATACTTTAGAGGCCAAAGTTATGTCCCCTTTAGAGATATGAAAGTAGATGGTTTTGAAAGCTTTTTGCTATGTGTTACAGCTATAACGTGAGTAATTAGCATTTATTGTGTTAATTAAAATACTGTAAAGTTACTTTTGGTGTCAAAAAATCAGCATTTTCAAATTAATTTCTCGTTATCCAATTCATTTTGGCAAAGAAATAATTTTCATGTATTCATGAAGTTCATCAGATTCCATAAAGAAACTATAAAAAATATGGAAAAGGCAAAGGCAAGACAACAAGGGTGCGTGTCAATTGATGGTTAATGATCACCGTCTCTACATCTCCGTGTAACACCAGGGAAGCTACAGGTATGAGATGAGTGCGTTTTCTGAAGGTATTTATATCGCATTAATCTGGAAACACTTCTGAAGGTAGGTTACTCCAGAGTTGCGTGGCACGTGGAAGGAAGTTCTTCCAAACCCCATGTTAGTAGAACGCTACCTATCCAGATGGTAGAGATGGTATTTTAGTCTGTTGCGTACTGTGCGATTGGAAAATTGAGCGGTGGGAGCTAGGTATTTTTTTCTTCACGCTTTTATACCGCATAGCAGGGTAGACAGAAAGAACCTAGTGTTAAGACACTCTGTACTTCGCTTTCCACTGAATTCGAGACTACGAGCAATGTCTCACTGAGCCACCAGTCCCTCGGTTAAGCAGTTGTCTAGAATACTTTTCATGATATATGCGGTAGAAATTATGATGTTTTAGTCATCAGACCAGGCATGTTTGCAAAGTATGAAAGAAATCAGGTAGGTACTAGGTAGTAGAAGTATTTTTATATCTTTGAAAAAAAGGATGTCCATAATGTAATAAGTAGTGTTTTGTTACTTTACGTATATCTCTGCTGTTTTTTTTTACCTTCACGCTTTATCCCTTGCGGAATGACTACTCTCTGACTAGAGAGCACGGAGCATCAAACGCTACGGTCCCTGCATATCTCTTTCGCCTCGTCCACAGTCATTATCCTCTTCATACATGCCCTTCGGGGGATCCTCATGCATTTTACGTGACCTTTCTCCAGCATCTTCCATATTGTGTTTTCGACGGTCAACTGAGGTCTCTCCCAAATTCTCGTATCATTCTTTCATCGCTCATTTTTTAACGTGCCCAAACCACTTGAACACGTTCTTCTTTATTCTTACCATGACATTCGAGCTCACTACACTGCCATTCTACGTATATCCTCGCTGCATATATGGTCAGTGAAACTAACTCCGCATATCCGACGAAGAGATCTCATCTCTACTGCATTAATCTTTCTTTCATTCTTCTATTGACACATACACGTTTCGCTGCCGTATAACAACGTCAGTATCAGTACTGCATTGTGAACTGCAACACGTGCAGGTACGCTGACGTTTTGCCGTCGCATCAATGCAGCAAGAGCACCGTTAACCCTGTTACCGGCAGCAATACGCCTTTCCACATTCATTTCGTATCTTCATCTCTACTAAACATACTTCCCAGATATATCACCTTATTCACTTATTCTAATATCTTTCTATCTACCATAATCTTGCATTCCGTTCTTTCTTCGTCTCTTTTAAATACAAGAATCTTAGTTTTACTCGTATTCATGTTTAAACCATTACTTTCACACCCTTCTTTCAGAGTGATGATGATGATGATGATGATGATGCATGTATCTGATGATGCAATTAGCACTGCATCATCTGCGTACAACAGACAGTTAACTGTCAAATCAACACAATATATATATATATATATATATATATATATATATATATATATATATACATATATACATACATATCTACACATTTACACTTAATATATCAAAAATAGAATTTGCTTAGTCAGACGAAAGTTTTTTGAAAAAGTGCTCTTTAACCCTTTTTTTAAAGCAATAAACACTAGGACTCCTCTGGATGGATTAAAATATATATTAAGCCAAGGAAAGTCACATTAATTTGTCTGTGTTATATTTCAATTTCATTGTTCGGATGTCTCTTTAATATGAAAAGGATAATACATTGTGGTACTTTGACAAAATGTAATTTCTTAGTAAAATGTTTATTATGTAACGTATTTATATTTAAGGAAGAAGAAATGTTTGTACCATTTTATACAGGTAATATGTTTTAGTAACATTATAATAGTGAAAAATTGTAAAGCAAGGGTTTTTGTTACTCTTTCACGCAAAAACTACTGAACGGGTCAAAATGAAAAGAATTGTAGTCGGAGCTAACATAGTGTCAAAACACTCCGTTAAAAATCCGTTTCCGTTGGCGGAAATTAACACCGTGCTCTATGCATTGTCCCTAGCAGACCAAACCAATCATATTACAGCCATACGCCGTCCCACACCGCCACGCTTTAAAATTTTCAGATTATCAGTGTGTGTAAGTCAAAATAGTTAATATAAATGTTAAAATAAGTAATGAGTCAAAGTATTTTTTTAGCTTCACGCTTTTATCCCGCATAACAGAGTAGACAGAAAGTACCTAGTGTCAAAACACTCCGTACTTCACTTACCACCAAAGAGCGAGAAAGTGAAAATAATTTGAATATAATCACTCCCCCGAGTGGGGATCGAACCCACAAAGTAATTAATGTGTTAAAATAATAAATATAAGTGTCAAAAATAATTAATATGTCCAAATAATTAATAAAAATGTCAAAAAAATTCAAGATCTCAATAAAAAAATGATTTTTTAACTAACGAAAAGAAAGAGATTTGAGGCCGGCCGTGGCGCAGTGGGACAGCGTCTGACTGTAACGCGATCGGTTGTGGGTTCGATCCCCACTCGGGGGAGTGATTATATTTAAATTATTTTCACTACTTCGCTCTGGTAAGACAAAGTGCGGTGTTGAGTTCCGCCACTCAACACGCAATGTCTAGAATTCGGTGGAAAGCGAAGTACGGAGTGTCTTGACACTAGGTACTTTCTGTCTACCCTGCTACACGGGATAAAAGCGTGAAGCTAAAAAAAAAGGAAAAAAAGACTAATAACGTTCATACATTAACAAAAACATTAATCTTTTCATCTACTTTCTTTCATTTCACAAAGGTTTATAAAAACCTATTTGGTCCCACTTTCGTATTAATTTGCTATCTTTCCACAAATACAAAATCAGAAAAGCTTTCAAGTCCAACCACTGTGATATTAAAACATTTATTCTATGTATAATATGTTGTTTTCTTATTAATTTATATATAAATGTTATTTTAAATGAAGATGTAGTAGTATGAGATAAGTATGAAAGAACGTGATGGTATTTAGAGTTCAAATTTCATAAAAGCACTTCAGATAAATACATAAATATAACAAGTAGTTTTATAAGCTTATATATATGTATCCTTCCAAGTCAGTTGTAATTGCCTGTAGAACTGACAATACTGACATTTCTATGTTACTGACTGACTTAATTTGATTAATGAAAAATAAATTGATTTTGAGTGTGGATTCAAATGATTATAATACAGCGAGAAGCAGTGACCTGTCACTGCTCCACGCTGGTACTAGTTTCTATTTCCATTTGGGGTAATGATTATGTTTAAAATTTATTTTCATTTCTATACTTTGATTAGACATGACGCGGTGTTCAGTTTTGTGTGTGGTTCTCGGGCACACAATGGAGTGTCTTGACAGTAGTTTGCCTCTGACTATCCTGCTAAGCGGTATCAAAGCCTGAGGCACCAACTAGTTTTATACTATATAATATTACAAGAGCTTAGAATACCGAGTACACATTTACTTACAATGGTCCATTTGTAACAAAATTCAATTTCCATGTATTCCTTTAAATGGTTTTCTATGAGATGTAACCTATTAAATACGTTTTCGCTTCAGAATTGAGACGTATATAAATGTACTTTCAAAATATACGTTGTTTTGTTCACTAAATGAATTTAATAGTTGTGACGCATATGACTGTGAACGGGATTGGTAGTAAATTCGATCCTTACTTAGGGGGATGATATATTTAAATATTTTTAATTTCTCAGCTTTGGTAAGATCACAGGAAACTAAGTTATAACAAGCGTAAATGATTTTCAATATGGCTGGTTTTATAACGCATGGCGTACCGGTCAGAATGTGTGTGGTTTCCAAGAGACAGGGGTTCGATTCCCGCTGCTTTCACTTTTTTATACGTTTTTTAACATTGTTCTAAGAAAAAATAAAATCTATATTAACAAATAAATAAAATTTGAGTGTATGTTTATAATATTCAAATAGCCACTTTGTACTAAATTTATTTGTCTATATACAGAATTTATATATATATATATATATATATATATATATATATATATATATATATATATATATTTATACATATACTAATATAACTTTCTTTATCTTTTCATAATCTTTTAGTTTTTGTCTATCTGTCCGTCCGTCTGTTTCTACTAGTGGAACTGTAGTGGCTCGACCGATTTTAATAAGACTGTCACAGGCTGACAGATCAGATAATATGGAGTAATTTAGTCTTTAGAATCTTAAATATATAAGTATATATAAATAAAATTACAAAAGGGTTCCGCAGTAGGACAGGGTCTGACTGTAAACGCGAGCAGTTATGGGTTTGATTCCCATTCCGGGGAGTGATTGATTATATTTAAATAATTTTATCTACTTTGCTCTGGTAAAACAAAGTGCAGTGTTGAGTTCCACCACTCAACACTGCACTGTCTCGAAAGCGTATCGTAAGTGAAATATCGACACGGAGTGTATCGACACTACGTACTTTCTGTCTATCCTGCTATGCGGGATAAAAGCGTGAATCGTAAAGTAAAGTGAAATTTGAACCTACAACTGTATAATTACGATATGTTTTCGTTCTTGCACGAGTGATTAGATAACAAGATTAAGAAGCAGATCGCTTCCAATTGGGGAGATGTTCATTTAAGCGTTAATAATTTAATATTATATCGTTTCTGCCGTATAAAGTAGTTTAGAAATGTATTACAATTTTTTATTTTCTTTTCTATACATTTTGGGACGCGCAGGGAGAACCCAGTGTCAAGACACTCCGTTCTGCGCTTTTTGCCTACATAGAGATTTTGTATTGAATGGCAGAACTCAATTTCACAGTTGGTTTAAAACCAGATTCTAATAATAATATTTCCCAGTGTGCGTTAAAAGATTATTTTAAATTTTTACACATTTCAAAAGAAATTATTTTGATCCGATTACTCACCTGATAGAAACGTAGAATTTTCTAAAATATGTTTTCTACCAAAATACGCGACGGCTTCAGTTATTCAAAGTATATTTTAAAATTTAAAACAAAAAAAATAACTTTAACTACCATTATACCACCAAACAACAATAGAATCAACAATACAAAAAAAAAATAAAAAAAATCATTCATTCACGCTTTATTCTTATTCGTATAGCAAAGATTTCAGAGACAACCTGGAGTCAAGACATTTCTTAGAATGCTTTACGTCTGAAATACTTGTCTTGCTTGAGTAGCGAAACGATAATAAATTTGCAATATAATTATTTCCCTGAGCGGGAATCGAACCCACATACGCGCCACGATGACCTCAAGTATAGTTTAGTTTTTTTTACATTACAAAATATTCAGTCAGTAATAGTAACCTTCACATTGAATAGGGTAAAGAAAATTAGCATTAAACCTCCTTCCGTGTTTCTACAGCTCCGATTTATATCAACTCTACTTCTACAATTATTCATGTATTTCCTTGAACAACTTGTATTATATTTACATTTATATTATAGTTATAAATAATATTTTTAACTATAACATAATTAGTGTTAACACTCAACACGCAGTGTCTAGATTTTGGGCGGAACTTTGACTGTTCAACGGAGTGTCTTGACATTAGGTTGTCTCCGACAACTTTGCTATGCGGGATAAAGGGTCAAAATTGTTTTTATATAGTCAATTCTATTATTCGTACAGTGAATTAGCACTTCAAATGGCAGACCTCAACGCTGCGCTTTGATTCTTCTGATGAAAATTACTCAAACACATATTTAACTTTGTCTGGATTCGAATTCATAATCGTCGGTCTTATAAATGTATAATATTGCACTGAGTCATAATGTCTTAATATTTTTATACATTCAGAAAATAGTTTTATTTAGTAGCTTAAACGTTTCGTGATTGAAACTAGTCCCCGATAGAAATCTATGAGGCTTGGTAAGTCTGCAACGAACATGATGGCATCGTTTGATAACTGCAAGGTTGTTATGCAATTATTTTGTATGTATATTGATTTCTTTTTGTTTTATTTTGTGCAGGTCAAGGTTATTTTGTAAGGGATTTTTTTTTAATTTTTAGGGAATTTGAACCCACGATCTGTTTGAATGGTATAGTAGCATTCTAAGTAACTATGCTATAAGTAAACATCTGTAGAGCTTTTCGGTTGCATGTAGATATTGCTTTCTTAATTTAATTGTTTTCAAATAGTTATAATGAATAAATTTCATGAAATATTCAAAATTTGAAATATAAAAATATATTTTTACCAGCATTTTTTACGAGAAAAATAAATATTTAAAGTTATGGAAAACGTTATTTGAATTTAGCGTTCAATACTGATATTAACTCTCCTGCAGAAACAAACAACGGTTCTATACACTATAATTACTGTTAACGAATTCAAATAAGTACTACAAGATATGTTTTAAAATAAAAAATACACAACAACATCATATATAGGAAACAAATATTTTTTAAGAGTATAAAAAAATGATCATAGCAGGATTAGAACCCGCGCCACTTAGAAAACATCCCAGCGCTCTAGTTTAAATATTTGAATAATACTTTATTATAGTAAAATGTCTACAGCAGTAATACTCATTTTAAAAAAGGCTAATGAAAGCATAAACATTCGGTTTGATTTCCACTCGCGAGAGTTAGAATGTATTTAAGTGGCGTTGAGTTCCGCCACGCAATGCAATGTCTCGATTTCAAGAAAAAACGGGTAAATTAAATGTCTTGATATTAGGTTTACTCTGGCTACCCTGCTACGCGGAATAAAGTGTGAGGCCACTTTCTTATATTAAAATATTATAATAATTAGATTTTTAAAAAACGTATAAAAATTTGAACGCAGCAGAATTCAAACCTGAGCCTCTTGGAAACCGTCCAAGCGCTCTGACCGCTAAGCCATGCGTTCTACTACTTCTTATACGTTTATTGTTAACATCTCTGTAGAGAGATTTCTACAATCTATTAATTTTCTAATCCTTTAAAAATAGTAAAATATAATAATTAATATATTACGAGCTTTACAAATTATGAACATAAAAAATTTCCAATCATATTCCACTCAAAATGGTGAAAACAGAAAATAATAAAATATTTACGTACATATATATATATATGAAAAATATGGATAGGCCCTTTCCTCGAGGGCGGGAAAGTAGGTCACTGCTTAAGTATATCTCATTCGGATGCAGGGCGGTATTCAACGGAATTCCATGTAAGATGACAAAGCGGTCAACATCTTTTGTTTTGTGTTTGTGATTAAAAGAAACGCGTGTTTGTGTTGTGTTTTCTTGACAGGGCTTCGTTGTTTTTGTAGTCTAAGTAAGGAGTAGAACCTAGTGTAATTGTTGTTCCGTTTAATTATTTTCATTTGAAATTCAAACTCTGAGGTGGTGACGTATAACGCCGCATTTTGCTTTAGTGAATTTCAGTGGCGGAAATTTTTTCACCTTTTTCCACATTTATATGTATATAAATATCTAGAAATATATCTTATAATTTAAGCTAAGTAGCGAATGCGTGCTGTTCTATAAAAAAATAGATAAATAAATAAAAATGTAAACTTCAATTTTGTATAGAAACTGTTAATATAGATGACTTATTTTCGTTAGAAAAAATTCCAACATTGGTTCCGCCACTTAGAATGATCTACGTGACGGGAAATTGGAGTAAAATACTGCTAAATTCCTTCCTTCCTTCCTAAGGTCTGGGTTGAAAGTGAAAGTAAAATCAGTATATTTTTGCAGAATATTAATAAATTTAATCTTTTAATATGCAGAGATCGCTACCACTATTTTATAATCATTTTAATTTTTGAAATATGAAATGAGTTGCGGAGTTTAATTCCGTGTTTTGAGTAACTAAATGATAAAAAATATAAAGAGAGTTTTCTTTAACTGAGTATCAAACCCAAAATGACAAAAAGAATAGTCTGTTATATTTAGAAGATTAATGTGTTTAGGTACTTAGTTAATATAGAATCTTACGTGTTTTTTTCCTTCTAGTTTACAAGTGCCACGGATTTGGGTTATTTATATATATATATATATATATATATATATATATATATATATATACATATATATATATATATATATATATATATATATATATATATATATATATATATATATATATATATATAACAAAACAGCATCGCGCTTTATCGTGCAAGAAAGTCAGAGAAAACCTAGTATTAAAACACACCGCTCTCCACTTTCCACCAGAATTTGTGGAAATTGTGAATTCTAACTAGGATTTTTGAATATATTTCTACTTATTATTTTAATATATGGACGTTATATCATTATTTTAATATATGAAAGAAAAATTTGCAATTATTTTTCACGAATATAATTGTGAAGTAGTATATAGACACACCGATTTGATTTATTTGTATATATATATATATATATATATATATATATATATATATATATATATATACACATATATAATATAATTAATATTACATATATACATATATAATATAATATATTACATATATAATATAATTAGTTCGTTACTGAATGAATATCGACGTTAATCATTTCTTCATTGTATTAAGACAGCCCTATTTAGTCAAAAGATACTAAAACGTTTTATACAGTAATCTGTGATTACTCCAAACTAACTAACTACACCATTGGTATGCGCAATTTGTTTAAGAAGAATGAGCTTTATTTTAAAAGGGATAAGGCATATTCTCCAAAGTCTATGTAAATTGTTATTTTTCATGAAACTAAAGTGCTTTCTTCATGATTGATGCTCCAATTTCTATACGTGTAATATTATTTAAGTTGTCGAGGGTCTGTTACTTGCGGAATCCTAATTTGATTTACAATTATTTCTTACTATGTTCCTTTATAGAAATACAGCGAGGGACAATGTATGACTGTCATACACACATAAACCGCGACTGGTTGTGGTTTTGATTACCATTCGGGGGGAAACATGTATATTGCGACGCTCCGGTAACACAAAGTGCGGTGTTGAGATTACCACGCAGTATCTCGATTACGGTAAGTAGTCTTCCCAGCTATACAAGATAAAGCCTGAAGGTGTACACATAAATAAAAATTAAATAAAAGCGTGAAGATTTTAAATAGCACGGTAGACAGAACGTACCTAGTGTTAGGACCGTGTGTACATCTTTATTCTAGGAAATTAAAATAATTTAAACGTATTCTTTCCTTCGAGTGGGAATCGAACCCACAACGCAACGTTAAACGCTGTTCTACTGCGTCACGACAAAATTTCATTTCAATAAATATTTGTTTTATTAAAACGTCACTTTGTTAGTTTCTTACAAAATTTACTTTAAATATATAAAAAAATAATTTAACAATGTTTAGTTAATTCTTTATGAAAACACAGCTTTGGCAGTGTAACGCCTGTTTCTGTTATATCCTTTTGTTCTAATATTATAGTGACAATGCGGTCCACATTTTGTTGGCCATTTTGATATAAGCTTTTAAAGCAGATGCTCAAGGCAGAGTTCAATTGTTAAATTATTTATATCATTATTGCAGTTTAAATAAAAAATAATTATCCTAAGTGGGAATAGATGCTTTCCTATTGATAGACATTAGTATTCAATTCAGTGTCTAGACACTCTGCCTGTAGTGTCTGATTATTTTTAACACTTCGCGTGAAGTTACGACCTAAAAAAAATTAATGCTTTACTTTTTCTGATATTATAAAAAAAACAGCTTCACGCTTTTTTTGAGACACTCCGTTGACTATTTTCTATCCGAAATCAACCACATTGCATATTGAAATAAATTTTAAATATAATTATAACCACGAGTGGGATTTGAATCTACAACCAATCGCGATTACAGTCAAAGGGTTACTACTACGCGATAGCCCCAATGGTAAAAATTAATTTTATAATGGCTCTAGTTACAAATGGTAATTGAACCCATAACCACCTTATCTATACGTTTTTCGTTACGCGACGTTTCATGAGTTTACTCAAAATTCAATTGAAGCAAATTACATCACTATTGTATTTCGTTTCATTAAAAACTAATTATAGCCAATTTCAATAATTCGCCAGTGAATAGACAAATTGAGTCTAAAATTTATGTTTGTTTATAAAATAATCTAAAATATATGTACTACTATGGCGTTTGACTGTAAACTTGATCGGTTATGGGTTCGATCCCCACTCGGGGGTGTGATTACATTTAAAATTATTTCCACTTCCTAGCTCTGGTATGACGAAGTGCTGCGTTGAGTTCCACCACTCAACACGCAATATCTCGAAGTCTTGACACTAGATGCTTTCTGTCCACCCTGCTATGCTATTTATATTTCATTTTATTTATACATTGTTTTAATCAAAAATAAATTTTTGGATGTGCATGTGCATGTAAGTGTGTGTGCGTGTGCATGTATATTGTCTTGAGGAGTGAAGGGGAGTAATGAGAGTGGAGAAAGAGCTTTACAGTTGGAATACATAATAATAAAAATAATACAACCGTAATAAGATCTTTGATTTTCGCGATTTTTATACATTTTAAATGAAACTATTTAACCGGATTAATCACAGACACAGGTAGGGTGAGTCTACCTGTGACCACGGACTACTGTAAAGTGTTCGAAACGTCAGGTGTCCAAAATATATTTTCGAATACCAAAATATACGCGATTAATCCGGTTAAAATAGTTTCATTTAAAATAATACAACCAACTGTTTTTTATATTTTGTTTATTTTTTCGGTTATCATAAATCTTTATGCAGTTTTAGTGAGGCACAATTTACGCACATCATAGTGAGGCAGGTTGTGGCGCATTCGGACTACGTCCGCCTACAAAATTTAACCGGTTGTAGATTCGGTCAGAGCGCTTGGACGGTATCCAAGAGGCGCGGGTTCGAATCCCGCAGCGTTCAAATTTTTATGCGTTTTTTCAAAGATGTTTTCTAATCCTAAGTGTGAATTAACACTTTAAAAGTACTAAATATCTCTTTCGTGTTTTTCATAGAGACTATAGCGATTAGCCATTTGACGCTAAGTTTAAGCCGAAACCTCTATAATAGCAAATATTTTTTTTATACAAGATTCGAACCATTTAACCAAGTCTCATGTATGTTACAATTTTACTGTGCCATGAGGGAGTCAGTAAATTAAATTTTAAGACTCATTTTTGTACTGGAACAGCTACACGTGTAGTCTGTACAATAAGTAAGTAACACCATTGTTTCTGAACACAATGTAGTCTAGAATTACTATGGAACAGCTTGTTCGTGTAATACATTTTTTTTTTCTTATAATTTTGTATGTTACGTAGTTAAATGAGTTGTTTTTAATAATAATGGAATTTTTCCATTGCCACGTGTTAGGGATAAAATTGTGAATTATTATCGTACATTAAATATATGATGTATGATTCTTTTGCATCTTCACGATTAATTTATCTTATTTATTTTTTTCCCATATAAGGGTAGTTAGAGACAACTTAATGTCTTGAGACGCACCTTTGACTGCTTTCCATCAGAAAATGAAGACATTTGTTGCCTGGCGAGCGGACACATGAAACTAAATCTTAAATGTGTTTAAATTTCCTAATGAGGATTGAACCCACAACCAATCGCATTACAGTTAGATCCCGTCCCACAGTGCTACAGGGTGTCAATTATTTTAAGTGAAACAATTTTATTTCATAATTATGACGCTGTGTATATATATATATATATATATATATATATATATATATATATATATATATATATATATATATATATATATATATACTCGTATTGATTCTATAAGGATAATTACATTAAAAATAAATGGTGTTAGAATGTGAAATATATTGAAATAGCAATAATAATGTTAGGATTAGAAAAACAGGTAGCACCGAACACAACTTACTATTCGAAATTCAACAAGTAAAAGAGCCCCATGGGGCTTTAATTGCCGACTTATATAGACATCTAACAAAGGAAGGCAGATCATAGTTAATTCGGAGGGTAGGTTAGTAGGTAGGTAGGTTATAATATTATTGCCTAGATTACTTCCTTTAAAATTACTAATATTTGGGACTAATACTTATTTATAAATAAATAACGCTTACAATAAAATAGGCTATTATGAGATAATCGTAACATCCCTGTGAATAAAAATACAGTAAGCCCTATTGACGCTTAAATTGCTTTCAGGTGACTATGGAATACGCTTCTAATATCTTAGACGAATATAAAAAAAATACGTTTTATCCACCGAAGTTGTATATTTTTAGATAAAAATCAACTTAAAGCTTTATTTAGGTTATCAGGATAGTTAGAACATAGTGTTGGGGCACTCCCTTGACTGTTTTCCGCCCAAAATCTAGACACTGCGTGTTGAGTGTTAACATTAACTATGTTATAGTTACAAATATTATTTATAACTATAATATAAATGTAAATATACTACAAGTTGTTCAAGGAAATACATGAATAATTGTAGAAGTAGAGTTGATATAAATCGGAGCTGTAGAAACACGGAAGGAGGTTTAATGCTAATATTCTTTACCCTATTCAATGTGAAGGTTACTATTACTGACTGAATATTTTGTAACGCAATTGAGACATTGCGTGTTGGGTGACGAACTCGACACCGCAACTTGTTTCACTAGACCAGAGGCCTGAAAATACATTTAAAATATAATCATTTACCCAAACGGAGATTGAACCGACACCTAAATCCGTTTACAGGCGTTGTTCCACTGCACAAGTCGTATCTTATTGTTAGATTATTTAGAAGGGTAAGGAAGAAATTAGTGTAGAAACACTCAGTTCTCCCAACTTTGTAATTTTGTTAAAACATTGCTTGTTAAGGACAATTAAACGTGACACCTTGTTATACACTTACCAAAATGAAAAATAATGAAAACCATTGAAATATAATTATTATTATCAGTTATAATCGAACCTACAGCCAACGCGTTCACGGTTAAGGCACTGTAATTTTAACGCTGATTAGTCTTGGCACTTGACACTGTGTTCTCTCTGACTACCATATTATGCGGAAAGCTACTTCTTTTGGTATATAAAATGATTGTAAGAAAAATAATTCTAATTAAGAAAAACAATTGAAGACAATAATTCAACAATTAAAACGATCAAATTTAAATTAAATAGGAATATATTGAAATATTTGAAATATTTTATTGTATTATCGTTATCATACACGATTTTTACAAATTTTCAACCGATCGCTCTAGTATTTGAATACCCGACGTTTCGAACACTTTACAGTAGTCCGTGGTCACAGGTAGACTGAGATGAGAAGTTTTTAAAAATATTTGTTTTATATAGTGGTAATTTATATGTACAATAACATTCTTCGAAACAGAATCAAACACTCGACTGTAACTAGTTTCAGGAACAGACGTTACTAAATGTTGATAGCTAGACACTTGCCGTAGTAAATTGCGCTTTGTACGTAAAATAAATGAAGATCGTTGCATTTCTCTTTAGAATTTTCGTTGAAATGGAAGGAACTATAAAGAAACACATCTGTAGTAATGTAGTATTCTTTTTAATTTATTTAATTCTCATAATTTGTTCAAATTTTCAAAAAATCATACTGTATAGAATAATCACAATAAAAACATGATAATGTTGTAATATTAAATTAATTTATTTTTAATACTATACTACGTTATAGTAAGCGAATGTCATAGTAAGAATGAAGAAGAACGTGCTCAGGTGGTTTGGGCACTTGGAGAGAATGAGTGATGAAAGAGTGGTAAGAAAGATTTATGAAGCCAAGGTGAGTGGTATGAAAGGTCGGGGGAGACCTCGGTTGAGCTTCAAAAATACAGTATCAAAGATACTGGAGGAAGGTCACGTAAAAATCATGAGGGCGCACCGAACTTATAGAGGTTAATGAATGGACGAGGCGAAATAAGTATGCAGGGTCCGTAGCGTTTGGCGCTCCGCACTCTCTGACTACCCCGTTAGGGAAGTGTTAAGCTAAAAAATATAGTATAATGAAATAATTTACAATAATTTCCTTTTTTGTATGGAACAGGCAAGACAAACTAGAGGCTACAGTGTTGCCAAATTTCTATTTTTATTTAAATTAAAAGATGATTGAGTAACTTAGTTCTTGATATTCCGCCTTTCGACACTAAAGATATTGCGTGAAAACGTGACACCTTTATTAATCATATCGAAAAAATGTAAATCGTTGATTATAATTAAATTATTATCATTTCCTCGCCCTAGTGAGACAAAACGCGGCGCTGAGTTATGTCATTCAATACGCAATGTGTCTAAATAAGCGCAAAACGGTGTACGGAGTGTTTTGAAACTAGGTACTTCCTGTCTACCTTGCTACGTAGAATACAAGCGTGAAAATAAAAAAAAATATATTCCAAATCAAAATCGCTTCGAACTCTCTCTGCATTAGACTTTGCGTAGCAGACGTACGTCATGACATTCCGAATTCAGTATATTGCCACGCTTAGAAAATTATCAGAGTAAAGAAATAGAATAAATAAAAAATAGATCATTTTCCATAGCGAGAATTGACCTCGCCACCATCGCGCTTATAGTCAGACACTGTCCCACTGCGCCACGATGACCAACGAATGGAATTAATTAAAAAATATATGAAGTTAATACACTTCATTCCAGACGTTTTATAAAATAAAAAATCTATGTTTTTAAATATAAACTATACACACAGATAAAAAAGATACTGAGTTTTTAATTTAAAAAAAACAATCTTCAATGAAAAATATGCTTTACGTACGAAATTATGTTACTAAATTAAAAAATTTCTAGTCTCCTATAAAATAACTTTTTTAATTATCTGCTCAATATTTGCATGAAGTAAACGAATTGATTTTAAAATTTAAATTGTTGAAAGTTTTTTTATAGGTACCATTTATATAAATTTAGCTATCGTGGGACAGTATCTAACTATAAAGGCAGTGTTTGTAAGTTCGATTCTGAATCAAGAAAATGATTATATTTTAATTATTTTCATTTCTCAGTATTAAATGCTAAGCCGGTGTTAAGTTTCGCAGCTGTACACACAGCAAAGTGCATACACTAGGTGCTAAGGAAGCAAAAGTAAGCATATTTTAGATATAGTATGCCTTCATTACACAGTAGGACAACGTCTGACTGTAAACACGATAGACTTTAAGTTGGATTACTACTCAGAGAAATGATTATATTAAAAATATATATGTATCATTTCTCCGCTCTGGTAAGAGAAAGTGCGGGGCTAAGATTGCCGCTTAACACGCAATGTCTCTATTTCGGGCGGGAAGCAATCAACGGAGTGTCTCGACCCTAGGCTGTGTCTGACTTCCCTGCTATGAGGTATGAAGCGTGAATCTGCTATACTGAGAGAGACCAGTATGTATATATCTCTTACTTTGAACAACAGTATTTATAGGACACGATCGTATCTATATTCAGTCCATACAATTGTAGTATATGAATGAATGAATGAACTAAACTTTGTACAATGGACTTTTAACCTTTGACTTGTTTATTTTTTTAATATTTTTTTTAAATGAAAAGAACAATTTAATTTTTTTTAATTGAAATGTCTTTCAAGATGTTTGGATATAGCTATAATAATCATAAAAAGTATAATAAATTGCATAGTTTTTTTTTATTTCACAAATCTAAATTAAAATATTATATAATTATATTATTTAATAGTGTCTTTATAAATTATTGATTAAAAAATATTAAAGAAAATATATTTATCTCACTTTATTATCATAGTATTTTTAAAAAAAAACATAGAATTTAACTTAAGAAAAAAACAATACACACTGCTTATATGAAGGAGTAGGAACCTTCACCTGTAATGTCATAATTGCTTAGATTATGACGAATATTTCATTAAGCCAGAAAAGAAGGAGAGAACAAGAAAAACTGGCTTTAGTTATGGTATTATATATTATGTATGTAACTGTACTTATTGGATAGCAGGATGTGTAATAATATTTACTATTTTTAAAGTGTTATTCCGCACTAAAATTTCCATTAAAAATTTGAACGCAGCGGGATTCGAACCCGCGCCACTTGGACACCTTCAAAGCTCTGACCGCTAAGCCATGCGTTCTACTACTAGCTGCGCCAGAATTCTTATACGTTTGTTACAACTTATTTATGTTGTTAGCATCTCTGTAGAGAGATTGTTACAAATTTCTACTATTTAAAGATTATTAAGAAATAATCGTTTAACAAGAGAGATTGCTTTTTTATTTTAATATTTACTATTTTTAAAATACTATTTCACACTTAGGATTCGAAAATATTTTTACAAAAACGTTAAAAAATTTGAACGCAGCGGGATTCGAACCCGTGCCTATTACATACCGTCCAAGCGCTCGAACTACTCAGTCATGCATTCTACTATCAGCTGCGTCGAATTTCTTATACGTTTGTTGCACATGTATTATATCATAATAAAGTGTTATAAAAATATATTGAAATTAGACTTTTTTTTAGCTTTACAATTGTATCCCGCAGAATAGGGTAGATATAGTGTCAAGAAACACCGTACTCGGGAATACAAGACATTGCGTGTTGTGTGGCGGAACTCAACGCTGCGCTCTCATTTACCAGAGCGATGATATTATCGATGCGAGGGTATTGTGTTGCATTATATGAATATTTCGAATTCAAATTTTATGTAGGGAATATATAATGCCATGTTGATGGAACAAAATACATTCCAATATATTTTGGTAAGTATAGAGAAAATACTTGTAATTCGTTACTTAAACGCGAAAAGTCTAAAACATACATATAGAATAGTTATGAACATTTTTAAAAAAATGTTTAAAAAATGTGCGATAGATTTATTATAAATTTTTAAACATCCCTCAGTTCCATGCTGTCATAAGACAAAGTGCAGCGTTTAGTTCCACAACTCAAACTATATATTGAAGTCAAATGAAAAGCGATAATACTAGGTTCTCTCTATCTTATTATTTGTACTGAATATAATTTCTCAAATATAGATATCCAGCTAGGCTTGTTTTTCTCATGCTTTAGTGGAAATAATTCTATTCGACGAGCTCATTCCTCGGTTATGAGCTGTGAAATCAAATTACGTTATTATTTGATGAAAGCCTGGAGAATATCTTGGAAGCCAAGTTAGTGTGTGGAGCTGCCATTAGGTATGTGCGTACAAATGTATTTTTAGTTTTGTTCCTTTGAATTTTTATTAAAAAAGGTCATCGTGCCGCAGTAGAATGCGTTTAACTGTAAACACGATTGGTTGTGGGTTTGATTTCCATTCGGAGTAATGATTATTTCTAAATTATGATCATTTTCTTGTTCTAGGTAAGACAAATCGCAGTATTGAGTTACGCCATTTAACACGCAATATCTGAATTAGGCGGAAAGCGCAGTGTCTTGACACTAGGTGCTTCCTGTTTCGCTTACTATGCGTGATAAAAACGTGAAGCTGATAAAAAAATACCAAGCAGCTTTTTGCTTAGGATTATAAACATATGTCCCTACAAATGATATCATTTTTTTTTTGCATATTCTCTTAAATCCTCACCATATGTTACGATATAATAATGCCTTTTATTGACAGATTTCTAACTACATTCAAAATTTGAATAATTTGTAAACAACCCTGTCACGTATCTACCTTTTTTTCAAAGTAAATTTTATAAAAGGCTTGTCAGATCCATTCATTAAAGCTGACATATTAAACCCCGTGATACAATGTTTCTTTTTTCTTAACTGACCTTTATAATTACGAAATTTTTAATTAAGCCTTATTTTGTTAAAAAAAAACGCTGAATAATCTATTGAAGGATTAAGTTGAGAGCTAAAAGCTTTCAGTCTAGATTAGATAGACATTCAAAAACATAACTCTTTTAGTACATTTTTAACTAGAATACGGTGTTTTCTTTTATATATACACAACCGGACATTTACATAAATGAACATGCGTATATTACTGATATGAAATGCTTTAATATGAGTTAAAATTGATTGGCGTCTCTGAGTGTTACTTAATATGACATAAATATCTATACATATAATAATAATGTCACTAGTCGCTGTCTATAAATGGATGATATATAAGAACAACTATTATTAAGAGTACTTTTCAACTGACTAAAGACTTTATAATTATAATAATCATTATAATTTTGTCTGTTTGTCTGTGTATTTGTACACGTAATATCTCAGAAACGGCTTAACCAATTTAAACGCAGTTATATTAATAAAAAATACGAAATATTTTCATAAAATTAACATTATTTAGAATTTGCTATTTCCTTTTAAGATTATTTCTTTGTATCATATCGTATATATATATATATATATATATATATATCCTTCCTCCAGTGTCTTCGATACTGGGTTTTCTAAGGTTAACCGAGGTCTCCTCCGACCTTTCATACCACTCTCCTTTCATAAATTTTTCTTACCATTCTCTCATCACTCATTCTCTCAACGTGCAACGTGCTGTTCTTCTTCATTCAATGTCAAAGTGATATGACATTCACGCTTACATTTACCATTCTGCATATCTCCTATCGCTGCATGTACGGTCAGCTAAACTGACTCCGCATATTTGATGAAGAGATTGTATGTCTACTGCATCTTTCTTTCATTCATTCTTTTGACACACCCACGTTTTTCGCTGCCATATAAAAACGTTGGTATCAGTACTACATTGTGAACGGCAGACGTGCAGGCACGCGGACGTTTCGCCGTCACATCAACGCAGCAAGAGCACCGTTAACCCTGTTACCGGCAGCAGCAATACGCCTTTCCACATCCATTTCGTATCTTCCATCTCTACTAAACATACTTCCCAGATATATCACCTTATTCACTTGTTCTAATATCTTTCTATCTACCATAATCTTGCATTCCGTTCTTTCTTCGTCTCTTTCAAATACTAGAATCTTAGTTTTACTCGCATTCAGGTTTAGACCATTACTTTCACACCCTTCTTTCACAGTGGTGACCAATGCCTGTAACTTGCACTCTGATGATGCAATTAGCACTGCATCATCTGCGTACAACAGGCAATTAAATGTCAAATCACCTATTTTCACTCCTATGTCTCTATCTTTCATTCTTTGGAGACCAGGAGACATGTATATAAAAAATTTTTAAAGCGCTTAAATAAGCGCTTTTTAATTAGGTATTTCTAAGCAAACACTATGTAGTAGTATTTCACTCCAGGCATCAAAATAAACCAGATGAAGTTCATAAAGTTTTAAGATCCGTCCTTGCATTTGTTATGAGAAGATAAAACTAAGAGAGCAAGCTTACTACCATGAACACTGAGTGTTGGAAGAATTTATCCCGCAGAGAAAGGAAGACAGGAAGTGCCTAGTGTCAATACACTCTGTACTCCGTTTTTCGCTAAATTCGAAAGATTTCGTGTTCAGTTGCAGTAATCAACGCCGCGCTTTATCTTAACAGGGCAAGGAAATAAAAATAATTTAATTATAATCATTCCCTCGAGAGGAAATTGAACCTACAACCAGTCGCGGTTTCAAATTAGACTTTGTCTCACGCCACGGCTGCCCTGGCCTGACAGAACGTTATTTAGAGTTAAGTATGTTTGTAGATTCGATACGGCGTTGAGTTCTGCCACTCGATTTGCAAAATATCGATTTTGGACAATTTTGGGGTAAAAAATGAATACAATGGCCTTGTCTTAAACAATTATTTTTAAAAAAATCTGATTTATTAAAGGACACGTAGATTATTTCCAAGCATTTTAAGTCCCATTAAAAACGTATTCATCAAAAAGGAAAAACCGGAATTAATTTAAGTATGTACGTGACGTGCCAATATATTGGGAATTTGGAGCGAATTCCCTTTGCGTTTGCGAAACGAACACTAATCAGCTAAATGACTTTTAACTTTGAATACCCTTTGGTCGTGAGTGTTTCTGTATGGAAGCGATACGTTCGGTTATATTTTATACATATCTTATATATATATATATATATATATATATATATATATATATATATATATATATATATATATATATGTATGATAGGTTTATTGATAATTTTATCTATATTTAATATTTCTAAAGTATTATTTACGATACGATGTTTGTTTGTAAACGGAGTGTCAGGACACTAAAAATTTCTTTGAAAAATAGATGAATAGTAAAGAATGTTTTTATATCTATCTAATAAGAAGTACAAGAGCGTATGATTCAAAAAAATTATTTTCTATAGAATCACAATATTTTTTGCTTATATAACGTTTATATATTTTTAGTGTTATTACTTTTATATTTGAGAAAAGACTTTATAGAAAATTTCCAAAAATTATAACACTGCAGGACTTAAATCTGTACCTCTTTGAAACTGTACAAGCGTTTTGACCATTGAGCCATGCGTTCTTATCTATCTTAGTCGAAAGTTTCGCATGCTATTTATAAATTATTTTTTGTTTTTAGCAATAATTTAATATAATGATAATTCTGCTCTGTGCATAATATTGTTATACAACTAGGTGGCCCGTTGACGCGTAAAATATATGTTACCTCAATAATAATACACATATAATAAACATACGGACAGTAATAAGATCTTAGATTTTCGCGATTTTTATACACTTTAAATGAAACATTTTTAACCGGATTAATCGCGTATATTTTGGTATTCGAAAATACATTTTGGACACCTGACGTTTCGAACACTTTACAGTAGTCCGTGGTCACAGGTAGACTGTCTACAGGTTACAGGTGTTACTGTAAAGTGTAAATTCATTTAATACGGACAGTAGTTACTATTAATTTATTATTTAAAAAAATAAAAACATTTTGATTTCCCTATATAAAATAAAATTGTGCCAAATTTCATACTCAACGGTGCGAGTAATTTACGAAAAAGTGGTATAAAATTTTTCCCTCACGTATATATGATTAATATATTAGATAAGATAAGAACTTTACAATATATCGATACTCCTTACGTATAATTACTAGCTGCAAATCGACTGCGTGCAATTTAACATCTCTTAATATATATATATATATATATATATATATATATATATATATATATATATATATATATATATATATAATATATATATATATATATATATATATATATATATATATATATATATATAAGTAAGTATTTATAAGTAGTAATTTATTTGAGGCCGGTCGTGGCGCAGTGGGACAGCGTCTGACTGTAAACGCGATCGGTTGTGGGTTCCCACTCACCCAATCAACACTCGCGGGAGTGATTATATTTAAATTATTTTCATTTATTCACTCGCTATGCGAGATAAAAGCGTGAAGCTAAAATAAAATATTTTAAGATACTCGTTATTACGTATCTACCAGTGAATATTTCCGCTAAAGTTTGTTTGGCCGTTCCTGATATTATCCGGAACAAATAGACATACAGATAGACAAAAATTAAACTAAATATTTGTTTTATAATCTGTTCCATGTATACATACATTTGTGTTTATTAAAACGCGAGTAATTTAATATTACAAACAGACGATCCAATTTATTTTATTTGAATAGAAACTCTGTATATATATGTATGTACGTATATCCAATTAAGAATTCATCTAGCAGGATAATAATGCCTTTTATAATATTTTTTATTAATATAATAATTTTTATTGAATAATATATATTTTTATCTCATCAGGATATGAACTCCCACCTATAATTTTTTTTTAGTATACAAACAACTAATTTGCACTGAGCTTCTAATTCAAAATTAAAGCCAACTTGCTATCAGCTATTTTATCTTTTAATCAACCGTTTCTATTTATAATAGCGTATTGTTTTTTAACCTTAATTCAATAAATTTAAGCCAATAAATAATAACGTATAAAAAAATTGTGTTAAACTTCTATTTTAGAGTGAAATACTATCTCGATTTCAAATATTTGTACTATATTCGTACTTTTATACCAAGGTTAGAATACAATACGCTGTTATAAATAGAAAAGGTTGATTAAAAGATAAAATAGTTGATAACAAGTTGGTTTTAAGTTTGAATTAGAAGCTCAGTGCAAATTGGTTGTTAGTAGACTAAAAAAAAATATAGGTGGGAGTTCAAATCCTGATGAGGTAAACATATATATTATTCAATAAAAAATATTCATAGCACCTTATAATCTCGAACTATTTAATAAAATACTATCCACGCACATAAATAAAATTGAATTATCTGTTTGTAATTTTAAAAATAACTGCTATTTACTAATGCCTGTGTATCTATTTTTTTCTGTCAAATGTGTACACGCTGTTGACCCCGTTGGTCTTTACAGCGACACCGGGAGGGGGAGGGAAGAGGGTTTTCTGTTCCTTGTGAAAAATTTAATGTGGAGAGGAAGTATTGAATGTATGGGAAATACATATTTTTTAGCATCATGCTTTTATACCTCATAGTAAAGTAGATAGAAAGCACCTAGTGTTAAGACACTCCGTATTCCGCTTTCCGCCGAATTCGAGAAATTGCGAATTAAGTAATTAATTAAGTAATAAATTAATATCTTGAGTGGAGGGACTCGACGTCGCGTTTTATCTTACCAGAACGAAGAAATGAAAATAATTTAAATATAATTATTTTCGTGGGTGGGAATCGAACCCACAACTGTGCCAAGATCGGCCTTAATACATTTAGTAAGTAAAATAAATATAACAGACACTTTTCTATTAAATGATTAACACGTTGTTATAGTAACGTACATTTTACACGTCAATAGTTAACTAGAGATGCATAATACTTGAAATTAGTTATCTTTCAAAAAATTCTAAAGAGTTTTTACAGAAAAATATGTTTAGACATGTCTCGTTTTTGACATAAAAAAGAGAAATTTTTCTTAATATTAATATATACTTTCGTTTTCTGTACCCAAAGGCACATACATATATCTTAACATTTATTTTATAGCATGACAGACATCTATCTGTCTCTTCGAGTGTTGTCGTAGAAATTTTCACAAAACAAATAATCCTTTAAATTCTTTGTTAAATAAATAATTTAATTTTTTTTTATTTATTTATTTTTAGCTTCACGCTTTAATCCCGCATAGCAGGGTAAACAGAAAGTACCTAGAGTCAAGACTCACCGTACTTCGCTTTCCACCGAATTCGAGACATTGCGTGTTGAGTAGTGGAACTCAACTCTTTGTATTTTACCAGAGCAAGAAAGTGAAAATAATTTAAATATAATCACTCCCCGAGTGGAGATCGAACCAACAACCGGTCGCGTTTACAGTCAGACGTTGTCCCACTGCACCACGACAGGCCTCAAAATATGTTTTATTTTACATAAAAAAAAACATCTTTTTGACTTTCAAGTTTAAAACTGAATTTGAATTAAGTTTGAATTTTGAATTCAAGACCATTTTCTTATCTTTTAAGCTTACGTTATCTAGATTTTGCTGCGCATTCAATTTAACACCTCATATTTATATTTATACTTATAAATTCTTTATGAACATTTTAGAGGCTGGTCGTGGTGTGGGTTCGATCCCCACTCGTGGGAGTGATTATATTTAAATTATTTTCACTTTCTTTCTTTTTTTCTTTCCACCACTCAACACGCAATGTCTAGAATTCGGTGGAAAGTGTCTTGACACTAGGTACTTTCTGTCTACCCTGCTATGCGGGATAAAAGTATGAGGCTAAAAAAATAAAAGCATTTTCTACTTTGACCTTCGAAAACACAGTACATCCAGTGATACTGGATGAAGGTCACGTAAATAGGATGAAGACCCCCGAAGAGCATGTATGAAGAGGTTAATGACTGTTGACGAGGCGAAAGAAGTATGCAGAGACCGTAGCGTTTGGCCCTTCGTCCCCTTGACTACCCCGCAAGGAATAAAGCGTGAAGCTAAAAAGAAATAAAAAAAATAAGGCACACTGAACTGAACACTGAATATATATATATATATATATATATATATATATATATATATAAATATTTCTTTTACAATTTTTGTATGTCTTTTTGTTTGTTTGTTTCGGATAATCTCTGAAACAGTAAGACCGATTTTGACGGAACTTTTACTGGCAAATATTAATATCTTAGGCTATTTTAGAATTATATAATGTAGTTAGAAGGTATTATTTATCTATTTATATATGATGTGTTGTTCATATATGTGTTTGTTTCAATTTTTTTAATTTATCTTAAGTTCAGTGTGCCTTATTTTTTTTATTTCTTTTTAGCTTCACGCTTTAGTCCTTCCGGAGTAGTCAGAGAGGATGAAGGGCCAAACACTACGGTCTCTGCATACTTCTTTCGCCTCGTCAACAGTCATTAACCTCTTCATACATGCTCTTCGGGGGTCTTCATCCTATTTACGTGACCTTCATCCAGTATCACTGGATGTACTGTGTTTTCGAAGGTCAAAGTAGAAAATGCTTTTATTTTTTTAGCCTCATACTTTTATCCCGCATAGCAGGGTAGACAGAAAGTACCTAGTGTCAAGACACTTTCCACCGAATTCTAGACATTGCGTGTTGAGTGGTGGAACTTAACGCCGCACTTTTTCTTTATCAGAGCGAGAAAGGGAAAATAATTTAAATATAATCACTCCCACGAGTGGGGATCGAACCCACGCCACGACCAGCCTCTAAAATGTTCATAAAGAATTTATAAGTATAAATATAAATATGAGGTGTAGAGGTGTTAAATTGAATGCGCAGCAAAATCTAGATAACGTAAGCTTAAAAGGTAAGAAAATGGTCTTGAATTCACAATTCATACTTAATACAAATTCAGTTTTAAACTTCAAAGTCAAAAAGATGATTTTTTAATGTATAATAAAAGATATTTTGAGGCCTGTCGTGGTGCAGTGGGACAACGTCTGACTGTAAACGCGACCGGTTGTTGGTTCGATCTCCACTCGGGGAGTGATTATATTTAAATTATTTTCACTTTCTTGCTCTGGTAAAATACAAAGAGTTGAGTTCCACTACTCAACACGCAATGTCTCGATTTCGGTGGAAAGCGAAGTACGGTGTGTCTTGACTCTAGGTACTTTCTGTTTACCCTGCTATGCGGGATTAAAGCGTGAAGCTAAAAAAAATAAATAAAAATAAATTAAATTATTTATTTAACAAAGAATTTAAAGGATTATTTGTTTTGTGAAAATTTCTACGACAACACTCGAAGAGACAGACAGATGTCTGTCATGCTATAAATTAAATGTTAAGATATATGTATGTGCCTTTGGGTACAGAAAACGAAAGTATATATTAATATTAAGAAAAATTTCTCTTTTTTATGTCTAAAACGAGACATGTCTAAACATATTTTTCTGTCAAAACTCTTTTAAATTTTTAGAAAGATAACTAATTTCAAGTATAATCATCTCTACTTAACTATTCACGACTAAAATGAACGTTACTATAACAACGTGTTAATCATTTAATAGAAAAGTGTCTGTTATATTTATTTTACTTACTAAATGTATTAAGGCCGATCTTAGCACAGTTGTGGGTTCGATTCCCACTCACGAAAATAATTATATTTAAATTATTTTCATTTCTTCGTTCTGGTAAGATAAAACGCGACGTAGAGTCCCTCCACTCAAGATTCAATTCGCAATTTCTCGAATTGGCGGAAAGCGGAATACGGAGTGTCTTAACACTAGGTGCTTTCTGTCTACTTTACTATGAGGGATAAAAGCATGATGCTAAAAAATATGTATTTCCCATACATTCAATACTTCTTCTCCACATTAACATTAAGCATGTCAATTTATATCCTCCTAGCGTTACAATACAATTCGTGAAAACGGGTCAACTGATTTTCCTTGCCGTACTTACGTATAAATTCCGTAATTTATTATGCATTCATCTACAGGAAGAACATTTTTTTTATAAATTATGATAATATATAAAATATGTATCAAAGAAGGCTGGTTGTGGCGCAGTGAGACAGCGTTTGACTGTAAATACGATGTCGGTTGTGTGTTCGATACCCACTAGGGGAAATAGGGGGGTTATATTTAATTTATTTTCATTTTCTTGCTCTAGTAAGGTAAAGCGCAGCGGTGATCTCCGCCACTCAACACAACACAATGTCTCGAATTCTAAGAACGGAATATCTTGAAACAGCTTCCTGTCTACCCTATAATGCGGTATAAAAAGCGTGAAGGTAAAAGGAATAATAAATAAATATTAAAGGCTATTTATATTTGTGGCCATCAGTTTTGGGTTCGGTCCCTAATCGGGGAAATAATTGTCATTTCAATCATGCTCGTGTCTCACTCTGGAAACATAAAGTGCGGTGCTGGGTTCCATCAGTCAAACGCAAATAAAAATCCATTTTGAGTGGAAAGTAGAGGAGAGTGTCTTTAAACTAGGTTTTCTTTAACTACTCTACTATGTGGAATAAAACGTGACGCTGGAAAAGTATGAGACAGCTTACAGACAGCAGACAGAAAGTATATAATGTCATGACACTCCGTACTTCACTTTCCACCAAATTCGAGATATTACGTGTTGAGTGCTGGAACTCAACGCCGCGCTTTGTCTAAGCAGAGCGAAGAAGTGAAAACAATTTTAAATACTCACTTCCCCGATTGGGGATGGAACTCACACCCGGTCGAGTTTACAGTCAGACGCTGTCCCACTGCGACCGGCCTCTATTCTATCAATGTCACATTTATTTTAGTTACAATTTTGTTCTATTTTGCATATACTTTGATATTTTCTACTGTAATGGCCTACTTTTTACCTCTATAATTAAAATAACTTCAATAATTTTATATGAGTTTCAAATTATGTTTTAGCTAGTTTGATTAAAATTCGCTTTAATTTTATTGTTGTTTTCATGAACTAGTTATCGTGAAATACATCGCCACTTTAGTCAGTCCTTACCAACTAATAACTTGCTCAAAGTATCTAATTTAATGCAATTACTAAATTCTTGCAATTACTAAATTCCAAAAGAAAAGCAACTCCCAAATTCTAATTGAAATTCATCAGATAAATGATAGTCAGTCGGGTGACTGGGTCGGGTCATGAACATAAAAAAAATATTTTCAAATAGAATTACTTGAAAACTACAAGCAGGACCGACTACCTGTGACTGAGGGCTTCTGTAAAGTGTTCTTAACGTCGGGGTTTCAAAATATATTTTCAAATTTCAATATGCACAATTAATCCGTTTGAAATAATTTCATATACATATTTAAAAATCGCGTAAATCAAAGATCAATTTGAATGTAATTTTTTTTATTAATATATACAAATACTATAAATCTCGATTTAAATAGACTAAAAACACTACGATTTGAAGTTACATTTTCAGTAACACATGTTTTAACTCTACCATAAGGACGTAGCTTTTTATATAAAAGACATTTTTTTTTATTCATTGACCCTATTCGATGTTTGAGAGCATTCTTAAAAATAACCCAAAAGCAGTTGAAAACAGCATTTCCTATTGTTTCATTTTTACTACTATTGTTTACTTGCACTCAAAATACTCACAATAGCCCCGTGATACAAAGTTTCCTAGAGATTTTAAGTGTCAAGTATAAAAAACACTTTACCTCAAGGCCGTATTTGAATACTTTGCGTCATCTATCATCTTGTAGAGGTACGTGCACTCAAGTGCATATGCACTCTACATGTCATACACTCAATTTCTCGGACTAAAGTTGGGTACACCAGCAATATTGCAGTAAACAGTTTGTATCCTAAAGAGCTGGTGTCCTAAAGTGAGAATTAAAACGCTTATGCACTCAAACGCTTGATAACTAAAGTG
This sequence comes from Dryadula phaetusa, assembly GCA_032432895.1. Classification (NCBI taxonomy): domain Eukaryota; kingdom Metazoa; phylum Arthropoda; class Insecta; order Lepidoptera; family Nymphalidae; genus Dryadula; species Dryadula phaetusa. The sequence goes on along the minus strand of JAOYRS010000017.1, from coordinate 3,939,682 downwards.
CACATGCACTCAATTACAAGGTAAGGCACTCAATTCATTTTAATCTCAGAATTTGTACAATTTCTTTCGTGTTTGTGTAATGTATCGTGCACTCAAGCATATGCATACTCGTAATTCATACACTCTATATACATGAGTGGATAAATAGATGTATATATATAGAGATAATAAGGAATCACAACATTGGAGTTAAAGATAAAATATAATCTTTTTTTATCCCGCATAACAGGGTTGGCAGAAAGTACCTAGTGTCAAGACACTTCATACTTCGTTCTCCATCGAATTCGGGATATTGCGTGTTGAGTGTTGGAACTCAACGCTACTCTTTGTCTTTTACCAGTGCGAGAAAGTGAAAATATTTTAAATACAATCACTCTCCCGAGTGGGGATCGAACCCACATGTATAATTAAATATACTTTTTTATTATTATTTTTCTTATACAATTTAAAGGGCTTAAGCTTATAAAAACAAAGAGATACTAGTGCCTCTATGTGTTCCTTAAGAGAGTCCAGGATTATATAGATCACTATCCTATAAAATATTTTATAATAATCGAATTCAAGACCAAATACTTGTAATTTGCAGCATTTGATCGTGTATTTCAAATTCACTTACATCCAACAGACCTAAGCAAACAGATTTTAGACCTTGGATCCGAAAATGCGTTATTTCGAACCCAGGCCACGTATACACGAGATGTAATCACGATAGCGGAAATATTCAAATTTTATATTCATAAAGAAATCGACAGTGTTTTTTTGTTTTTTAGGTAATGCTTGAGTTTTTTTTATGTTTATCGTTATGATATGCCACTTTTGTTTTTTTTAACGTATATTTTTTAATGTTAAAAAGAGAAACATATATTTTATTTAAAAATATTTATCTGAGCACTTATGTTAAATATGTTTTTGATTCCATTATCTTCCTAGATTTATATTAGGTTAGAATAGTTGAAGGATTATTAGAACCTATTACGACTGTGTTTAGTTAGATGTCCCAAAACTATATTACAATAGCGTTATTAGGGTTCCGTACACAAAGGGTGAAATCTGGATTCTCTAATTAAGATTCTATAGTCGGTCTGTTTATCATCAGGCTGTATCTCAAGAACCGTAATCAGTAACATTATATAGGGTTCCCATACAAGAAACGTCTTGTTGCTCGATATTAATAACAGCAGTAGGTGTAAATGTTTGAAATATTCACAGAATATTTAGATATATATTCACTTTAATATTTAATTGTAATATTAAAACAAAATAAATGCTTAAAGCATTCAACAAAAATTGATACATTCTGGCATAATGAGCTAACATTGTCTTGTTCTATGGTTTGGCGCGTTTGAAGTGTTAAAGAATCCATGATAGTACGTGAGGCAATGAAGAAACAAATGGCGGTAGTTAGATATAATTAGTTTTGGTATCAATAATTTTGACAGAGGAATGCCACCTTAATCTACTCGCAAGACCACGGAATACTGTAAAGTGTTCAAAATGTCGGATTTTTAAAATTATATTTTCAAATACCCAAATATGTGCGATTTATTTAAAATACTATTATAATTTGTATTATGATTAAATATTCAAATAATATCTTAGTTTTCTCAGTCTATATAAACAAGACGAGGTCGTGTTACGCTAACTACTTTGCAATATTTTAAAAGCGCTTTTCAAGATTGCTTCCCCTGCCCGCACTGTACGCGTGAGTCTAAAAAATATGACTACCCTATGAATAAAAAATAAAATATATAAAAATATGATCCTATAAAAATCTATTACTTTTGAAAAAATATTTTTTTATCCTGTGGATTTCCCGATGGAATTTTATTTATGTAATGAAAAAGCGATCTCCGCCTACATATGACTGGTTAATAATTAAATCTATGTTCTCTTTTGATATAATTTATTTAAAGCTTCTTTTGGTATAATTTATTTAAAGTACCTGACATATTATTTACTTAACATGTAGTAGTAGTGTAGAGATTTCTAATCTTTTCTCAAATATCTGAAAATAAAGAGCATAGACATTTGACACTTAGTTCTTTATGTCAAAGACAACCTAATATCAAAACATTCCGTTGCCAGATTTCCACCTGAAATCGAGACATTACGCGTTGATTAGCAAATTGATCACCGCTCTATGTCTAAATAGAACAAAGAAGTGATTCCTTTTGTAAACTTAATAATTTATGACATTCTTTGTGACAACCAAAGAAAATAAAATACATTAGTGAACCTCGACCTTAAAAATCTTGACTTTAAACTCTTGACGTGACACGTGAAGCTATTATATTATACGTGAAATTTCTAAAACATTCGAATACAGTATATAAGGCCATGTGGCCATTTCTATGTAGAAATGCTTATTTTCACATTAATAAATATTTCAGCGCAGTGCAGATATTTAAATAAGACTGGTTATTTCTATTTCTTTCGTGTTTGAAGATTAATTCATTAATTAATTAATATATTAATATGTTTCATTTTATTTATATATAAATTTTTAGCTTCATGCTTTTATCACGTATAGTAGGGTAGAGAGGAAATACCAAGTGTCAAGAGCCGAATTTGAGACATTGCATGTTGAGTGGCAGAAGTCAATGCCGCGGTTTGCCGCGGCCTGAGGGAGAAATTGAAAATAATTTAAATTTAATAATTTTCCTGAGTGGAAATCGAACCCACAACCGATGGATCATTCACACGTTGTCCCTTCAAATAAGTCAGTTCAATAAGTCAGTTCCTCAAACGGAAATAATTTAATAGGGAACCGTCTTTGTGAGGCCATGATATGAACATACAGAACAAGATGGATGGATGAATAGAGTAAGGCGTTAAGTTCCGCAATCACCACCGAATGACACTTATAGAAAGTGAATTTATATTCACTTTATAATTATATTTGGATTGTTAATTAACGTGGAAAAACGTAGCGTTCAGTGCGACACATTGCTACCTACTTACATATGTATGTACAGTGTTTCCCAATAGGAATGATAGGATTTTGATAGCTCACAATCGCCATCTTGGTTGTTTAACATTTGACATTTGTATTGTTTTGTGTTTAGTAATGTTTGCCATTTAATCATGTATAAGTTTACATTACCTCAACGTTTGAAAATTGTCCAAATTTTCTATCAAAATTCGAGAAGTATTGTCTCTACTCAAAGAGCATTTCGTGCTAAATATGGTCGTCATGGTGCACCGTCTGAGCTCGCTATAATCCAAAAACTGGAAAGTGAATATTCTTTGCACGATAGTAGACTAACACGACAACGGACAGACTGTAGTGAAGAAAATATTGCCGCCGTATCAGCCAGTGTCGAAGAAAATCAAAATGTTTCCGTTCCACGACGTGCACAAGAATTGGGCTTATCCAGAATGACAACCTGGCGAATTTTACGTATGGATCTTGGCCTACATCCATATAAGATTGTGTTGGCACAAGAACTCAAGCCAGCAGATCATCGATTACGTCGTGAATTTGCTGATTGGGCACTTGAAATGATGGAAACGGACACTGAATTTCATAGGAAAATCATCTTTTCAGATGAGGCTCACTTTTGGGTCAATGGTTATGTAAATAAACAGAATTGTCGTTACTAGAGTGAGTCAAATCCAAAAGTGGTTCATGAAACACCATGACATCCTGAAGAATTGACTATTTGGTGCGGATTATGGTACGGTAGAATCATGGACGAAGGCCGTACTGTTACTGTCAATGGCGACCGTTATCTTGACATGTTGAACGATTTTTTTCCTGAAGTGTATGAAATTGATGCGGACGATATTTATTTTCAACAAGATGGTGCAACATGCCACACTGCGACCGTCACAATGGATTTATTGCGTGATGAGTTTGGTGAGTCGGTTATTTCTCGCAACGGTCCTCACAATTGGCCACCAAGATCATGCGATTTAATACCCTTGGACTATTTTTTGTGGAGGTATGTTAAATTTAAAGTGTATGCCAATAAACCAACTACGATTCAAGACCTTGAACGCAACTTTCGAGCGACTATAGCGGCCATACCAGCCGAAATGCTGCACCGAGTCATCGAAAATTGGACCGATCGTATTCACCAGTGCAAAAAAAGTCGTGGCGGTTATTTGAACGATATTTTATTTAAATCATAAATAACATAAAATTTCCTATCAAATAAAGCTATTAAGCATGAAATTCGAACATATACTATATGTTTTATTTCAATTTCAAAACATATTGTTCTTATTGGGAAACCCCATGTATTAGGTCGCTTAATAAAAATATTATCATTATAATTGGTTATTTAATATAATGAAATATGTATTATAATTTTAAATTAAACTGTTTTAAAAGGATTATTCGCATATATTTTGGTATTCGAATTTACAGTTTTGAAAATCCAATGTTAGAACACTACAGTAAGTAGTCCGTGGTCATAAGTCTTTCTTATACTAAAATATACGCGGTTGAACTATTTAAAATCATTTCGTTTAATATGTTAAAATCGCGAAAATAAAATATCTTAGAATTATATAAAATTAATTCTAATTCGCGATCTTACTTGTTGAGTGTATTGAGTCAAATTCCGTAGAAATAAAAGCTTGTTAAATCACAATGTGTTTCTAAAATAAAGGGAAATATTTAAAAACCTCAACTGAGAAATATATTTCATATATTTCTCAGAAAACCCTATGTTAGGAGGTAAAGAGGCACGCGCGTAACTTAATTACCAAAGTGTTTTCAGGAGCTTTGTAAACACTGAGCTTTAGAGCCTCCCACAGTTTAATTACTTATCTAGATTATATTTTGAGAAGGTGTTTCCATATATTTTGTATATTACACTGGAGAATTATAACGAAATAATAAATTCATCGCCTTTTAAGCTTTTAACGCTTTTCGAAGTTTTGATGATTGATGAATCTGATGTATAATTTTAAATATGTCAAATATGAATCAGATTCAATAATCAACAATACAAGAAGCTTTAAGTATCTTAAAATGAGTAAATTATAAATTGAATTCAGATGTAGGAGACGAGATTGTAGAGGCTAGTGGAGGTAGGTCACCCTCCAATCACAATCTCAATGATAATGACGATCCTCAGTCATGGGACACTGAATACAATGAGAGATTTTTTCATAGAAAAATCAGATTTTACATTCAATAAATAAATAAATCAAAAAATTCTCGAAAACAAAATTATAGATTGCAAATAAAAATATAAACGCCAATTATAATAATTACTCAACTTCGGTCTCCATCTTCCTTTATTAGCGGCGTAACTTAACGCTGTAATTTATCAAACCTAATATATTTTTGAACACTGGTCCTTTTTACATTCGACTTAATAGGCACCGAGCCCATAACAATTACGTACAACCACATATTGCACTACCCCATTTAGGAGGATGTAAATTTATAAAATAAATTAACATATAGGTACTTTCACAGAAAATTAGCTTCATAATTTTCTCATATAGCAGAGTAGTTAGAGAACATAATCGCAAGACACTCCGCCCTTCACTTTTTGTCCAAATCCAAATATAAGTTGATAAATAATGGAACTTAACGCCGCTCTTTGAACTTACCGTACCGGAAAAGTAGAAATACATTAATTTTAAATGAAATTATTTTAACCGCGTATAATCGCGATTAACCTACCCATACCAACAGGAATCTCAATGGCGAATCCCACCACCACCCTACACAGTTATCTGCCGTTGGCTGCCGTGAAATGTTATTACATTTCACGAGTCTCAAGCATTGGCTCACTTCTTTAATCCTTTGCAGTATGCAGGTGTATATAAACTAGACTGTGACTTGTCGTACATTGGCCAAACAAAGAGAAACATCGGGGTTAGGGTGAAAGCACACATATCCGATGTCAAGAATGGGCGTATATTGCAGTCAGCTGTTGCATTGACTTATTTATTGTACGTTCACAACGTACAATAAATAAGTCCAACCACTACATCAGGTTTTATAAGCCACATATCCTCACTAGGGAAAGTAGATATATTTCTAGGATGATCCGCGAGGCTATTGAAATTTAAAAACATCCAAATTTCAATATAGAAGATGGTTGGCAACTCTCTACCACCTGGGACCCACTTATTAAAAAATTAAGTCTGAAATCCATCACACCAGAGACAAAGATACAGTCAGCTCATTTTACCAGAATCCAGGGCAGTACGCGAGGCAATTAAGAAACAGACGGCGGTAGTTTGATATAATTAATTTTTATATTAACTGACAGACGAGTGTCACCTCAGTCTGCCTGTGACCACGGACTACTGTAAAGTGTTCCAAACGTCAGGTGTCCAAAATGTATTATCGAATACCAAAATATACGCGATTAACTTGGTTAAAATAGTTTCATTTAAAATATATAAAAATCTCGAAAATCAAAGACCTTATTAATACATTAACTTTTTAGTTTAAGTTTGCATCGCGTCGAAATTGAATCCAGAACCAATGGAACTTACAGTCAGACGCTGTTATACTGCGTCACTATGGTCACTTAATCAGTAGCTTAAACTGTAGTGAATCATTCATAAGAGAACCCAATGTTAAGACACTCTGTTAATAAGATCTTTGATTTTCGCGATTTTTATACATTTTAAAGGAAACTATTTTAACCGGATTAATCGCGTATATTTTGGTATTATACCAAAATATACGCGATTAATCCGGTTAAAATAGTTACACTCTGTTAACTTTTTATTGTTCTCTATATAAATAGAACGGCGAAACATAACTAACCCCGCAGTGTATATTAGACCAAATAATTTAAATTTTACCCTGTTTTTTTTTTCAATAACTTTGAAGTTTGATCCATAGCCGGATAGTCAGAGACAACCTAGAGTCAAGATACTCTGTTGACTGCTTTCCGACTTGTTATTTTTTTCTAAAGTCAGAAGAAAAAGCCAACCGTTTTACCCTTATCCATAAAGCTGTTCTATAAGCGTCTAGTACCGTACTGGGTAAATAAATAAAATTTTCCCCTACGTCTGTTCAGATCTGCCGACAAGATTGACTACGTCCTGCTATCCCGTTTAACAGATTTATCCCTCTATAAACAAGAGCGTTTGTTTCCTTTTTTGAGGGAAATAAGTGTTAGGATCTTAATTTAGATCTATGTAAAATTATATAAAGGTCAGTTGTGGCTCTCTACGTCACGTGGGTTCGATTTCCACTCGGAGGAGAGATTATATTTAAATTGTCTTCACTTCCCCGCTCTGGTAAAACAAAGTACAGACTTGATTTTCGCCACTCAATTCTCAATGTCTTGTATTCGACGGTAAACGGAGTACAGAGTGTCTTGATACTAGGTACTTCCTGTCTACCATAAAGCGTGAAGCAAAAAAATAATCATTAAAAATACTTCAAAATTCATCCATTAAACAAATCAGACAAAAGATTTAGAAAGCATAGGCTCTGGTTATTAATATAATACTTTTTAACGAAAAAAGGAAAAGAAACTCAATAAATGTATTTTTTTTATGCTCATACTTTATCCCACATAGAATAGTTGGTAAAGAGAAATTAGTGCTAAATCACTCCGTCTTCAAAATTCTGTTTGAGTTTGAGATATTGCGTGTTAAATGGCAGAGCTCAACGCCGCGCTTTGTGTTAATTTAAATTTTAGAAAAATTGTCCATATTTTTTTAAGTGCTCATAATTCATTCATTTAAGGGCGATAATATATTTTATTTAGAAACCAATAGTTTTATGTAACAAATTTCTTTCTTACTTACATGTCTAGGAACTATATTTATGACTTCTATTTAGTTTTATAAAATTGATTTAATAATATTAAATCAATATTGTGTTTTCTATATTACTTTTCTATATATCAATTAAAAGAAAACGTATGTGAAATTTAAACGCAGCGGGATTGGAACCCACGTCTCTTGGAAACTGTCCAAACGCTTTGATCATTAAGCCATGCGTCGAGCTTCGTCGAAATTATTATACACTTGTTACGACTTATTTTTGTTGTTAGCATCTCTTTAGAGAACAAATATTTATTAAATATTGATAATTTTTAGTGTGGAACAAGATTTTTAAAATAGTAAAAATATATTATTGTATTGTACTGTTTTTATATACATATATCAATTCCTCGTTCTGGTAAGGCAAAGTGTGGTGGTGAGTTTCGCTACTCTACACGCAATATCTCGAATTCATCGGAAAGCGAAGTACGGAGTGTCTTGACACTGGGTACTTTCTGTCTACCCTGCTATGCGGGATAAAAGCGTGAAGCTAAAACAAAATTCTCGAAACTGTACCTTTATTGATTTCTATTTACTGTTTTAAATCCCATGTGTCTTTTATCACTTAAAATCCATATTAAAACAACTAGCTATAAAAAACCAAGTTCCACCGCAAAATGGCAGAGGGGCGAAGAACAAATAAATCCGATCACATTAATAATACTTTAAAGCCTGGCCCTTTCGGTGACAAATTACCAAGGGACGAGTTTTGAAACCCCTTTGGGATGCCGATATAAAAATTTAAATAGAATTGGCAGTTTTTATTATGTATTTAGAGAAAACCTTTGGCATTGAAAATTTACTTATTATTTAAACATAAAAAAAACTTTTGAGGCCGGTCGTGGTGCAATGGGGAAACAGCGTCTGACTGTAAACGGGATCGGTTGTGGGTTCGATCCCCGCTCGGGGGAGTGATTATTATTATATTTAAATTATTTTCATTTCTTCGCTCTGGTAAAAGACAGTGCGGCGTTGAGTTCCACGACTCAACACGCAATATCTCAAATTCGGTGGAAAGCGAAGTACGGAGTCTTGACGCTAAGTATTTTCTATCTAAAAATAATCATATTTTTTATAAAAATATAATTTTCAAGCCAAAACTCTGGTTTCCACAAATTGAAGTGGGAATGACTGAAGTATCCGACTATACATGATGATAGCGCTTTAAGGTTTGGATAAATATATTTTTTTTAAATGTATTGAGGTGTAATACGCGTTAGGAGTTTTATGACTTTGAAATTTTATTTGTTTATCTAAACAAATAAAATTTTTAAAGTTAATTCATATTGTCAAAGTAAGTCAGACAGAACTTAGAGTCAAGATCGTCTCTATTCTTTAGTTTTTGCCCGAAATAGAGAATTTTCTCTTACGTGGTGTAACTCAACACCGCACTTCAATTGTTTTTCGAAAAATATTTTAATATAACCTCCAATTTCTGTCTTATAATCCGAATTTCTCCCCTAAAACCAATCGAGTTTTCATTTAGACGCTGTCGCACTGCAAGTCGTACGCCCTTATTTATAACATACAAACTTTTACTCGCCTCTACATAATTTTCATTTCCTCGCTGGTAATACAAAGTGCGGTGTTGAGTTTCGCTATTCTACACGCAATATCTCGAATTCATCGGAAAGCGAAGTACGGAGTGTCTTGACACTGGGTACTTTCTGTCTACCCTGCTATGCGGGATTTCATTGCCCGCAGAGATCTTTTATTTTTTTTTATTGTATTATCTTTCAGATTCAATTAAAATAATTATGGAGATTATTTATTTTGAATAATTTATATAGGTTTACGCTTTTATCCTATATAGCAGGCTATACAAGAAGAATCCACTATCGAAACACTCCGTACTCCGCCTTCCGTTGAATTCGAGTGAAAATAGTGAAACACAACATATTTAACACTTTGTCCTTATTACAGCGAGGTAATCCAAACAATTTAAATGTCACTCCCCCGAGTGTAAATCGAACCCACAACTGATCATGATTACAGTTACATCGAAACGCTGTTCCATACAAGAAATTATTAATATTAATAAAACTATTGGCCAGACCACGCCATGCACGCGATCAGGAAGCTTATTTTGGGTTATATTTTCTGTTATATATTTTTTTTTTGTATTAACAAGGAAATACTTAAAAAGAAGGTAGATTAAAGTATATATTTCTGCTAAGTCTTTTAAGTAGCTCTATATAAAATATCATCGCAATTGGCTTAGCCATGATGACATCAAAGACAGACAGAGGTAATTTTACATTTATATTGTTAGTATCAATTTATTATATCTTATATGTAAACTATTTTGTATGTCATATTTTCGACTACCAAGCTATAAGCACTATTATACTTCGAATACGTCGAATGTTTAATGGCATGAATAGCGAAGAGATAATGCGTCTTGTTTGCTTCCTGTTTCTTCTTTCTATATCATATTTGTGTTTATCCAATAATATTTTTTCAAGACATCTTAAAGTACTGTAGAGTAAAACATATTTTACGATTTTTTTTATATGTAGAATATATATTTAAGATAGTGTACTTAGAAATGAACTGTATAGTGTCAAGACAATCCGTTGACTGATTTTTGCGCAAAATCAAGACATTGCGCGTTGAACGGTGGAATTTCACGTCACATTTTATCATAGCGGAAAAATGAAAATAAATTTTAAACGTAACTCCGAGTGGGAATCAAACCCATGACCAATCGCGTTTACAGTCAGACGTTGTCCCACTGAGAGACAAACACCTCTATATTGTTGTCTAGATAAGCAGACATACCAAACATGGAAATAACCAGAAGATACTTAGTTCTAGATTTTTATATACAGTGATACTGGGTTATTATGTTTTGATGTATACTTCACTGTGAGTAGACTTGCATTTGAAATGGAAAGTATGAAATTGATAGAAAAGCTTCTAGTCGCAGGTAACCAAATAAGCCCTTTCTCTACATCGTTGACTCGGTAAAAGGTAAAACGGATTTAGACAAGGATTTACAATACAGTTCTGATATCGACACTGTTACAAGATAGTAAGTTATATATTTTTATTTTTTTAAGCTTCACGTTTTTATCTCGCATTGCAGGGAAGAATGAGACACTTAGTGTCAAGACATTCCGTGGTTCGTTTTCTGCCGAATTCGAGATTCAACGCCACAATATACCTTACCAAAGCGAAGACGTGAGAATAATTTAAATATAATCACTCACCCGATGTAGGAATTGAATCCACAACCTATCGCATTTACAGTCGGACGCTGTGCCTCTACGCCACGACCAGTCTCATCTCTCTACATTTTTTTTAAACATGTCTATGATAAACATGAAGCTTTAGAAAAATTCCGCATAGCAGAGTAATCAGAGTGTCAAAGGAGATGTAAGAAGATTTTTACTTCGAAAATACGATCGATATAGCTATAAAAACTTTTTCATACTAACATAAACCATTATCCAGATACTTAAACATAACATGCAGATCAATAAATAAATTTGCAATAGTCGTAAAGTGAATAACAAAAAGTAACTTCAACATTAAAATTAAGTACGAACTTTCTCAATAACAGCCATATTTGAATTTGTAATAAATAGAGCGTTTACCGAGCAGGACAAGCCAATAAAAGCTTTGGATAATTTGCTTGAATATCGCGAATAGTATATGAAAACATGTATAGCCATTGTGAGGCAGTGGGACAGTGTCTGTAAACACGATTGGTTCTGAGTTCGATAAATCATTATACTTACATAATTCTCAATTGCCCGCTCTGGTAACACAAAACGCAGCGTTAACTTCCGCAGCTCAACACGGAATGTCTCAATTTTAATAGAAAGTTGGGAACAGAGTGTCTGGAATGAGAGGGTAGAGTAAAGGGTAGAGTTCGAGTGTGACATTAAATTCTCTCTTAATATTAAAGTGGGGGTAAAATGGAAAATTGGAACGTAATATATTAACGTATCTGACATTAATATATTATAGCTTTTCTCGTTTCTCTCCGACTTCTGATTAAAACTATCATTAGCTAGATATTTGATCTTACATGAAATGCATTGCTAAATTGGACAGCGTCTGTAAAAACGACTGGTTCTGAGTTCGATTCGCATTCGGGGAACTCATTATGCTTAAATGATTCTCAATTGTTCGCTCTGGTAGTTGTACTACTAGCGCGGCGTTAACTTCCGCAGCTCAACACGAAACGTCTGAAATTGAAGACAGAAAGTATAAAACATAGTGTTTTGACATTATATTCTCTCTGAATATTCTGGTGGGGAAAAAGCGTAAAACTAGAATCTAATACACCAATATATTTAACGTTGACATGTAACTTTCCACGTTTCTCTCCGGTTTCAGATTAAAACTATCATCGTCTAGATATTCGATATTACATGAAATGCATCGCTAAATTGGAGACCGTCCATAATGAGGACGGACCTAAACTGTAATTAATGCTGGAGTTTCCACTATGGCATTTTGAAATCTTGTTTGTTGAACGAATATTGGGAAATCTTTTCTTTGATATTTGTTCTTTTTTTTCTAGGTTTCATTAATTAATATTTTGTTATCAGAAAACTTACAAAGACATTAAACGTGCTCAGAACTCGAACCCGCGCCTTTTGGCATCGGTCCAAGCGCTCTGACTCCTAAGCCATACGTTCTATATCTAGCCGATATTCTTGTACTTTTGTTAAATTTTTGTTGTTGTTAATCTGTTTAATTTACATAAAATGGAGTACGAAAATTTTAGGTTATTTTTGCCCATTATTAGCAAGATACATACATGTTAAGATTAAAGTAATACATAGTTTATTTTATAAAATTTTTTTTAATCATCATCTGGTTATTTAGCAGACCATGGCTGAAGGTAACCACATACAAACACGACCTTCCACTTCACCTTTCACTTCTTCTTCCTGATAAAAGACCTATTTTGAGTCTCGTACAAATAAATCAAAAGCTATTAAAGCTTTAAGGTCATAGAGCAGTGTACTTGTTGTTTAACAGTTATATAACTTATTTTAGTTAATTAGCGATCGGCCCCAGCAAAAACAAATATACCGTATGTAATTACCGAATAATAACCAAATAATAGTGTTTTGGGAACATTTTCACGGTTGATTGATTGATGTCAATATTTTGTTTTTGTTGTATATTACTGAGGATTGGAATTGAAAGGAATATATTTGCAATTCGACGACTTGGATTCGATTCCGGGGCTCTAAACGATGAATTTACAAAGATTTGCTTAAAACTAACATTATTGTATTAATTATTATATTATTCCTCCAATCAGCTCTAGTAGTCAGATCTTTCCGTGCTTTAAGACACACCGTTCTTTACTTCCTACATAGGAGACTTTATGTGCAGAGCTTAACGCTGCAGTTTGTTTTAACAGAGTGGAGATTCGAAATCAAGTTTATTATAATTGTTTTCCCAAGTGAAGATCGAACTCACAATTATATCGTTTACAGCAATGTTATTACACAACATTATTTGGTTATAAAAAAATAATAAATATTTTTTATAGTTTTTTCAAACTAGAGCGTTTGTACGGTAACGGTGTGTACAGCAGATAGTAGCCTTGGCAACGTTTATGTCACTTATAACAAAAGTGTATGTCGAATGTATAGTAGTGTGTGTAGTAATTATTTTATTAATTTAATATATTTTAAAGATTTCTCAATTATTATTGTAAAAATTTTTAACTTTACACTTCTTTTACAAAAAATCGATAACTGTGCCACATTTTTTGTACATCTGTTTGTGTTAATTTATATAAAAAGACGAATTAATGATAATATTTTTATATAATCGCGATTTTGATACATTTAAAAAAAATGATTTTAAATGATCAATCGCGTGTATTTTGGTATTTGAAAATACATTTTTTAAATCCGGGCGGTTCAAACACTTTACAGTAGTCCGTGGTCACAGGTAGACTGACGTAGACACTTGTGCCACCAAATATAAGCGATTAACCGTTTACAATAATTTCACTTAAAATGGGTACAACGTTTTTGTTTAAACATTGTAAACATTGTACACATACACATACAGATAGACACTTTCTTATTTAGAAAAATATATATAAAAAATTTAAATATATGATAAAATAATTAACATAAAACACTTCCATCAGAACACTCAAAATCAATTTAGATGGCGGCAATACCGAAATAAACTAATTTAGTTCACGAAATTTCTTGTTGAATTAATTTGAGAAATCAATTATTGAGGTCCTTGTGACTAACGGGAGTGGTATAATGAGATTCACTTAAATAGCTATATTAATTTACTGGAAGGTTTAATATACAATTGTGGGAAATGCTATGAAACTTAATGTTATTAATAGTTTTTGTAGATCGAAATGACATAAAAGAAAGAAATAGAAAGAAATCATAATTATATATATATATATATATATATATATATATATATATATATATATATATATATATATATATATACTACATATGTATTGCAGTCTTATCGAGGTATACAAATGGTAGAAGGTACTTAGCGCTTAGTTATAAATATGGGGTTTCCGAATAAGAACAATATTATATAATTTTTTTGCACTAGTGAATACGATCGGTCCAATTTTCGATGACTCGGTGCAGGATTTCGGCTGGTATGGCCGCTATAGTCGCTCGAATGTTGCGTTCAAGATCTTGAATCGTAGCTGGTTTATTGGCATACACTTAAGATTTAACATACTCCACAAAAAATAGTCCAAGGGTGTTAAATCGCATGATCTTGGTGGCCAATTGTGAGGACCGTTGCGAGAAATAGCCGACTCACCAAACTTATCACGCAATAAATCCATTGTGATGGTCGCAGTGTGGCATGTTGCACCATCTTGTTGAAAAAAAAATCGTTCAACATGTCACGACAACGGTCGCCATTGACAGTAACAGTACGGCCTTCGTAGTTTTTGAAAAAGTACGGGCCAATGATTGCACCGTACCATAATCCGCCCCAAGCAGTCATTTTTCAGGATGCAATGGTGTTTCATGAACCACTCTTGGTTTTGACTCACTACAGTAACGACAATTCTGTTTGTTCACATAACCATTGCGCTAAAAGTGAGCCTCATCCGAAAAGATGATTTTCCTATGAAATTCGGTGTCCGTTTCCATCATTTCAAGTGCCCAATCAGCAAATTCACGACGTAATCGATGATCTGCTGGCTTGAGTTCTTGTGCCAACACAATCTTATATGGATGTAGGCCAAGATCCATACGTAAAATTCACCAGGTTGTCATTCTGGATAAGCCCAATTCTGGTGCACGTCGTGGAACGGAAACATTTTGATTTTCTTCGACACTGGCTGATACGGCGGCAATATTTTCTTCACTACGGCCTGTCCGCTGTCGTGTTTGTGGTCTACTATCGTGCAAAGAGTATTCACTTTCCGATTTTTGGATTATGCGACGTATAGCGAGCTCAGACGGTGCACCATGACAAGCATATTTAGCACGAAATACTCTTTAAGTAGAGAGAATACTTCTCGAACTTTGATAGAAAATTTGGACAATTTACAAACGTTGAGGTAACGTTAACTTATTTATGATTAAATGGAAAACATTACTGAATACAAAACAGTACTAATTTCAAATGTTAAACAACCAAAATGGCGGTTGTGAGCTATCAACATCCTATCATACCTATTGGGAAACACTGTACTTGGTTACTATGTCAGACGGAGTTCAGTTCGAATTTCATACAGACGATGCATTAGTTTAATTTGAATAGCAGCTTCACGCTTTATCCCGCATAGCAGAGACAACCTAGCGTCAATACACTTCGTTGACTGTTTTCCAACCGAAATTAAAACATTACATGTTGAATGTCAAACTCAACGCCACAGTTTAAGAGATAGGAAAAAGTTTTAAGTATGATAATTTCGCCAAAAGTCGAACCCACAACCATCCGTGTTTACAGTTAGACATTTTCCCACTAGGTCACGATGCCCTAAACAGTTATGTGAAACTTTTCAAGATCATTTTGAAAGGAAAGCAGAAATAAAATATTTACAGGCCTCAGTTCTTCATTTTATGGGACCATGCATATAGATTTTAAAATTTATCTAGATTAGAGAAATTCTATACAGACAAAATTAAAACCAAAAACGATTAACAGTTATATACAGCTATTAATCACCTACATTGAGTCTGTATAGATTCTAAATAAATTCAGAATCTAAATCGTTTTATATCGGTATAGTATTCCAAGTAATTTATTAACGTAAAACATAGCTGTGCACTGAATAGTATATCTGAATAGTATGAAATTTGGTATAGTAAAAGTTACAAGATCCTGCAAGACTTCACACTTCTATCCCGTATAGCAGGGTAGACGGGAAGTGCTTAGTGTCAAGACACTCCATACTCCACTTTCCGTCGAAATTTTGTCTAAGAAGTGCGAGGAAATATAATCATCCCCCCAAGTGGGGATCGCATCCACAATCGATCGTGCGTACAGTTAGGCGTTGTCCCACTGCGTCACGACTGACCTTTTTTCTAATAATTTCTTTTTTGGTCATACACGTTGCTAAAGCAACGCATATTTCAAACTTCTAATAGTAAATCTATTTAAATTAATTTAATAAAGCTTGAGCCTGTCACGTTGCGTCGCGATCGGCGCGACGCAACGTGACAGGGTCCGACTGTAAACGCGATCGGTTGTGGGTTCGATCCCCACTCGGAGGAGTGATTATATATAAAAATTATTTACACTTCCTCACTCTGGTAAGACAATATACGGTGTTGAACACCACTCAACACACAATGTTTTGAATTCTGTGGAAAGCGAAGTGTCTTGACACTAAATACTATCTGTCTGCCTTGCTATGCGGTATGAAATTGTGAAGTTCAAAAAACAAGAATAATATTTAAGTCCAAAAACATAATGTACAAGAAATGTTCTATTCATTATATTTAATTCCTTAATTGATACCCTTATATAAGTAACACAATATAAGACATAACAAGGAGCAATTCAGTGAAAGGGAAGCGGTCTTCGATAGACATGTCTGATTAATGGCTGCCGATGTTCATTTCTAGAGACAATTACATTATAAAGACCGGATTCCTTTAGTAATTGAGAGAAATAACAAATTGGTTTAAAAATATCTAAAAAGAAGCAAAAAATTATTGTTGGTAATGTTTCATTTTCATATAAAAATTTGCAAAATTAGTAGTATATCGGAAAATAATACACGCAAGTGTATTCTTTTTTAGCTTTTATCTCGCATAACAGGGTATACAGAAAGTACTTAGTGTCAAGACACTCCGTACTACGCTTTCCACCGAATTTGAGACATTGCGTGTTGAAGTGGTGGAGCTTACCGCCGCACTTTGTCTTTACCAGAGCAAGGCAGCGAAAATAATTTAAATATAATCACTCCCCCGAGTGGGGATCGAACCCACAACCGAACGTGTTTACAGTCAGACCCTGTCCCACTATGCCACCACCGGCCTCAATTATTTAGGTATTTATTAACAAGCACTTATACTGGAGGAAGGTCACGTAAAAAGTATGAGGACCCCCCGAAGGGCATGCATGAAAAGGATAATGACTGGGGACGAGGCGAAAGAGGTATGCAGGGATCGTAGCGTTTGGCGCTCCGTACTCTCTGACTACCCCGCCAGGGTTGAACCGTGAAGCTAAAAAAAAAATTAACAAGTACTTAATATTATTTTACATTGAATAATAGGAATATGAAGATGAAAGAAACTAATATAGTACAAACTTCTTTTAGTTTCACGCTTTTATCCCGCATAGCTGGGTAGACAGAAAGTACCTAGTGTCAAGACACTCCGTACTTCACGTTCCACAGATTTATCTACCCTGCTATGCGAGTTAAAAGCGTATTACAGCAAATAGTAGCAAAAAAAAATAAATAAATAATTATTCCGCGAAATCGTAATTATGGATTTTGAAACCGTAAAGATACGGTTTTAAATCAAAAATTATGTTATATATTTTTTTACATGAAATTTTGCAGAACGCTCGTTTCTACTGTAACATAATATCAATTGTATATGAAAACCAAAAGAAAAATATTTGTTGCCTACAAAAATTTTTGAATTAACATCATAATTATTTGAGGTTAATTCCCAAAGTTTCTATGGAAGCAGAAAAATATCTCAAAATTTTAACTCAAAAATTCAACTTGCTGATATAAATTTTAGTTTTAAGTAGACGATTGTATTGGATTGGCCGATTATAAGAAAAAAGGTATATACCATACCTAGTCTATAGTGTTATATATTTTATATAAAAATAAACTCAAAAGTATGTATAATAGAAATGAAAATTGAATGCCCAGAGCTAACAAGTCCACTGAATGCTTACTTAGTTACTACGTTAAATACTACGTTTGTTTTAAATGTACAAAATGCTAAGTATTATTAGCAGGATAGTCAGAGACAAGTTAGTGTCAAGACACTCCGTAACTTCTGCCTTAAATCGAGACATTACGTGTTCAGCACCGCGCTTTGTCTTACCAGAGCGGAGAAATGAAAATATTTTTTTAATATATAACACACCCATAACTAATCAAGCATATCAATCAATACTTTATAAGGTTTAAAAACACGTTGTTACTTCTAGCACTGAGTAATTCGTATACTAATTTATTTTTTCATTCTGGTAAAATTACCATCATGCCTTTCTTCTTACTATATTGATAAAAAAAATCATAACATCGCTTAATATTAACAAAAACAAAGGCCGGTCGTGGCGCAGTGTAACAGCGTCTGCCTGTAAACGCGATCGGTTGTGGGTTCGATCTCTACTCAGGGGAGTTATGGGGGGGGGGATATAATCATATTTAAATTATTTTCACTTTCTCGCTCTGGCAATGACAAAGAGCGGCGTTGAGTTCCACCACTCAAACAAACAAAAAAACAAAGAAATAATTTTGTTTACAATATTACTAAGTATACATCTACAAATATATACTTAATGCATTTATTTTTTTAGCTTCAAGCTTTTATCCCGCTTAGCAGGGTAGATAGAAAGTTCCTAGTGGGAGACATTAGGTTGAGTGGTGGAACTCAACGCCGCACTTAAATATATACATACTTATTAATTTATTTAAAAGTCAAACTTGCAACTATCGATTTTCCACTACCACTAGTTAAATACCCAGTGATTTATAATACAGACGCTATAGAGGTTCTAAACTAAACACTTCAACTAATCCGCTCTCGATGTAGGTTGTAGTGTTAGCTTCAATGAACCGTGGGCATGTCTAATTAAACTTTAATATACATATACATACATACATATATATATATATATATATATATATACGTATAAATAAGGAAATTATTTAATATATTTTAAAAAAGGATATTCCACACTTTATTTGGATTAGAAAACGTTTTTGGTTTTTATTTTAAAAAAACCTTTTCTTAATTTATATATCTATTATAGTTCGGGAGTTTAGGGTGGATAGTATTCAACGGAGTGTCTTGACACTAGGTTGCCTCTAACTATCGGGTTATGCAGGATAGAGCGAAAAACGATTTTTTATAATAAAAAGAAAGATTTAACTAATAAGAGTGCTGCAGATACACTGTACTATGTATTTAATAGGTAATTAATATATCAATATTCAATATAGTTAAATTTATTAACAGGTATACGTATTTACTATTTTTAAAGTGTTATTCCACACTTAGGATTAGAAAACATCTTCGAAAAACCCGCATCTCTTGGATACCGTCCAAGAGACGCGGGTTCGAATCCCGCTGCGTTCAAATTTTTATACGTTTTTCAAAGATGTTTTCTAACAGGTATACGTACATATATAATCAAATAATATAGACATAAATACATACTTATATAATACCTCATACATATAAGAAAATAGTATGAAGCTAATAAAAATATTTATTACGAAAAGGGAAAGGACAAAGAAATATATATATTACTTGTTAAGACGATTATTTTAATAAACTAGTCAATACCCGCAGCTTCGTTTGCGTGGATTTGATCTTTACTATAAATTTATCGATCAAATACTTTAATTTGATGTAATTTTCTTATTCGTAAATAATTTGAAATTAATCAAACCCGAAAGGTTGTCTAAATATAATAGGGAAAACTACATTTAAGTCGGTTTAGTTGGCCGTGAGATTCCGACTTAAAATAGGATCTCCCTGGTATTGGTGGAGTCGTATGAGGCAACTAAAATACGTATAGTGGAATAACGGCGATGGTAATAATGGCCAGACTCGATCAGATTATTATCACCCATAGGCATGGCATTAGAGAGTGGCGTTAAGTAACGGTTTTATGCCATTGCATTTTGTATTAGTAAATGCTAGGCCCTGTGTGCCCAAATTTCAAATTCTGCTGGCTTCACATCCAGAACAGTATCAGGTTAAAGTTTTTGGCTCTTTGGGGTCTTCTAACCACTGCCTAATATGGAGTGTTTTGCCTATTAAACGTGATAGTTGCAGAATACCCACAACCCGTCGCGTTTGGCAAATCTGCAAGTCAGCAGATTAGGATGAGATGCGTACCTTTTACTCATCTTATTCCTAGGGGCTGGTTTGCTTTTCTTCTGATGATCCGAGTATGGTTGCTGCTTTTACCGACATAGTTCTACAGGGTATGGAACTTTACGTTCCTAGCTCTGTAGTGACACACGGTGGCAAGTCAAGGCCCTGGTTTGGTACGTTTTGCAAATAAACTGCCATTGGCAAGCGCAAAGCATACCGAACTTGGCCTGAGGCACTAGTTACTAAGGATCCAAAGGAGAAAGCCTTAAAGAGAAAGTATAACCGTGCTTCAAGGTACTTTAAGAGGCAAATTTGCTAAAGTAAATTTCGGTTCCGATCCAACTAACTACAGTCCTATCGCTATAATTTCCCTGCTCTATACAGCAATGGAGACCATAATAAACAGCCAAATCCTGGTAAATCTAGAGGATCAATGGTAGCTCAGTGAGTTGAAGACACAAGTTTGCGCGTTAACCATTAGTGATTGTCAATGGGGTTTTCTTAGGAAAACATCATTTGTCATATCACCAGTTTTCAAGAACATCCTCCTTAAAGCCGCACCCGATATAAGTATATTGAACCTTAGCCTTTCTATTGACTGACTGTATCGCGATCATCTGGAAAGCAAGGCCAAGTTATCCTCTCAAAAATTTGCTACTCCACATAGCAGTGTAGACAGAAAAGTACCTAGTGTCAAGATACTCTGTACTCCGCTTTCCGCGAAATTTAAAAGACTGCTTAATAAGTGTCGAAAGTTAATGCCGCGCTTAAAATCACCAGATCGCTCTGGTGATAAAAATAGTTTAAATATTTTCATTCCACCGAGTGGTAATCGAACCCACAACTCCGATGATGTCCTGTTACGCCATGATCAGCCTGCTGTTTTTTTATATGTGGATTTTATGGCTTTTCTATTTATTTTACGGAAAAGCTCATTATATAATTTTGAAATCTGACAGCAATATAATCCTAACTAACAGAAATATCGTAACTAATACCCCAGTGTTTTGGTAGAATAATGCATACTATACTAACCAGTGCCGTATCGAATTAAACAAGAGAATCTAAACTATCTTTGATATGTAAATGATGAGGATAGTATATCAAGAATTTCTAGTATTTTATTTAAATTGTGTTAGTGAGTTAGTTAGTGTGAAATTTTGCAACATCAATTCAACTCACTTCCCAGTTTCCGATTGAGTTGAAATTTGAATTACGACTTCAGTCTTCTTGACTATGAAATTACATATAAATAATATTTTTGCTAATCTAAAATGGCCGCCGCAACAAAATGGCGGATTATAAATATTTACACAACCCACCTAATATGGGTGTAAAATAATAGGGCTTAAAATCAAAAATACAAAAAGCTCTTTTAAAAAGATATTTTTGAATTAATATTTATTTGTTTAGTTATTTGATCTTTTTTTAACGACTTATAATAATTTTACGTTATAAAAAAGCATATAATTAGAGTAAGGCAATTGCAGGGCAGTGAGACTGCGTTCATAGTTTTAATCTCTGGTAAGGTAATGTGTGACAATGTGCCTGTGTATTCCGTTCACGGTATGCGGGATCAAGTGAAAAGATTTTTTTTATAATGGTTTTATAATATATATAAATACTATATACATATATACATATATACATGTATACTATATACATATATACATAAATACTATAAGGATCGTTATAATAAAGATGCAGACACAAAAAAAACCTTTCTTACCTTTAAATATGAATAAAAGAAATGATTGTTTGCGCAATATTTATTTCATGGTTTGTCCCATATAACAGATCTGTTAGAGACAGATCTATTAGACAACCTAAGTGTCAAGACACTTTTTTGACTATCGCCTATGTCTTGCAAGAGCGGAGAAGTGAAAATATATGTTTATATGTAATAATTCCCCCTACTGGGAATCCAACCGCATTTACAGACAGACGTCGTCCCCTTGCGCCCCGTTTATATAGATTAAATACAAATAATATTAAAAAAAAAAACAAATAAAAAAAATCTAAAGAATTTCGGCCAACAGAGGATCGAATACTTCATAAATAATTCAAAACTCATTTTCTTCCATTAGCCATGTTTATAATTAACTCCAACGAATTGTTTAGAAGTTTTAAAACATGAAAATCTTTAAAGCTTCCTTATTATTTAAATGGCTGACAACCGCACACAGAAAAGAATATTTATTTTTATTTTTTTCAAGAAAACGTATAAAATTTAATCGACGTGGGAATCGAACCCGTGTTTCTTGAAATCAGTCCAATCAATCTCACTACCAAGCTAGTATAGAATAACGCTAACAAACCTATTTGATACGTTTTATGAACAAAAATCTCATAATACTAATGAATTTTGAAAGATAGATCTTTCATTTCATGTATTTGTTATTTTTTCTCGAATGTGTAGTATGCTGTTGGCCCTACCGGCCTTGACAGCGTCACCGGGTTTTGGGGGAGGCCGAGCTGGAAGAACTCTGACCTTGGCGTGAAGACCTCCAGAGGAAACCATCAACTTAGAACACAGTGTCTCAAGGGCGCCCCCTGTGAGGCACGAACCTCGGCTTGTGTACACCGTTTGTATTGGGGGACTTGCCTCTCCGGAACAGGCCTATTGGTAACGGGCGGGCATGTATCTGTATGTAGACCAAAATGTCATTCTCGAAATGTAATGATGGTATAAATTAAAAAGAAGTGTCATGACACTACGGTAGATAACATAGTGCTTTGCCACTACGTTCTTCGTTTATAAACACAAAAAATCACCATCGCTAAAAAGACTTACTCTACTTTTTATATTTATAATCACTAATATATTTAGGAAATTTCCCTATAAATGTTATTTAAGTTAGTTAAGTCTAATACAAACATGCCAACTACATTGTTTTCCCTTTAAATAACTCAAATAAGTAAAATCGTTTGTCCCTTCTAACTAAAAGGCAAGAAAATGAATTTATTTTAGTACATTATATCATCTAAAGGCTATATGTTTTATTTATTATTATATTTATGTTCTATCTATTTTATCTATGTTTTATTTATAAGATTTTTTTTTAGTTTTACGCTTGTATCCCGCATAGCAGGGTGAACGGAATGTACCTAGTGGTAAAACATTTCATGTTAAGTGGCGGAACTCATCGCCGCGCTTTGTCTTACTAGAGCGAGGAATTGATAAGCATTTGAATATTTCTCCAAGTGAGAATTGAACCCGCAACCAATCGGCGATCGTTTACAGTCAGACGCTGTCACACTGCGCCACGACCGGCCTCTCCTTATTGTTATATTATTCTTATTTAAATGTAATTGACATCGATATAATCGGCGAATTAGAACTATTTCTATATTAAAGTGAGCTGAAATATATTTGTTTAAGTTATTTTATTTTAAATGAAATTACGTATATTTTAATTACGGATTAATTGTGTATATTTTGGTATTCGAAAATACATTTTTGAACACCTGACGTTTCGTACACTTTACAGTAGTCCGTAGTCACAGGTAGACACGGATGGCATGATGTATGCAACGTCAAGTTTAAAAAAATATGTTTTCAAATATTAAAATAAACACGATAAAACTGTTTAAAACATTTAACATTTAAAAGGTGTATAAGTCGTGGAAATCAAAAATCTTAGTAAATTATTTCAACTGTACGGGATACATTACTGTATACATACTTTTATGCCATTATATTTATTATTTAAAATACTCAACACGCAATGTAAGTGGAGTACGGAGTGTCTTGACACTAGGTACTTCCGGTCTACCCTGCTATGCGGGATACAAGCGGGAAGCTAAAAAAAAATATCACCATACATCTTAAATATACACAAAATCATGACATAAACGTAAACAGAATATTTTTTTATAAATAAGTAATGACTTATCTGTAATCCGACATATTGGTATCGTGTTCTGAAAAATTACGAAGCAATTTGCTAGGCTTTTGATACAATTATTAGGTTAAGGGTTTCTCTATTCCTTGGAAGAACGTCGCATTAAATTAAATAGGAACTACTTAGATGTCGTGTTTTCTATAACGTTCGGTTTTGTGTAACATTTTTTTATATTTATTATCTATTATTATTTTATGTTTTTTTATAGGGATAGTCAAAAAGAACGGAGCGCCAAACGCTACGGTCTCTGTATACGTCCTTCTTCTTGTCATTATCCTTTTAGGTTATCCTTTAGGGTATCCTGTTATCTTCCTCCAGTATCATTGACATTGTGTTTTCGAAGGTCAACCGAGGTGTTCTGACCTCTTGAATCGCTCACCATTGCTTACCATTCTTTCATGTTATTCTGCGTTCCAAAAGTGTATTAAATTAAATTATTTTAAATGGATTAATCACGTATATATTGGTATAAGTATATATATATATATATATATATATATATATATATATATATATATATATATATAAATATATATATATATATATATATATAGTAATCCGTGGTTAGTTAGCTACCTATGTATTAATAAATAAAAAAATATATGGGATTAATTCGTTTCAAATATTTTCATTGATTAAATGTGTATAAATTTCAAAAATCAAACATCTTATTGTATAGAGAGTTATAAGAACCAAGATTAAATATATGATTGCTATCTTTATACGTAATTTGTTCAAGTTGACGTATAAGGCAATTATTAAAG
Source organism: Dryadula phaetusa (assembly GCA_032432895.1). Lineage (NCBI taxonomy): Eukaryota > Metazoa > Arthropoda > Insecta > Lepidoptera > Nymphalidae > Dryadula > Dryadula phaetusa. Next base: position 3,914,743 of record JAOYRS010000017.1, on the reverse strand, counting down.
CCAATTATTATATATAAATTATTATCTTTTCTCCGCTCTGGTAAGACTGAGACTTGGCGTTAAGTTCCAACACGAAAAGCGGCGTTGAGTTACATTACTAACACATAATGTTTCGAAGGTGATGAACTGCGGAAAACGGAGTATCTGAACACTGTTAGAAGTACGTAGAGCTGTCTTTATATAGAAAAACAAACTAATACCAACTTCCATTAAGCTTATCGTTCTAAACAAACATTCTTTCTTGATTAGCCGCGTGATGAATGGCGCTTTACACAGCCTTTGCCGAAATATCATTTACTTTAATTACTTGTTATTTATATAACGAGCGTCTTTATGTAATGGGAATTTTATGTTATGTAAGGGAATATATATGATAATGATAAAGCGCGGTGTTGAGTTGCGCCACTTAATAAGCAATGTCTCCAGTTCGGAAAGATAGCAGAGAATGAAGCGCCTTAATACAGAACCTGATCAGAAATACTAACACAGTGGATTTGGGTTCGTTTTCATTTCGTTTGGAAATATTTGTATAAAAAAGTTATCAACAACAAAGCTACCTAAAATGCAACGTATTTTAATAAACAAATTTCCTTAATAAAACAGAATATTTGCAGATACGATGCGTTAATATAATGAAAGATGAAGACATAGAGACATGCAGGCATTGTGGCGGAGTGCAACGTTCGATTTCCAGTCAGAGGAACACTCAGGTAACACAAACCGCGGCGTTGACTTCACCACTCAACACACAATGTCTCTATTTCGAGCGCAAAGCTGTCAATGGAGTGTCTAGACACTAAGTTGATGATAAATAAGGTTTTTCATTATATACAAGCTATATACCACTAATAATATAGCTGTTATTTTCAATAAACATAATTTAAACCGCTTTCCCAATACCTTAATATAATGGTAGTTGACTAAAATTAATTATTTTAACCGAAAACCTCATTATGGTATATAAAGCTCTACAATATCCTGTTTAATTAATTAAAGCTGCAATTATTCTTATAGAGGGTGAACAACTATAATTTTATATTATTAGTTTCACGCTTTTTATCCCTAGCATAGCAGGGTTGACAGAAAGTACCTAGCGCCAAGACACTCCGCACACCGCTTTCCACCGAATTCAAGACATTGCGAGTTGAGTGGTAGAACTCAACGTCGCACTTTGTCTTACCAGAGCGAGGAAGTGAAAATAATTTAAATATAATCACTCTCCCGAGTGCGAATCGAACCCACAACCGATTATGTTACAGTGAGACGCTGTCCCACTGCGGCACGATCAGAGATATTGTATTATTTAGTTTATCATGTTTTAATACCTTTTTTTTGAACTTGGTCTTATTGGTAAGAGAAAAAAGTCTCATGGATTCACAATGCTTATTTATCGCGCTCAGAAAGAGGAGAACAGAGCTTACAATGTTTTAATGTTTTTCTTTCCCTTTTTTGTTTCTGGGAAATGCCATCTAGGCAGACCATCCGTGCGTAAGGCAGATATGTTTTACCGACGACACTGTGGGACTCATCTGTGATTGTAAAACTAATAACTAAAACCCAGCAGAAACCCTTTTCTCATTCATGAGACGCTCTAGAATCCTCCGCGCGTGCCTCTGCGTCGATTCGAAATATTTTTTTTTGCTTTACGTTTTTATCCCGTATAGCAGGGTATGCAGGAACTATCTTGTATTAAGGCACTCTTTACTCCGCTTTCCGCCAAATAAAGTAATACCATAAAAAAGACAATAATTTAAATATAATTATTCCCCTGAGAGGGATAGAACCCAAAACCGGTCGCGTTCACTGCGGCACGACTGACTTCGTCCAGATTTGGCGTATCATAAAACTTATCGAACATATATTCTTAAAGTTAACAATAAATAACTAACAAAAGTGTCTACATACACGCAGTTTGTTCCATAAATTCCACTTAGGCGGTGATTTTATCAAAAATCTGAATATTCTAACTCACTACCAAAAAATAGTTTCATATCACTCAATTCTTTCCTTTCATATCTAGGTCACTTCACAAAATCAATTTGAATAAAAGTTTATAATAATACATTCTGGTGCGAAGCTTGGAACTAATTACTTGTAATCAGGCTATTAGAATGCAGTCGTAATTTAGACAAACTCCTGGAAATAGTATTCCTAAGAGGGTAAATGGAACAAAGTTTATTGGAATTCTATGTTTTAATACTAGAAGTAAAATAAATGAGATTAATTTGAATTAAAGAATGGATTTTTATGTAATATATAATTACCTTTTTTTTAAAGCAAGGAAAATCGCATTATGAATACCTTCCCGATTGGGGACTCGGGACAGGTTGTTATATTGGCAGATATAAGTGGCCTCTATAACCCTCTACAACCTCATGATGTTCCATCTCTACCACCACTAGCCGAGGTCCGTGAACCCCGGTCTTTCGTTACCTCGGCGAAGTGTACCCTGCAAAATACTATTAAAAAAGGAATATTTAGGAATATTTGCAAGCTTTTCTCTCCTTTACAGCTCCTCCATACTTCCTTCAATTTTTCTGTGAATAATATAATTGATGTTTAAACGTTTATATTCCCAGGGCCGACCGGTAAGACGAATTTGAGTATCGCCACTCAACATGCAATATCTCGAATTCGGTGGAATTCGAAGTGTCTTGACACTAGGTGCTTCCGGTCTACCATATTATGTGGGATAAAAGAGTGAAGCTAAAACAAAACTAAGATTTTACAAAGCGAGGCTATTTTCGAGGGTGCAACAAGGACTTCCTCTATTGCTCTTAACTCTAAGTCTTGTGCCATATATGTTTTTTACCATATTTTTATTATGTCAATATAAATAAATTTTTGGACAATTTAAGTTAGAGTCTCACATATGAAAATTTGTTGGGTTAAAAAATTTTGGTTATAAAATAATTCCCTAAAGATGTCCAAACAAATGGTTTCATTTTTCTAATGAAAAATCTATTTTCAGAAACTAATAAAATAACTTGTTGGTGTGTTTTTGTGTCCGTCAACCACTTTATCTTTAAATAAAATAATGTAAAAATTATATAATTATATATTAAATCCAAATTGATAATTATAATGAAACTTCTATATCTCTCTATTTTTATAATTGCACAGTAATTAGTCTGTAGCTCCTTGTTAGTCACTCTCCTTCAGATTCACTTTAGCCTATATTATAATAATTATTATTTTTCTTAGGCTATTTAAATACAAACGCGAGTGGTTGTGGGTTCGATTGCCATTGGTTGGTATTTAAAATTTATTTTCAATTATCGACTCAGGTAGACAAAGTGAGGCGTTGAGTTCTTCAATCAACATGTCATGTCTCGATATGGGGTGGAAAGCCGTCAACGGAGTGTCTTGACACTAGTTTGTCTCTGACTATCTTGCTACAGGGGATAAAGCATAAGCCTTTAAGCCTAGACCTTGGCATATGTTTAATTTTATCGTTTATTAATCAGTAATTTTAGATTATTTAAAATTTAGTAATTTTCTACTATAAAAAAATAGAAGGGTTCAAAAAGGGATCAAATTATACGCGACACATCTGAAAAGGTTTTTATATTTAAATTTTATAAAAAGGTACTTTAACATAGTCATAAAAAAATCTATTCGCGTAGCAAATGCTCCGACGTACTCATATATCTTCTGCGAACAAAGAATGAACGACAATCAAATGCTAGTTTGAACGCCGATCCTGGCAACCGATTGATCTAACTGCCTTTAGAAAATAATCAGAGCGGTGTAGTAACTATTGAAGTCACCAGTTTCTTTTTTTCTTTTGGAAACGTTTATATAATTTTTTTAGCTTCACGCTTATTATCCCGCATAGCAGGGTAGACAAGATACCTAGTGTCGAGACACTCCATACTTCGCTCACCGCCGTATTCGAGACATTGTGTGTTGAGTGGTGGAACTCAATGCTGCACTTTGTCTTTACCAGAGTGATGAATTGAAACTGCTCCGGGAGGACATTGAATCCAACCGATCACATTTACAGTCAGGGGCTGTCCCACTGCGCCACGACTGGCTTATAAAATATTAACATAGAAATATTTTTTTATTTAAAAATTCAAATTTATTAAATAGACATCTTGCAACATTAGTAACATCGCATTGCCTAGAATTTGATGGAAAGCGCAGTGCGGAAGGTCATGACACTGGGTATTTTCTGTCTACCCTGCGTTGCGGGATAAAAGCGTGAAGAAATGAAAAAAAATCGCAACAAGGTTTGAACTTGTCACATCGACGTTACTAGCATGACTATTTAAAAGTAGCTTATAGACAGTTCAAGTGATACCAAAAGAAACTATACTATTGTCCCGTAAAGCGGGATAGTCGGGACAGCATAGTGTCAATATCGTTCTCCACTTTTCGTACAAATCAAGATATTGTGCGGAACTTCACGCCACGCTTTGTCTTATCAAAATGTTCAAATAAATATATTTTAAAAACAAACATTCACCCGAGTGAAATTTGAACCAAAAATCAATCGCAGATATAGAAAGATCCCACTGCGCTACGATGGCCTTTTTATAATGTATCGCATTTAGATCTTTATAAGGATGAAGCCTTTGCTATTCTCAGCAACATTTGTAAAATAGTCGTAAATTCCTTACTTATAATATTTGAGTATTCATATTATAAATGAGCTATGAGTGGAATTTGACAGATTTTAAATTTTTATCTCCCTCTATCGATTCCTGAGCCGCTGCCTCGGTCGCTGGATAGCCTAAGCTGCGCCTCCCCTGAGTAACCAGTGGTCTCACACGGCTGGGTGTCTCATAATCTAACTCACATAGATATCCTTACCCCCAGGACTCCGGTCAAATATATCGGACCTTATAACCAACCCAGGAACCTACTCATATTAGTGAGTGGCGATGAATGCTATGGTCTGAGAGCTCTGCCCTGGCACCGTTTCTCCTCTTCATTCCAAGAGAGAGATAGAATAAAAAATCTTTACTTTATACTTCTAAAATAAAAGTACCCTAAGTCACTCCTTATTATGTCAGCTATATGCCGGTTCAATTCCCGTGAAAATTAGTGCAGCCGTTAAAGAGATTAGGGGGAACAGGGACAGACAAAAATTGTAATAAAACCTTATTTTGATATATTTTTAAATACATTTATCATTAAACGTACATACATAATATTCGCATTAGTAAAGAGCAATATGCATTTAGTAAAGAGCGTTTATTTTAATAATATAAATAACCAGACATTCCAATTTTATTTATTTTTATAGACAAGTTTTAATTTTCTTCATAAAGTCCACTTTACAAAAAAGGCAGTCGACGAACTCCATTAGATTATGTACTTCAAAATTAATTTCACTGTATTTGTTACGTGCTTAAAATACTAAATAAATTCACAAAAGACTAACGCGTTGCATACATACAAAAATGTAAAGCTGTCAACAAGTTATTTTTTTTATTAAATAACTTGTATTTTTTTTTTGGCCAAAGAAATATTTACTTAAATAATAGAATATAGAGATTTATGTGATAACATTTAGTTCACCAAGTTAGTTAAAAAAAGCCAAGGTAGGTTTAAAAAAATACCAAGTTGGTTTAAAAGGTTGCAAAGAATATCCTCGTCCATCGCGATCATCAATCCATCCAGGTGAGGGGATGAGGTTTATGCTACGAAAATATGGTTCTGTCATCTCACCTGGATACTTTGCTTTATAACAAGTTAAGAATCAAATCGGATAGTACGAAAAGTGAGTCCAAATTTTCTATAGATATATTTAAAGTATTAAAACTTAAGATTAAAAACATTTTATTAGAGAAAGTATACTATTCTATCCAAGAATACTGTACTGATGTTAATGCGTGGAGTTAAGTGCATTTAATGCTCATTCGGGAGGCTAATGTCAGTTGTATATCTATTGGAAAATTACATTTGAAAATAGCAATTGTTGAGATTTTCACCAGCCTGCCTACCGAATTGGTGGTGGCTTCTAGTGGGACTGACAATATTGACACTTATATTGACGATTTCGGAAGTGCTTGTTATAAACCTATTTGTATACAGAATATTTGATTACAAGTCAAGCGAATTGTGTCCATACATCATCTACAAGAATTATATCAGAAGAGAATACCAACTTCATCTCAATGACATTCGTTTTTCATTAAACCTTCATACAAAAAAGTTATAAATAAATTACACATTAATACCGTTGAAAACGTTACAAGGTCAGTTTAAATTTCAGAAAAAATCATAATAATATAATATACATATATTTTATAAAAATGAAAACTCTTGGTAAAGCTAATGTGATGCGACTTAATGAGCTCAAGAGCTTAATTAAAGCATACATATATACGTTTTTTTTGTTGAATACTTTTTTTAGCTTCACGCTTTCAATCCCGCGTAGCGGGGTAGCCAGAAAGTGCCTAGTGCCAAGACATCTGTCAAATTTGAGACGTGTTGAGTGGCGGAACTCAACGCCTTGCTCTGTCTAAACAGTAAGGAAGTGTAAATAATTTAAATATAATCATTCCCCCGAGAGGGAATCGCAACAACAATTTTGACACTAGGTACTTTCTGTCTATCCTGTTATGTCGAATAAACGGGATAAAAGCGTGAAATATATATATATATATATATATATATATATATATATATATATATATATTGTTTTGTTTTGTTTTCTTAGCTTAGCTGGGATGTACCTTTGAACAAGTAAGTAGTATCACATCGTACTCATAATGTTGATACAGTAGTAGTCTTTATATTATTTGTCAACTTAAAAATAACTATAATTAATAAAACCTAAAGATTTAATAACTTCATTTATTTATTTTACTATTTTTAATGTGTTATTCTACACTTAGGATATGAAATTTAAAAAAAAACATAAGAATTCAAACGCAGCGTGATTCGAACCGCCACTTGGAAACCGTCCAAGCGCTCTGACCGCTAAGTTTTTTTTTAAATGTTTACTATGTTTATTTTTCATTTTTTAATTCAATTTAATGTTAAAAATATATGTTTTATTTTGAAAAAAAATTTTCATAAAGTTACAAAGTTTGAATTTGTCCCTTTAAAGTGGGTCAAACTCGAGCTTAAAGAATTTGTTACAAACAAACATATAATCGATTTTAAGTAATAAATTATTTGTTCATGCTTATTCCACATGTCTTCTTCCTGCCCGACTCGATTCAAGATATTGCGAATCGGGTGGCGGAACTTAACGCCACGCTTTTATCTCCAAAATATCTGAGCTCCACCTTTACCTTAATGCACAATTTCTTTAAAATACGCAGAAAGTAGGCAAGTTTTGACAATGGCCTCCTTTCCTCTCCTAGTAGGTATATTTAATACGCGAGTGTAAAGTAACGTATATATAAGTAAATATAAAACATTTACTTTGCCTTTTCTGAATACGTCACGTCTAAATTATTCCAATCATCTATTAAATTTGTAAATTGGATATGTGTACGTTAAAATAATTTAAGCCGGTGAAAAATCAGCGATAAAACTTAAAAAAAATATTCAATATTAATTTATTTATTGATTTGTGCGTTTGTCTGTTTGTTGCTTAGGTCCAAAACTTTAAAATGTTTTTTTTATGCTTCATACTTATCGAGTTTTCTAAGACTTTAGCCAATGAGAGTTGAAAATTTTCTATCGAAACAGAATTTAATTTCCCTGAAAAAGAAACAGAAATCTGTTTCTCATTTCAGATTTGTAAAGGTTCATTGAATTACCACATTTACATGTACATGTGCATATAAATATACTTAAATCGAATATGTTTGTAAAGATACGCTATTTGCAAATAACATAAGGCAATCGTAGGTACTGTATGTTGAGGAAAAATGAAAGGTACTTGAGGGGATGCCGCCGCTACGTTATGTACGTAAATTTAATTAAGTATTTTAAACGTAGGAATATATTTATAGAGTATTGATAAGTGATAAATTTGTCATTTGATATATATGGTATAGAATTGATATGAGGACGGTCATTTTTCTATAGGGGTTTATACTTAATAAACATAGGTTTGAATCTTATACTAAGTCATGAAGATTATTTTTCCATGTATATGGCATGTGTTCATACTTTACACCAATCCACATGTGTTATTATGATTTCGGGTGGAAAGTGGAGAACGGAGTGTCTTCATAGTAATTTCTCTTTGACTACTCATTTATTTATATTTCTTTTAATCTTTCTACGGATAGAGGACTCGAGACGTGTACATACTATTTTGCTACTTTTTTTCTATTTAAAAATATTTCACGCCTAATAAAGAAATTTGTAATAATGCTTATGCTAACCAAACCAGAAAAATAAAACCGTTTTTTTTTGTATGGTTATTCTCATAATTCATTCAATCAGCTGATTCACAATATCTGGCAATAAGAGCATTTCTACATCATTCATCTTTCTTATATTCTTCCTTTGACATACTCATGTTTCGCTGCCGTATAACAGCTTCGAAATAAGTATTGAATTATGAATGGCAAGACGCGCAGCCATGCTGACGCTCATTTTATCATACCCCTATTGGCGTGTTACCGGCGGTAATATAAGGTGTCTACATCTATTTCGTGTCTTCCATCTCTACTAACCATACTTCCCAGATATATCACCTCATTCACTCGTTCTAATATCTTTCTATCTATCTTAATCTTGCATTCCGCTCATTCTTCATCTATTTCAAATACAGGAATCTAAGTTTTACTTTTGTTTAGACTTAGACCATTACTTCCACACCCTTATTTCATAATGGTGACCAAAACCTTCAACTCTCATTCTGATGATGCAATAAGCTCTACATTATCTGCATACAACGGGCAATTAGTCGTCAGGTCACCTAGTTTCACTCCTATTTCACTTTGTTGCTCATCTTGAAGACAGCTATCCAAATACAAATTGAACACCCAAGCTAATATGTCCTATTCCTGCTTGGCGCCCATTTGAACATAAAACAGGTGACATGCGAGCTCCTACTCGTACACAAATTGAGTGATCCCCATAAACAGATTTTACAGCCGGCTACAAGGATCCGTTCACATTGTAACGGGGGCAGCAAGTTCACAAAAGCACAGAAATATTCTTCTTAAGTCTTATTAAATGATAACAAACGTATTTTTTTCAGGAAATGCAGAGCATTTTTAAAGAAACGTGACTCATACCTGTACCAAAACCGTTCACTAAATAAATCCTATATTTTTTGAACGATCATAATTTTTTTAATGGCTCAAATCATTAAGCATACCTAAGTACTTCTTCGACTTATATTCGAATTTATTACCATCGTTTCATTATTACTACGCTACAAAATACTACGCTACAATATAGCAGGGTAGTCAGAGAGTTTCTAGTGTCAAGACTATTCGTTGACAGCTTTCCGTCCAATATAGACATTGCATGTTGAGTGGCGAAATCACCACCTAATTGTGTAAATTTTCTATAAAATCATTTACTCTAGCGGGAAAAGAACCCACAACCGCACGTTATAGTCACTCCTCATCCCACTACCCTATGTCGGCCATATGGCGATGGCAGACCTAATAGTACTAACTCCATAATCGAATTATTTATATAGAAATGGCCCTCGAACCTGTAACAGTCTCCATTAAATATAAAATACGTATGATTAATTACATATGACCCAAAAGCTACTTTGATAAATGAATCAACGGATTATATCAATAATAGTAATTAGTTATTAAAAGGGCTTCATGGCGTAATGGGACAGCGTCTGAATGTGAACGCGATTGGTTGCGAGTTTGATTCCCACTCGGAGGCAAAATATTTCGATTTCTTCATTCTGGCAGGGTTAAGTTTCGCCGCTGAACGTGGAATATTTCAAATTCGGCAATAAAAGGGCAAATAGAGAGTTTTAATACTAGGTTATTTCTGAATATCCTATACAGGATAAAACGTAAGCGCGTACGCGGTTTGCAAGAGGCGCAGGTACGAACCCCGCTGTCTTCAAAATTTTTGTACGTTGTTAAAAAAGTACTTCTTAATTATTTCTTAGCTTCACGCTTTCATCCCATATAGCACGGTAGACCGGAAGTATCCAGTGATAAGACACTCCGTACTCCGTTTTCTGCCGAATTCAAGTTGCGTAATTAGTGGCGGAACTCCTGAATGTCCCGCTTTGCCTTACCAGAGCAAGGAAAATGAATATAATCTTCCCCGTGAGTGGAAATCGAACTTACAACCCATCGTGTTTACAGTTAGACGCTGTCCCACAGTGCCACGACCGGCCTCTTACTCCATAATATAATGTAATTACAAATGATAATTGGGGTTGACTTTAAGAATATCAGAATATAAAAATTAATTTTTTTTTTAATATTTTAAGCCGAATTCTTATACTTAGGATAACAGACATGCCCAATTTCAATATAAATATTTGAATTTATTTTATATATCAGCCAGCTCTTTTTGGATATTGTCCAAGCGCCTTAGTCAGTTAAACTATACACGTGAGTCAATACCAATTATAATATCCACGTTCATTCTTTAAACTGAATTAATAAAAATAAAATAGTTTATTTACTAAAAAAGAGGCCGGTTTTGGCGCAGTAGGACAGCGTCTGACTGTAAACGCGATCGGCTATTATATATTCGATTTCCGCTCGGGGGAATGATTATGTTCAACTTACTTTCATATCCTCGATCTGGTGAGACAAAGTGCGGCGTTGAGTTCCACCACTCAACACGCAATGTCTCTAATTCGATGCTATGCGTGATAAAAGCTTGAAGTTGATAAATTATTCATATGTTATAAATTTACTATAAATTAAAATTACGACGATGTTTTTGTTCCTTTAACACGTGAAAAATAAAAAAATACTGACTACCACAGAAAAACCTCATTGACGCGTTGCCTAGCAACATATATTTTACGTTACGTAAATTAAAAAGATAAGTTTCAACCCTGACTTACAAGAATCGAGCATATATTTTTTACGAAGTGTCAACCAATTGTGTTATAAAGGCGTAAAACCATAATATTAAATTATTCAACGCGTTCAACCCGTCATTGTAATAAAAATTTAGTGATATGTTTATTAGGACGTCTCAATTGTATTATACTTTCTATATGATGTTAGCCCTTAATATTCTTTTCCTGGTTATGTTTTCATGAGACTGAAAATAATGATATTTCCTACGTTATAATGTTGAGTTTATGTAAGCGCTTTTATCCCGCTAAGTAGGGTAGACAGAAAGTACCTAGTGTCAAAACACTCCGTACTTCGCTTTCCACCAAATTCGAGACATTGCGTGTTGAGTGATGGATCTCAACTTCAAACATTGTCTTACCAGAGCAAAGAAGTAAAAATAATTTAAAAAATAATCACTCCCCCAAATGGGGATTGAACCCACAACCGACATCTGCAGTCAGATGCTATGCCATTGGCCACGACCGGCCTTTATGTAAATTGTATATAGTTAAACTCTTGGAATCTTTTTAATAGCCAAAAATAAATTAGTGTTCATGAGATTTTTCTTCTCTTGATGTATAGAATACAGGTAGAAAGCAGTCAACAGAGTGTCCTGTCATTACGTTTTCTCTGACTACCCTGCTATGCAGGATAAAGCGTGAAGCCATTCCTCCCTCAAAAATTTTCTTCTTTTTACCTTTAATTATAATAAAGTATGTAAGAAAATATCAAATTTTATATATTTAATAATGAATTTCACATAACAGAGTCATCAGAATGAAAGTGGTTTCGAATTCATGGAAAAAATGATAAAGGTTCATCAGTTTTCCCATGAATTCGAGAAACTGCGTTTAAATGGCGGAACTCAACGCCAAATTTTGTCTCACCAGAAATAATCTTAGTCTAGTTGGAATCTATTATGTAGACACGTCTGTATAACAGAGCTGTAAAATATTTAAGCTTTAATACTAAATCATGTTGATATTACTTGAAATTTGAAATTTGAAGTGAACTTCAAGAAACGAAAACAAAAACGAAACTGAACGATTTTGGTACAAACAATCTAAATTAGATTATAGTTTTAAGTCAATTATAGTGTTATTATTGCTATATGTAAATTTGCTCAGGACTTCGTAATACAGTAGTTCAGGGTTCGAATCCCACTCGGGTTACTGATTAGCTATATCTATTTGAATTAATTTTTAAACTTATTTTGTCAAATGCACTACTAAGGTATACCACGGCGTGGAGTTTGCGAATGGAGTGTCTTGAATTTAGTTCTCTACACCTGACATTTAATGTACAGTCTTGAACAAATTAGTTAAGTTTTACTTTTAATTATGTGTAAATAATTCCACTCACCTAGTAACAACATCTGAACTTTAAACATTTATGAAAAAACATAAAATTAGAACGCAGCGTGAAAATTTAAACCCGCGCTTCCTCTACCGTCCAAGCGCTTTGACCGCTAAGCCATGCGTTCTACTACAACCTGCGTCGAAATTCTTATACGTTTTGTTACAACTTATTTATGTTGTTAGCATCTCTGTAGAGGGATTTTTACAAATTTCTACTACTTAAAGATTACTATGAAATAATCGTTTAACAAGAGACTTCGCTATTTTATTTTAATATTTACTATTTTTAAAATGTTATTCCACACTTAGGATTAGAAAAAAATTTTGAAAAGGCGTAAAAAAAAATTTAAAATACCGCTTCGTTCAAAGAATGTGTGTGGAATAACACTTTAAAAATAGTAAATATCTGAACTTCACCTTATAAGCGCCCAAATCAATTAATATAAACTAACTACCTCTTAGAATTTAAGCAACTCTTACTGAGATCGGATTTAAATACATATGAGGATGATTTTCTTTTCAAAGGTACGATAAGCAGCCGAAGTAAAGCAAACGTCCGTTACCGACGTCGTTTCCGATAGGTAAAGAGCCATAAAGTTAAGAATACTGCCGCTAAAAAGGTATCTTAGATTAGATCGCCTTTCTTCTTCTCTAATTTTAAACTTAGATTCTTAGAATGTTAATAAAATTAAAGTAAATATATTTAATCAAATTCGGCCGGTCGTGGCGCAGTGGTATAGCGTCTGATTGTAAACGCGATGTGTTGTGAGTTCGATTCCTACTCGGAGGAGTGATTATATTTAAATTATCTTCACTTTTTCGCTCTGGTAAGACAAAGGGCAGCGTTGAATTCTGTGTCTTGACACTAGATACTATCTGTCTATCCTGCGTTTCGGGATAAAAGCATGAAGCTAAAAAATAAAGTAACATAAATATTATAAATTCTATTCTAAGATTATAAATTCCAATTTTTATAAAAAACTAGCTTTATGCTTTATCACTCAACTCAACTCAACTCACTGATTACCCTAATCAGTAAAAACCTAATGTCTAGACACTAATACTTCATTCTTTTTGTGTAGATTATGTAAGTATATATTTTGTGTTGTGTTGTTGTAGATGCAGACTTTTTACGGAATCACTTCTTTATGAATAAAATATTTAGGAGTGTTTCAATTCACGTTCTTACCGTACAACCTCCTTCGTGTGTTCTCCTATCAACGTGACATGGCGAAGTGATTTGTGTTCTACTGGCATGCTTGAAACGCCATAAGCTAAGAACCAACCAACCAACCAACCAACCAATCAATACTTCATTCACTGCTTTATATTTAAAATCGAGATATTGCACGCAGGGTGGCAGAATTTTGTTTTATCAGAGCGGAAAAATGTATAAGGAGTAAAAATCGAACCTACAACCAATAACGTTTACAGTTAGACGTGATAAAGCCATTGTATCTATGCAATAAGAGAAAACTTATTTCTAATTGTTGACTTACTTCCGTCGACTGTTTTCCGCTCGAAACCGAATAATGCCGTGCTTTGTCTTGCCAGAACGAATATATATATATATATATATATATATATATATATATATATATATATATATATATATATATATATATATATATATACTTCACGCTTTTATCCCACATAGCAGGGAAGACAGAAAGTACCTAGTGTCAAGACACTCCGAACTTCACTTTTCACCAAATTCGAGACATTGCATGTTGGGTGCTGGAACTCAACGCCGCTCTTTGTCTTTACCAGAGTGAGGAAGTGAAAATAATTGAAATATAATCACTCCCCTGAGTGGGGATCGAACCCACAACCGATCGCGTTTACAGTAAGACGCTGTCACACTGCGCCACGACCGGCCTCATATATATATGAATATAGTCTCTCCCTTGAATAGTTCCTTGATTAATCAACAAGTTAAAAAGTATTTACAGTCAGACGCTGTTCCACTGGCCTAGAAAGGCCTTAATAGTTAGAACAAATCCACCATTTAAGTTTGTTAGCTTTACCTGAATCTATCTATCCTATTGACGTCTAATTTGCTTAAGAAAAAATCGTATTTTGTTCACTTTTACACTTTTGAAAACTATTTTTAAATTATTTTGTTAAAATGTATATTATTTTAAGAGAAATGATTCTTTTCGTCTATGGAATCTGATGTTAATGTAACAAATCTAAGTAATCAGGTGCGTATTAGGAAGTGATATTAATCTATTAGAACATTTTTGTTTATATCCACCGATATTTTTTTTAAAAGTGTTCAATAATATTCACTAATTTGCCAAAAATGAGATAATGGGAGGCTACCTAATTGAATAGAAAAAAGCGTATAGTTCTTTACCTTCACGCTTTTATCCTGCATAGCAGAGTAGGCAGAAATTACCTAGTGTCAAGACACTCCGTACTTCACTTTCAAGACATTGCGAGTTGAGTGGGGTAACTCAATGCACTTTACCTTACCAGATGGAGGAAGTGAAAATAATTTAAATATAATAACTCCCCCGAGTAAAAATCGAATCCACGACCTATTGTATAAAAGGGAAATGTAGTTAAATAAATAATTCAAATTAAGTTAATTTATTGTTACTTTTAATTCTATCAATAATTAATATTAAACATATTTGCTTCACAAAATAATAAAAAGTCAGCCAAATTATGTTAAACGGTGGTAATTTTAACACTTTTATCTGAATTTAGTTATAAGACACTATGTTTTTCATTATGCTTCTTATTTCACTTTTTTAATTTTAAATATTTTTTTAATATAAAATGATATTATTTTAACGCAAGTAGTCTCTACCACCATAAGATACTGATCGAGATGTTGGATTTTTAAAAATGTATTTTCAATTATTTTTATTTAAAATATGTAGGAATGAAAGTTTTTATAATAATATCTTACATTTTTGAAAAAAACGTATAAAAATTTAAACGCAGCGGGATTCGAACCCGTGCCTCTTGGATATCGTCTACGCACTCAGACCGCTAAACCATGCGTTCTACTACCAGCTGCGTCTATATTTTGTTACAACTTATTTATATTGTTAGCATCTCTGTAGAGAGATGCTAACAATATTTCAACTACGTAAAGATTATTAAGAAATAATCGTTTAACAAGGAGATTTGTTTTTTATATTTACTATTTTTAAGTGTTATTCTACACTTAGGATTAGATAACAATTTCAAATTTTCATACGAATTTTATACGAAACACTTTAAAAATAGTTAATAATAAGGTCTTTGATTTTTTGATTTTTTACAAATGAAACTATATTAAACGGATTAATCGCGTAAATTTTCGTATTTGAAAATATATTTTTCATTTCATTTCATTTATAATTATAATATTTACTATTTACTTTCATATTATATAACTAAATTTTATATTATTAGAGTGATTATTTTCACTTCCTCGCTCAAGTTAGACAAAATGCGGCGTTTAGCCCACCACTCAATACGCATTGTCTCTAATTCAATAAAAACGCGAAGTACGGAGTGTCTTGACACTAGATACTTCCTGTCTACCCTGCCATACGAGATAAAAGCGTGAAGGTAAAAAAAAAGAAAAAATAATATTTTGACTCTATATCATGGTCTATTATTAAAAAAAATAGAATAACTAAAGGCTTATACGTCCTATTATATTTAAACACAAGGTGAATATTTCATAAACACTTGGTAATACTCAAAACTGACATTACTGACAGGAGCAATATTTTAATCTACCTTACTTTAACATCACTTTTATTATAAAAGCTAAGTAAGTTGTGGATGACTTTAAATCTATGATGCAGATCATATATATTACGTCCTTTACCCATTTCAATGTTAAACTAAAATATATTTAAATCTCAAGAGGTTTTGTAACTGGAATAGAATTAGGTATTACTATCATACATTATTCATAAGTTTTATAAGTAACAGGAGTTTATTCTAATAATTAAATGATATAAGCCTATTAGGCTATTGTTGGACTGTGGAAATGTTTGAATAGTGGTTAGTTTTGGGTTCGATTCCTATATGGGGGAATCATTTTTTTTAAATTATTAAGTGTGACTTAGAGTTCCAGCTAGTTGAGTGTCTTGACACTAGGAAATAAAGAAAAAATAATGACACTTACAAATTTCATTTAAAATTTAAAATTTCAATGTTAAACTAAAATATATTTAAATCTCAAGAGGTTTTGTAACTGGAATAGAATTATATATTACTATCATATATTATTCATAAGTTTTATAAGTAACAGGAGTTTATTCTAATTATTAAATGATATAAGCCTATTAAGCTATTGTTGGACTGTGGGAATGTCTGAATAGCGGTTAGTTGTGGGTTCGATTCCTATACGGGGGAATAATTTTATTTAAATTATTAAGTATGACTTAGAGTTCCAGCAACAAACACTTAAAATCAAGAAATTGAGTGTCTTGACACGAGGAAAAAAAGAAAAAATAATGACACTTAGAAATTTGATTTACAGAATATGATCTGATCACTACATTTTTTTTACTATATCAAAAAAAATTGCACTACTTTATTTAAAAATAAACTCTTTTCAACGGATTAATTGCGTATATTTTGGTATGCAAAAATACATTTTTGGTAACGTGACGTTTCTAACACTTTACACTAGTCCGTGGTCTCAGGTAGGTGGAATTACTACTCTTATTACTTTTGGTGTTCGAAACGTCAGATTTCCAAAAGTGCATTTTTGAATAACAAAATATACGTTAAATTTAATTTAATTCGTTTAAAATTATTTTATTGAAATGTGTAAAAATTATGAAAATCCAACATCTTATTACGCACTAACTAACAAATCAATATGATGTATACAAACACATTGTACAATTTGAACACCGGATATCCATTATCCTACCACTAATATAAAAACTAAACCTAATGGTACTTAAAAGGAATTTTTAAATAAAATACTTCAAGTAGATGGGTAACTCGACGCTGCAACATCAAACCAACGGAATCGAGTGCTCTATGACAAAACATCAAAGCCACTAAAGTGGACTGAAATAGTAAAGGTATTTTGAGGGAAAAAAAAAATCTTTTCACTGTGGATTTTAAGGGTTTTCTAGCAATTTCTTTAATATAAAAAATGCGTGTACAAATACAGAAATAAGAAGAGAAACCTTTCTATGATATCGTTTTAGAAAAAAATATTCATATATAATAAATTTATAATAATATTTACAATTAGTTGAATGAAGCTAAATTAGATATAAAATGGTAAACTGAAAGCTAAGTTAGATACAAAGTAAATATGTGCCATATTTAACGGAAAAATACTACTTTGAAATAAAGATGGTGCGTAACGGAAAAAAATACTTTGAAGTAAAGATGGTGCGTAACGGAAAAATGTTACTTAGAAATAAAGATGGCGCGTAACGGAAAAATGTTACTTAGAAATAAAGATGTCGCGTAACGGAAAAATGTTACTTTAATTTAAAGATGGCGCGTAACGGAAAAATGCCTACAGTTTTTTACATTATTATAAATTTTCTCCCAACGAAAAAGAAGTTTAATTTCAAAAATACCTAATTGTGTTGAAGCGTTTTTTTAATACTTTCGTATATTTAATATTTAGTAGCAAGAATAAATATAATACAGTGTTAACATATTTTTTTATCCAGGCTATAAAATAATCCCTAATGTTTAGGCCATCATGCTCATGTCTTGTCTCTTGTCTTGGAGTGTCTTGACACTTGGTTGTCTCTGACCAAACGGAATCTCGGAAAAAACGACAAAAGCTGTGAAAATATATATATATATATATATATATATATATATATATATATATATATATATATATATATATATATATAGTATGTATGTACATAAAAAGACATTCGTTATTCATGACTCATGTTGGTAGTTATTATAGTATCTCATGGGAACAACTAGTTTGGTTGTTATAAGTTAGATAAGTAGCTTACTGTATTAAGTACTTTGCCCGCAATCTTGTCCGCATAAAATTTAATATTTTTAGATTTTTATTATATAATTCTGAAATAACAGTAGCTTTTTTTACTCCTTTCTTTTTAGCTATCTAACATTAAAAGTCTGGTCAAATGTCTGTCTGGTCAATCGGTTTAGCCATTCCAGAGATTATTCGGAACAAACAAACAAGCATATAGATATAAATTAAAAGTAAAGCGGTAATTTTTAAAATAAAAAAATAATAACAAAACACTACTCAATACTCCATTTTAATTTATCAGCCTAGATGATAGAGATATAGGACTACTGATGTAATATTATACTATTTTTTTGTAAGGGCTTAAAATTCGTACATAAATATTTGTTTCAATTTTGTTTTCTTTTTTGTAATTAGTGTCAAGACACTCCATACTCCGCTTTTCAGTGAAATCGAGACATTACCTATTAAGTGAAGTAAGTGACTGAACTCAACACTGTGTTTATCTTAATAGAGCGAAGAAATGACAGTAATTGGAATATAATCAATCTACCAAGTGGGATACGAACCCACAATCGATATCGTTTACAGTCAGACATTGTCCCACTGCGCCACGACCGGACTCAACATATCTAGAGTCAATATTTATATATAAATATTTATATATAAATAAATAGTGCGGTATATTCTCTTATAAAACACATAATTATAAATAACAGTACGATTATTGTCTCAAATGCCTGTATAGATGTGTAGTAAAAAGAAGATTCTATTGAATTGTAAATTGAATCTGGTATTCTTTTTTATTTAGCTTCACACTGTTATCACGCGTAGTAGGGTAGACAGAAAGTACCTAGTGTCAAGACACTCCGTACTTCACTTTCCACCGAATTCGAGTCACAATTACAGTCAGACGCTGTCTCACTGCGCCACGACTGGCCCAAAATCGGGTATTAATTTGTGTCAAAAAATGTTAAAAATGTTGAAAGTTACATATATTTTGAGATTTCCACACGGGTTTTGAGTGGTGGAACACAATTTGCGGCGTTGAGTTACGGTACTTGCAATATCCTAAATTCAGTTGAAAGTGGTACATGGGAGTGTAGGTACTAGGTACTTCCCATCTACATTCCTTTGCTAGATAAAAGTAGATTTAAAAAAATATAATTTAATACAGCTAAAATTTCATGTTAATAGTCATTTATTTAAAATCAATATTAATTGTTTCTCTATGTTTGTCTTTGTTTATTTTAATAAAACATATTTCGTTGTTATATATATATATATATATAAATAAATAAATAAGAAGAAAGAAAACAAAATATAATAAGCAAACAATTGTAAATATTCTATCTAGGTTCCAATATCTGTGAGTTTATTTTAAAGTCCTAGTCTTGCTTTCTTTATTTTTCAATATAAATAACAAATAGGGGCATACGGAGCGTATCGAAGCACCCGTACAGAAACGACAACGGGTGCTTGGAATGCAACAGTTTTCAAATTGAAAATATTACTTTCATATTTACGTTTATGATATAAAGACCATCTTAGTACAGTGGAACAGTGTCTGACTGTAATAACGATTGGTAGTAGGTACGATCAACGTTCGGTTTTATATTTTTTTATATTATTTTTAGCTTCATGCTTGTATCTCGCATAACAGGGTAGACAGAAAGGACCAAGGTAGTCAAGACACTTCATATTTCACTTTTCGTCGAGTTCGAGATTTTGCGTGTTGAGTGGCGGAATTCAACGCCGCACTTTGTCTTACCAGAGCGAGGAACTAACTAAAATAACTTAAACATAATCGCTCCTCCAAGTGGCAAACGATTCCACAACCGATCGTTTACAGTTAACTTGCAATACGACCGGCCGGAATGCATATCTATATTGATAATTTTACCATGGGAAAACGGTAGGCTCAATTGAAGCCTTATCTGAATCATAAAAAATTAAAGAAATCAAGTCGGCAACATACATCCGCAAAATTAATAATTAATAATCCAACAATATAGATAGACAAATCACAATCTTCAGAAAAACATCACGGTCATCAAATGCCATATTGAGTTAAGGCCGATTCATACTATCAGTAAAGTCAAAATTTCGTCACAGTGCCGTGATAGTTCTTTCTTAGACTATATATTGAACGTGTTCATTTATTAAAGAACTAGTATAGGCGGTATAATAGGTCAAAAGAGACAAGACGAAAAGAGAACACAGTATCAAGGATATTGGAGGAAGGTAACGTAAAAAGTACGAGGACTCTTCGGAGGGCATGCATGAAGAAGAGGTTGATGACTGTGGAAGAGGCGAAAGAGTTATGCAGAGACCGTAGCGTTTGGCGCTCGGTCTTCTCTGATACTCTAGGATTGAAGCGTGACGTTAAAAAAGTAGTATGTAAAGAAAAGTATACAATATGAAAAAATTATACATCACTAAAGGGATCTTCAGAGTCCCTTGAGTGGGAAAATATAACAAGATAAGGCGTACAATACAATAATATATATTTATTGAGTTAGTTATTTTTTATAACGTATGAATTTATACATATTTCTTTTTTACCGTTGCCGCGTAAATAGGAGTTGCCTTGACAACGTGATTGTTTAACATTTTTATTAATTTAATATATTTCTTAATTAATAAAAAAAGTATCATTATTAGTATTAGTACATAGAAGTTGAGAGATTCGTTGTTTTTTTGACATGATTTTTTTAGCTTTACCCCGCATAGCAGGGTAGATAGAGACAACCTAGTGTCAACTGCTTTTCACCTGAAATTAAGACATTGCGTGTAGAGTGGCAAACTCAAGGTCACGTACATATATTATCAATTGAATTCGGAAATCGAACCCACAACCAATCGCGATTACAGTCAGACGAGCTACTAAATAATTATTTTTTATTACAATTAAATATATTTCACAGTACTTCAACCTTCACGATCGGTATCTGTAATCACCGTGCGTTGTAAGCATTAAAACGTTACATTAATATACCATCTGTATATGTAAACAGACATATTTGCTAAAGCCTATAAAATTAGTTGGAAGTGTACCCAGTTTTGTTTGAAACGTTGACTTCAAAATGTTCATATATGTAAAGTATTTATGTAATTATATATTAAAATAATTTATATATTAAATATGTCTGATTGCGTACTTTATTTTATTTACTTACAAATATATAAAGTTAATAGCGAACATCCGACTGTAAACGTGATTGGTTGTGGGTTCGACTCCCAATCGGGGGAATGGGCGTATTTAAATTAATATCATATCTTCACTCTGGCAAGATAAATATCTCAAATTCGTCGGAAAGCACAGTGCAGAGTGTCTTGACACCAGGTACTTCCAGTATACCCTGCAGGATATGCAGGGTATACAGGATATGCAGGATAAAAGCGTGAAGCTAAAAATAATTGGATCAAGGACAGGATCAGTCACTAGTGTAAATAATAAACAACCAACAAGCGAAGCAACAAGCGTATAACATCATTATGGCTTTTGTTACCTCAGTGGAAATTTCTGTGCGAAATTACGCGTTAGCTCAAGAAGATTTCGGAGAGGCTGGTTCTATTCATAAGATTACGATTTCATGGCTCTTCTGCCGTAAATCATATATTATTTTCTCAGATATATATATATATATATATATATATATATATATATATATATATATACACACACACACACACCTGTAGAATATATTCATCGTTTTTATTTCGGTTTACAAATATCCCATTATACAATAATATATTATTTCATACTCAGTTGAGATTATGTTTATATATTTTAATATATTTAAAAATATTAAAAGTTCTTGTTTCTTAGTGAAATGAACACAGGCAAAACAGGAGCTACATTTCATATTATATAAAAACATACAAAAGTTCTTATTTGATATATGTATATATAGGCCGGTTGTGGCGCAATGTGACAGTGTCTGAATGTAAACGACTTCAAAGAGTGGAGATAGGAATATCTTGACATTGACATTTTAATTTCTCCTGCCACGTGAGATTTTTGAATATTAGAAACAAATTTTAAAAATGTAAAAAAGAAGAATTATTTATAAATATTATAATGCCTACCACAAATTGCACTTAAAAACGAAGTCGAGACCATCTGTCTCCTTAAAAGGCTCTTAGATTTTAAGCAAGAAAGAAATATGAATCAATACAACCGCTCAGACGTATTCAAGAGGATCGTACATATTTATATACAAGTTTATTACAATACTTTTTATTTGTACGCAAGTATTGTATTTTGATATTTTGCAAGTAATGACCGATCACTGGTTCAAGGGATGATTTATCATATTAAAGGCTTTATCACATATGTTGAGTGGTGGAGAATCAATCACGAATGTAACCAGTTTGAATTTATAACAAGAAATGGAATTTTAAAGTATTTTTAAAAAAAAACGAAACATGAATTATGATATTTAGATAAGTTAATATGTGTATGGAGAAGAAATATTGAAATCATTTTATTTTAAATATTCTCTTAGAAATAATTATTAAATTATTCAAATAATTACTTTATACATTATATGACATGCGCTCTTCTATTTATTTATTTTCGCTCTAAGTCAATTTTTTTAAATTTTTTTAGCTTCACACTTTATCTCTAACTACCCCATAGTTAGTTGGTGTATCTTTTATTTTTATTTAGTTTTTCGTTTTTTTTTTTAATTTGTAATTTACTCAGTGGCACAGATAACGAATTTAAAGTTTATAGGTTTTTCTTAAAGGATATTTCCAATACTCCAGTTACTGTTATTGCTATCTGGTAAAGAGAGAGAGTACATACACTCCTTTGAGTAGAATCAGAAATGTTAAAGATTATTTTACTATTTATAAAGTATTATTCCATGTATAGAATAAGAAAATATTTTTTAAAATTTAAAATTTGAATGCATCTGGATATGAACCAGCGCCTCTTGGAAACCGGCCAATTTTTATACGTTTTTTTTTATAAATGCTTATGCCAAAAATTAGTTAAACCACTTATTTAATACGAATAATTATTTATATTTAGGTATAAAATGCAATTATCATGGTATATTTACGTACGAACAGTAAGTTCACGTTTCACGTCCGATTATGGAATTCTTTACCAATAAAAATCAGAAGTTTTCTCTTTTTCAATAAAATGTTAATGCTGGTTTCTTTGTATTTATATATGTTTAAATTATTTTAAATGGATTAATCACGTATATTTTGGTATTCAAAAATATATTTTTGGAAACCCGACGTTTCGAACACTTTACAGTACACGAGGCAAATAGAAAACAGATGGCGGTAGATTGATATAATTAATTTTTGTTTCAATTGACGGACAAATGCTACGTCATTCTACCTGTGACAATATATATATATATATATATATATATATATATATATATATATATATAAGGATTTTCATCTCGGGTGAAAATATATGTGGAAGTGAGCATTTCCTTTCAAGTAACTTTATACTTCAGTGAACATCAGACGGTCGACGGTGGAATTTTGGATGACAGAGTATGAATTTTTCTGCTCCGTATTGCTATATTTTGCATATCCGGCGCTATAATCTATATAATAACATTGTGGAACGTCGGTTGTGGGTTCGATCCCCACTCGGGGGAGTGACTATATTTAAATTATTTTCTCTTCCTCGATCGGTAAGACAATGTGCGGCGTTGAGTTCCAACACTCAACACGCAATGTCTCGAATTCGGTGGAAAGCGAAGTACCGAGTGTCTTGACGCTAGGTAATTTTAGTCTACCCTGCTATGCCCGTCATGAGATTCGAACATGAGACTACTGCATATAAAGTATCAAATATTGTAACCAATGTAATCATATACAACGAAGAGTTGTTCTACTTTGCGCCCGAGGTCAAAGAATTGCATGTTGAGTGGCGGAACTTAACGCCACGCGTGACTTACCGTAGTAAGAAAAAGAAATTTATAAATATAATTATTTTCCCGAGTGGAAATGAAACTCACAATAATCAAGCTTCCATTCACATGCCATCCGACTGGCTCATGGTCTCATAGTTTTTCTCAAGCTGTAATTGATAGGTTTTGGGTTCGATTCTCACTCGGGGAAATGATTATATTTAAAATTTATTTTCATTTCTTCTCTCATAAACAAAGCGCGATGTTGTGTTCACCATCTAACACGCGATATTTCTATTTAGTGTGGGAAGCAGTCAACGAAGTGGCTTGGTAGTAGATTATCTCCGACTACCCTGCTATGCGGGATATATACAAAATTTATAACGTGTATACATTTATAGCTTCACGCTTTTATCCCGCATAGCAGGGTACACAGAAAGTACCTTGTGTCAAGACACTCCGTACTTCGCTTTCCACCGAATTCAAGACATTGCGTGTTGAGTGGTGAATCTCAACGCCGTTCTTTGTCTTTACCATGAGCGAAGGAAGTGAAAATAATTTAAATATAATCACTCCCGCCAGTAGAGATCGAATCCACAACCGATCGCGCTTACAGTCAGACGCTGTCACACTGCGCCACGACCGGCCTGTATATATACTTACGTAATATATATATATATATATATATTTATATAAGCAATTCCAAAATAACTTTTATTAGCTGCCAGGTACAATACATCATCGTAACTTTGTTCCGAAACTGTAATGACGATCTATAAATTGTGATCAAAAAGCATTCACTTTACGACTCGCGAACTTTATACAATCTTTCAAGCGCTTCAAATCGTTTTGTGATATTAAACTTTGCATGATTTCCTTTTTTTTATATACTTTTACTATGTACGAGTAATTTGTTTTATTATTTTTAAATTTATATTTTATATGTATTTATATTGAGCTGTCCGCTTTTAGGTAGAGAGAATTGAAATTTACACCGTTTTCTACTTTTCGCTGGTATTTTATAATTTTTTTTAGCTTCTTAGGGATAAAGATTCCTTGCAGGGTAGTCATAAAACAAGCTACTTTAGTTTAGCTTGGTACCTTTCGCCTCATCCACTGGTATCATCAATATTGTGTTTTCCAAAATAAACTAAGGCATCCCCCAACCTTTCACACCAATCGCGTGGTGGAACTTAACGCTACACTTTGTCTTATTGACATTAATAATCTTATGATAAGAAAAAAAAACTTAAAGTTCAGACTTCTTTGACCGCTTTCCGTCCAAAATGAAGGCATTGCGTATTGAGTAGCGAAAAACAGAGTGAAGAAATGATAATAAATTTTAAATATAGTTAACATTTTTGAAAAAACGTATAAAAGGGATTCGAATTCGCGCCTCTAGAATACCGTACCAAGAGGCGTGGTTTCGAATCTTGCTGCGTTCAAATTTATATACGTTTTTTCAAAAATGTTTATTTTACACTTTAAAAACAGTAAATATTTAAATTTTTAATTAATTTTAATTTTAATATTTAAATTTATGCTTTCGAAAGGGAATCGAACCCATAACCTTCACGTTTTCGGTCACGCAATGTCCCCAATTGATTATCCTATTTATACGGTACATATTTACATATAAATAGTTTACCCCAAACCCGTACTATTACCATGGTCGGTTTTATATTAAACGGTCACTTTAAGATAATCATTTTGTGTATTAAATGATATCCTTTCAAATAAAAATATAAAGAAAATATTTCGTGTAAAAGCCGTCATGGTGCAATGGGAGAGTATTGCAAAGTCAGACTGTAAATGCGCTAGGTTATGAAGACGATATTCACTCAGAAAAATTATTTTTCAAGTGTTCTCACTCTCCGTTATAGTAAGAAAATTTACGGCGTTGAGTTCAGCCACTGAACCGGCGCAACAATGTATTGAGGAAGAAGGGGCAACGGATTGTCTTGACACTATGTTCTCTCCGACTGCTTTACTGTGTGGGAGAAAGCGTGAAGCTGCTTTTTAAATATAAATTGAAATCATATTTTAAATTTGCTTATTTTTCATTTTCACGCTTCAATAATGTTATGCATAGAATAATTTGCTTTTAATTTTCTGACAAAATCAAAATATTCTTAAATCAGATCGACTTTTGCGATCTCTTTTGGGTTCATTGAATTAAAAAAAGAAGCAAGCGCCTCGGAAGGCGGTTCTTTTGTTAAAAGATGCGGAACCCAAAAGTTGCTTTTTTCCATTATACACATAAAAGAATTATTTTTTACAGGTTCACGTAAATATCCGATAATGTAGGGTAATCAGAGCTAACCTAGCGTCAAGACACTCCGTTGACTCCTTTCAACCTGAAATCGTGAATCGAACCACGGTCACGGTGGGACAGAATCCGAGTCCTCAAGTATACAATTTTTATTTTTAACATACAGCAGCGTTGAGTTCCGCAAGTCAACTGGCAATATTCTGAATTTGGGTGGTTGGCGGAGAATGCAAATTCCTTACATTAAGTTTATTTTTGCCTACTATCTTTTAGATTGGATCAAGGTTTCAGAATATGAGTCAAGGATTATTTGGGTGATTAAAATGTCGATTTCTGGTTTTTAATATTTAAATAACCGTTTAAAGAGTGTTTACGAAATTTAGAGCACATATATATTTTGTAGAGGCCTGTTGTAGCGCAGTGGGACAGCGTATGGCTGTAAACGCGATCAGTTGTGGATTCGATCCCCACTCGGGGGATTGATAATATTTAAATTATTTTCACTCCTTTGCTCTGGTAAGGCAAAGTGCGGCGTTGAGTTTTACCACTCAACACGTGAAGTCTCGAATTCGGCGGAAAGCGAATTAGGATATGAACTAGGTACTTTGTCTACCCTGCTATGCGGGATAAAAGCGTGAAACTAAACAAAATAACCTTAGGTTGCTATATTCAAATTCCTATTATTTTCCTTTCCTACGTTTTCCATAAATAATGAGCTTTGTTTATGGAATCTTCTTGTACGTGGCTAAAATAAAATAATATCATAAACGAATATTAAAAAAAAACACGAGTTGTGACCCAATATATGAAGTTGTCAGGCTAAAACGAAGTATCATAAATAAGGTCGATCAAAAGACCCTAAAAAGTAGCCTATTGTAGTATTTTTCATACGATTCTAAACAAAGGCAGGGTATCAATCTTCCATACGTTAGAGCCTTGCAGAAAGTGGTAGTATAAAAGCATCACGATATATTTGAATTTAGTACTTTAACTTAGCCTTATGACGTCATTCTTATATAATTTGGAGTAAATTGATGGTTGGAAGTTTATTCATATTACTAAAAGTCTTTCTCAGACGTAAAATGTATGTTTCAACAGCAACGTGTTGCGCAACTTAACGCGGTATCCTGCATAACACAGTGGTCTGAGACTACTTTGTATAAAGACATTCTGTTGAGTGCTTTCCGCCCGAAAAATTTAGACATTGCATGTTGAGTTACGAACTCAATGCCGGACTTGGTTTTACCAGAGCAGAGAAATGAATATATATATATATATATATATATATATATATATATATTAATATAATCACTCCCCTAAGTAGGAATAGAACCAACAATGAATCGCGTTTGTATTCAGATTCTATCGCACTGAGCCACAATGGTGTCCATAGGAACATGTGAATATACTTTATATATAATATATAATGCCATGATGATTTTGAGGATGTCAAAAATAATCGTTAATTTATGATTAACAGACTTATAAGTGCCTGTGACCACGGACTACTGTAAAGTGTTCGAAACGTCAGGTATCCAAAATGTATTTTAGAATACCAAAATATACGCGATTAATCCGTTTAAAATAGTTTCTATTAATATTTAAATATTACACTTTTTAATCAACGAAATGCTTTTTTTGACACAAAAGTAAAGTTTTATCGATCACCTCGTTTTGTTCTCATACCTCTTTCTCATATTGGTATGTTTTGCTCTAGTTTGTAAAAAGCATTGTCTTTAAGTATTATTTGAATGTTATTGTACTAAGTTTGCTGAAAAAAAACTGCATAAAATATTTACAGATTTGTATGTTTGCGGAACTCAACGCCGTACCTTGAGTCATGATCCGATTTAATATCATACGTTGATTTAAAATGATTTAATTTCACATATACACAAGTAAATAAAATTGGAACGTCTGTACTAAATGCATACCTTTATATATATATATTTCATTTTCACTATTTATATCTGTCTGTCTGTTTGTTCCGATTATTCTATGGAACAGCTGGCCTGATATTGATGGAATTTTCACTGGCAGATAGTTAATGTAACAATTAAAAAATATAAAATAAAGGGAGGTCGGTAGTGGCGCAGTGGGACAGCGTTTCACTGTAACATGATCGGTTGTGGGTTCAATCCTCACTCGGGGGAGTGATTATATTAAAATTATTTTCACTTCCTCGCTCTAGTAAGGCAAAGTGCGGCGTTGACTCCATCACTCATAACGTAATGTCTCGAATTCGGTGGAAAGCGGAGTACGAAATGTTTTGACTCTAGGTACATTCTGTCTAACCTGTTATGCGGGATAAAAAGCGTGAAGCTAAAAAAAATAAATAAATATAGAGTTTTTAAAATCTACGCAGAGAAAGTCATGTAGAGAATATTGAATGTGAGAGGCAAGTAGCTGCTCTAACTGACGTGCTACAAGAATGGACATATCCAGCAGTGACTTCTTTCGGTTAATGAAAATGATATATAAAAATGTAATACTTTAATTAAGTTAACAAACAGTTTCTATATTAAAACTTATATTTCTGTATATATGATGTATCTTATTACTTCACAAGCTAAAATAGTACACGATATTCACTTTACTTTTCTTAGAATCTAACTTTCTTAGAATCAGCTAAAATATTTACCAGATCCGGTATACTTTGACATTCGTGAATAAAATAAGCGTTCCCCAATATAGAAATCAACCCACTATCATCAGAAGCGTTTAAGCTAAATCGATCTTTCTATGTGCGTTTTATAATTCTATTTTACATACAATTACAATTTTTCGTTTTTTCAAAACAAATATTGTTTTTTTTATATAAAAAAACTTCTTTTGTATTTTTAAGGAATTACACTTTCATAGATTTTTTAAAGAGATATCGTATTTTATATGAAAACCACGCTGCAATTTCAGTCTACTACAATTATGTTATATTTCACACAATGTCAAAGTTAAGTTGAAATAAGAACGGATTATAAGGTTATATATTAAAGTACTTAATACAAAAACCTATTTTATATAAACTTATTTATAAGTTTTAGTATATTTTTTGTTTAATATAAGATTTAATTTTTATTTCAAGATTACGTATTGTATACAAAATTATAAAACTTTGATAACATGATTGTTGTATAAGATGGTACGATTATTTAGGAGAGCGTAGTTAAATAAAGCGCGGCGTTGGGTTACGCACCATGTATAACATTTAGATGATTGGATAGCGGAGAGTGGCGTAAGTTTTTATACTGTTTTATTACTGCAAAGTAAATATAGATAAAATTATAAAAATATATATAAAAAAAACGTTATTAAAACAAAGGTTTTGATATATTGTATGGTATATAATATTTTATAAAAACACCATTTCTTTTGACGTCCACATTAAGTTAATTTTACAAAAGATATAATCCACCATTTTGTGGTGACGGCCATTTTGGAAAAATAACAAAAGAGACCAGTTGTGGGGCAATGAGACAACGTCCGACTATAAACGCGTTCGGTTGTGGGGTCGATTCCCATTTGGGGGAATGATTATACTTAAATAATTTTCCTTTCCTCGCTCTGGTAAAAAAAGCCTATAAATTTTGAACGGAGTGAGATTCGAACCTGTTAATCATCATTCGTTATACGCATGACAGTTACTTAGTTTTACGCTTTTGTGCCGCATAGCAGGATAGACAGAAGGTAGTCCTATTGACACTATGTAATTCGCTTTTTTCCGAACTCAACGCCGCAGTTTGTCTTTTACCGGAGTGCTTTTGCTTTTACAATTACTTTAGGTTAATGTTAGTAAATTATGTGATTTCGTAAAGAAGTTTATTTAAAATATTAAATTCCACTATCACGTGACTATTTAATATAAAAAAGAAATATTTGACTGACAGTTAACCAAGCCTATTCTAATAAACGACACGAATCCATGCAAATATTCACATTGTGAAACAATACTTTTCTTTAAATATTTGGTCATAAATGTTGAAATATTTAGTATATAATTTTTATAGTTTAGACAGTGTTAAGACACTCTGTTTACCGCTTTTACCTAAACACTGCGCTCTACAGTACAAAAGTTTGCCTTATCGTTCCCAAGTGAGAATCAAACCCACAACGGTACGTTGAGATGCTTTTTCATTTAATATATATATATATATATATATATATATATATATATATATATATATATATATATATATATATATATATATATATATATATATATATATATATATATATATATATATATATATATATATATATATATATCTGCTTTCCGTCCAAAATCAAGACATTGCGAGTCGAGTGGCTAACTCAATGCCACGCTTTGTCTTGCCAGTACAGAGAAATTTTACTTACTTGACTACTTGTTTGCACTTGCTCTTTGTATTCCTTTCCCATCTTTAATCTCCAAGAATTTACGCATTAAATTTTAAATTTTTATGCCTTACAATTTTGTGCCTTACGTATAGTAAATAACGTGAGATTTTTTTTATCCAAACATACGAGTATATTAAGCATCACTAATTTGAACCTGTAACTATATAGAAAATAATTGTATTTGAATGTATATGCTTAACGTTACCTGTAAAGGAACATAAATAGTGATAGAGTAGTCTTTACAAAAACAAAATCTGTATGTTAATGATCTTTTTATTTGTTTCTATGTTGATATGTACAATAAAGAATTCTATCTGTACATATAAATGACGTGTTAAACGAAGTGAGAACTCACTGGAATGCTTAGCCGCTTACCCACAAGATCGACAGACCACGTAGGATCTTGCACTTGTCGTTCCATTAACATCTCACTCACGCACTACCAACGACAGGGATATATCGAGAAATGCCACAATTCACTTACACTTACAAGTGGCATACAATTCTTGACCATGACCACACCTACAGTAGTGCGCGACTAGAATGAGAACATTGATAATTGCATATTTTAAAACTTTAAAACCATCTGGAGAAATTTTAATGAGATATTCGTATAATCTTATAAAGGAAATTAAATTAAATTATTAAATTTCCTTTTCGTTTAGAACGATAAGGAGGTATTTAGATGATTTTTAATATCACGTTTTTGGTATTCGTTTTTTTTTCACAACCTTGGGCAGAGGTTTATCAGATAAACGAGATCGTATCAGAAAAGACATCAATTTGGGGTAGTTAGGTTAAATATGCCTGAATTAATATTTAAATAAATAAAAAGCATAAATGGATTATCAATTAAAATATAAAATCTTCTCTATAGTGTTTGTATTCCAAAGGAAATTGTATGAGCTTTTCAAATATATCAATCTCTATCCTGCATATATATGAGAGTAGTCAAAGACAAGTTAGTGTCAAAACACTCCGTTGAGTGCTTTCCGGCTGAAACTAGTGGCCAACTTAACACCACAATGACAAAAAATACCTCAATTACATTTAAATTTTGGCAAACGAATGTATTTTTGTGTGTTTATTATACTGACTACTGACTTCTGACTGACAGATAAGGCATCGCCGAAGCTACTGCGTCTATACAAGGCCACTGTAGAGCGTTGGGACAGCGACTGACAATAAATGCCAATCGCATTTAAAATCATACTGCATCCGACTGCGACTCGGGGAAACATTTAAATTTCAAAAATACAAATATTTTTCCTTTCTGGTAAGACAAAATGCGGCTTTGATTTCACCAATGTCTTGATATCGAGCGAACAGCAGTTAACGGAGTGTCTTGACACTAGGTTGTCTTAGACTATCCTGCTATGCGGGAAAGTGATTAAAAACAATTTCATCATTGTGCCCCCGTGTATTTTAAACGAAAAATTTGTATAAAAGAAAATTAAATTAAATTTTCAAATTTTCTTTTCGTTCAGGACGATAAGTGGATATGAAGACGATATTTGATGTCACGCTTAGAATATTTACAGTATACTAAATTTATTTTAATGTTCATTTACAAGAATCTTGGTAGAGTGTTATCAGTGATATATATATATATATATATATATATATATATATATATATATATATATATATATATATACATATACATATAAAGCGTGAAGCTAGTTTAAAAATATAATTTTTCCAATCGCTAATATACTCGGCTTTATTAGCTTCAGGCTTTTATTCTGCATAATATAGTACTTCCGGAACCTAGTGTAAAGGCACTCCGTACTCGAGCTTTCAGCCCAATTCGAGTCATTGCGTGTTGAGTGGTGGAACTCAACGCCGTCTTACCAGAGCGAGGACTTCCTCGCTCTGCGACAATTTAAACTATCTACACTTGTAGATAGTTTAAATATAATCATCCCTCTGAGTGGGAATCGAATTCGTAACCGATCACATTACGGTCAGACTGTCTGAATAATCTATGAAAAATAATTTCATTTAAAATTTTATAAGAAATGCTAATTATAGTCAACCAGATTTCAGCTATTAAAAAACGTATATAAATTAATACATATAAATTTGAACGCAGCAGAATTTGATCCTGCGCCCTCTGGAAACCTTCCAACCTCTCTTAGCGCAAAGCCATGAGTTCTACTACCGGCTGCGTCGAAATTCTTATACGTTTTGCTACAACTTATCAACGTTGTTAGAAATTTTTAAACATTTTGTTAGATTTTTTTTCATATCTTTTAAAACTTTAAAAATAGTAAAAAAAACAAATTTTAGAAGTTTAAATTTACATAAAATAAAGATGTCTGCAAAAAAACGTATGCATTTTCACTTCACTTGTACCAGAGCATCTAGTTGCAATTTAAACCAATTGTTCCTACTATAGCATATAACATTATTAGCAAGATATTTTAAAACCGCCGAACAGAATAGACACGAAATGTTACGCTCCAGTGCGCAGGACTTGCACCGTCGAACATTCGTAATGGTTGCGAGTTCAAATAGTTTAGTTTTAGGTCACTGGCTCTCAAAGTTGAATGAGACTGACTGTTCATGTTTATTTGTATATATGTATATACATACATACATACATACATACATACATACATATATATGGTTAAAATACCTATAGATTGTTAGCTATTGTGGTTCTGTGGACATAATCAAAATTTAAGTTGTTTTGATTATTTGTTATAACGTAGTGTTAATACTTCTCGAGGTCGGTGGTAGTGTGTCAGCGTAACTGTAGCGCAATCGGTTGTGGGTTCGATTTCCACACAAAGGAATGATTATATTTAATTATTTTCATTTCCTCGCTCTGATAAGACAAAGCACAGCGTTCAGTCCCGCCACTCAACACGCAATAAGTCGAATTCGGTGGAAAGCAGAGTACGGAGAATCTCGAAAGTAGGTACTTCCTGTCTACTCTGAATTTTTTTATTAACATAAATGACCTAGAAATACTATTTTTTTAGCTTCACTCTTTATTCCTTGCGGGGCAGTCAGAGAGGACGAAGTAACCTTCCTCCAGTACCACTTGTACAATATTTTCGAAGGTCAACCGATGTCTCCCGACCTATCGTTGTGAACTTTACCCATAAGAATTGCCAAAGAAAAATCATCCTTACAGCCCAAAGAACCTTATTACAAACTAAAGCAATCTACGCTAAGTAGTTTCAGCTATGTATTTTTAGTTTTATATAAAACAATTTTAAAAAACGTATAAAAATATGAATGCAGAGGAATTCGAACCTGTGCCACTCGGAAACCGTCCCAGTACTCTGACCGCTAAACCATACTTTCTACTACCGGATGTTAGCATTATAGAGTTAGTAGTTAGATTTTTAAATAACTAATATTGTCTAGTTTCTAAAAAGATTCTTGTATTGAAACACAATATAAAATACCATTTTATATGGAAAGTATAAGCACAATCGTACAATGGAATGTCTATTGGAAAACAGAATACAGGCTTATCTAACAAAAAGTCAGCGAACGTAAAGTGAAGTCAAAGATAAAATGAAATATTTTCGGAAAATATATCAAAATATCTCCTTCTTCAGTGCATATCTTTGTTATCGAGATATTTGTAGTTTTATTTCAGCTTTAATCAACTATTTTAAAGAGTAACCTAACCTGGTGATAAGTTCCATCATTTTTCCCCAGAACGGAATAGCGAGTGGTTTAGAATACCTCCCTAAATTACTTATTTTGATGTATCTTTCAGTGCTTGATAGCTGATATAATAAGGTTATTTTTTTAATTTATAGCTTCACGCTTTTATCTCCCATAGCAGGGTAGACAGGAAGTACCTAGTGTCAAGACACTTCCTACTTCGCTTTCCCGTGAATTCGAGACATTGCGTGTTGATTCGGCGGAACTCAAAGTCGTGTTTTGTCTTACCACGTAAGGAAATGCCAATAATTTAATTATATTCATCATCAAATGGGAATTAAAACCACAACCGATCGCGTTTACAGTCAGACGTTGCGTTTACAGTCAGAAGTCGAGAGTGCAGTTAATATATTAAAAATGCATTGAGTACAAAAAGAATTCTGTTCCCAAAGGGGGAAAAGATAATATTTTTAAATTATTTTCACATCTTTGCTTTAGTAAGGAAACGTGTGACGTTGAATTTGCCACACAATATAAAATATATTGATTTTCAACCGAGTATCTAAACTCTAGGTTGTCTCTGATAACTCTACTTTGCTAGATAAATCGTAGTATTTTACAGTATACATTACAGTCAGTATACGGTCGTGGTGCAGTGGGACAGTGTCTGACTGTAAACGCGATAGGTCGGGAGTTCGATTCTAACTCGAAGGTGTGATTATATTTAAATTATTGTCATTTCCTCGCTGTGCTAAGACAAAGTGCAGCGTTGAGTCCCACCACTCAACACGCAATGTCTTCAGTTCAGTGGAAATTGAAGTGCGGAGTGGCTTCACGCTAACTACTTTGCGTTTGGCCTTCTATACGGGAAAAATATCATATAAAATACATATATTGTAAACAACTTTCTCTAGTAATATCTTATATAGAATAACTATAGAAATGATCAAGCATTGGCACAAATATACAGAGCTTTATAAAGACTGACTTGCGGGTCACATATTAATGCTCCAATATATTCTACAAATAACATAAAATCTTGCCTCAAGCATTTGGGATGAAAATCATATGAAGTAATATTTTTGCCTTATGTTACATTTATTTGTGTATTGACTATTTAGGCCGGTCATGGCGTAGTGGGACAGTGTCTGACTGTAAACGCGATTAGTTGTAGATTCGATTCCCACGGATATGGGATTATATTTTAATTATTGTCACTCCTCGCTCTGGTAAGACAAAGTGCGGCGTTCTAACACGCAGTCTCGAATTCGATTTAAAGCGAAGTACCGAGTATCTTGACAAAAATTAGAAGCTAAAGACTATTTTTTATTTATAAGCACGTAAAAGTTCATTTTACATTTGTAAAAACCCGACGTTTCGAACACTTTACAGCAATCGATGATCACAGGTCCTTTCTTTTTTCATCGTGTCTTCCAGTCAATACTGTTTCACATAATAAGATCTTTGATTTTTGTGATTTTTATACATTTTTAATTAAACTATTCTAAACGAATTAATCGCGTATATTATGGCCACAGATAGACTACCATGACTACCACGGACTAGTTACGTACGTATTTTTGAATGCCAAACTATCGGTTAATAATAATAATAAAATATTTGAAATTAAAACATTGTGTGATGATAGCGGAGCTTAACACCGCAATTTGTCTTACCAGAGCGAACAAACGAAAACGCCTAAACATAAAAATAAACCAATCTAATCTACTTAATACATAGTAGAGTTCCTAATATTAATCCGAAAGGCATATATTCATACCATATATCAGTTCAGCGTTATGACAAGAATAATGTTATTTCAACATTATTATAAATGTGATTTTGTTTGCCAAAAACACTTTTATTCATATATAAATTGTCAACCCATTATGGTACTTTATGTAGAATATTAAGAGGCCGGTCGTGGCGCAGTGGGACAGTGTCTCTAGTCAATCAACCGTTTGTGGGTTCGATTCTTACTAGAGGAATGATTATATTTAAATTTATTTTCATTTCCTTACTGTGGTACGACAAAGCGCGGCATTGAGTTCCGCAACTCAGCACAATTACCCCAATTTAGCGGAAATTGCCTGTTCGGGGATAGAAGCTTCAAACTCAAAAAAATGTAAAATTTTTGTATTATCTAGCGAAGGAGTACAAAATTCGGCACAATTCTAATTTGTATGAGAAGTGACAGTAAATATTTCTAACTATATATGGTCAAAAATTATTAAAATTAACAATTTAGTAAACAATTTGAATACTTTAAAAGTATTATAATGTTTATATGTTTTCTTAAAATGCTTTTCATGTTATGTTCTAGTTATGTAAATAGCGCTTTAAAAATATAAAGAATATTTGCTTATACGTGAAAGGTTATTATGGCTTACTGGGGCAATATATATCTTACTGTAAACACGATATGCTGTTGATTCGATTCTCACTTGGGGTAAAACTTATATTTAAATAATTTTCGTTTCTTTGCTCAGTTAAGACAAAGCGCAGTTCAAAGTGACAACACGAAAATTCTCGAATTTCAGGCGGAATGGTCAACGAAGTGCCTTGACACTAGGTTGTTAGAATGCGGGATAAAGCGTGAAAAAGTAGCGTGAAACGTGAAACAAAAATGACATTTTTAAATAATAATTACCGTTGTATTATTTATTGAAAACAATTGAAAAATTTTATATAGTATGTATGTATGTATTAATAATGTAATTCTTTAATCTCTTACAAAGGCACAGAGCCATATGAAAGAAACGCTGTTTAAATATTTTAGACTAACACCGTGTTTAGGGGTTTTTGTGTCGATGATATTCAGGCGACGTGAATATATACGTATTACATATTTACATCCGCTTTCATGTTGCACTGAAATACATACATATATTTTGGCTTCATATATTTACACGCAGCGTTAAATTCTGCCACACACACAAGTGAAAAGCGGCAATAAAATCTTGACGAACTATTTTGACATTACAGTATCTCTGACTACCCTACTACCCTTAATATATATATATATATATATATATATATATATATATATATAAATATTATAGAGGCTGGTCGTGGCGCAGTGGGACAGCATCTGACTGTAGCGTGATCGGTTGTGGGTTTGATCTTCACTCGGGGGAGTAATTATATTTAAATTATTTCCACTTCCTCGCTCTGGTAAGACTAAGTTCGGCGTTGAGTTCCACCACTCAACACGCAATGTCTCGAATTCGGTGGAAAGTAAAGTACGGAGTGTCTTGACACTAGGTACTTTCTGCCTACCCTGCTATGCGGGATAAAAGCGTAAAGATAAATAAATAACTAAAGTATTAAGCACACTGTCGCAGGAGATGTACAAACTTTAATAATATATTACCAATATCAGTCCTACATTTGACTCCAATAGTAAATGGGAAAGTTTTGAACATTTCCCGTTTAATTTGAACTTTTAAAATGTAACAAATGTACGAGCAAAAACAGAATTTTAAATAAAGTATTTATAAAATCTCTGCAATCTACATGCTAGTAAAAATTTGTATCAAAAGCTTGTTTGTACGTTTAAAAGGCTAAACTAGTGCGGTGAACTATGTTTATATTGTATTTTTTTTCATATATTTGCCCTTTATCACGCATAGCATGGACAAACTAGTGACAAGACATGTTCTCTGCTTTTCGCCTATAATAAAGATATGGCCGCGAAATCAATCCCACAATTCGTCTTATCAGGGTGGAGAAATGTAAATAGTGCTTGTTTTTAGCAATATAATAAGAATTAGTATATATATGTGTATATATATATATATATAGCCTGGACTTAGGAAGCTGAAATTTGGAATGTGGCTTTGAGAAATATAGGGAAGCACTAAGAGAGGATATCCCAAAAATTCCTGCGGGAGTGACATAAAGACCACTCAAATGAATTTGTTAACATTATTTACTATAATTATGTAAAAGCTGCCACTTTTGATAGTAATATTTTATTATTAAAGCTATTTTATTAAACCTAGAGAGCTTTTTAAAGCTCTCAACGATACCAAATGCACTTATGAAGGAGTATAATATATAACAGTATAATATTTGAATCTTATTGCTTATGCAAAAGTAAGTTTGTCCGTCTGTCTGTGACATCATTACAGCCAAACCGACTGTACTAGATTGTGATGAAATTTCATACAAAAATACTTGAGAGCAATAAGGCGACATGGCTTTTTTTATTATATTCTTCTTAATTTTTAGGCATTTTATTGTTTTACATTATCGACGTGGACGAAGCCTCGTACAAGGCCTTAGTATTATATAAATATACACAAGACCCTTACTAGCCATTTTTCTAATCGTTTTTTTTAGACAAGACAAGTGACAAGTGGTTCAATTCCCAAACGATAGAGATCTTGCTTGATGTGACTTGTACTTTAGGTAAAAATTAATAAACATTATTATATTTATTCATTTTAGGCCTAAATAAAGTTTTAAATTTGTATTCATAAAATTGAACGATCGATACTTGTTCGTTCAATTCTTAATTGGCATTGAAAGTTTATGTTTCAAGCATAGAAAATATTTTCAATGTAGTGGAATGCAATGAACAGTTTTCAATATCTATGTTTCATTCTCTTCATTCTTTTCATAATTTATTAGAGGAAATAAAAGGAATTTATTTTAAATGAAACTATTTTATATGAGACTATTTTAAATGGTTTAGTTGCGTATTTTTCAGTACACCAGTTCAGTCCAGTCCGGTAAAGTGTTCGTAACGTCGGGTTTCCTAATATATATTATCGAATACCAAAGTGTGTAAAAATAGTTAATAGCTTATATCGCCTTTGACTTTATATTAGAGATGAGTACACATATAAAAATATCTAATTTAGTTGTAGATATTATTGTATTACCTCAACATATCATAAAAACATTTTTACAGTATGCTTTTAAACACAATACAAAAATATTTAAAAAAAAAATAAAAATATAAAAATGATGAACGGATTTGAACCCGCGCCTCTACTAAACCTTATATACTTGTTACAATTCATTTTTGTTGTATGTTGAGAGATATTCACAAATTTATGAAACTCAAAAATTTTTTCTAAGTAATAATCATTTGAAAATAGATAATGCTATTTAAATAAATATTTTACTATTTATAGAGTGTTTTTTTACACTTGGGTTTCAAAGATAATTTTTAAAAATATTTTGTAATTCTAAGTATGGAATAACTAACAAATTAACACATATAATTCTATCTCTACTATACAACGAACAGCTTATATCAGCTTATAAGCCGTGGATATAATATACAACAAATATTATAAGAATGAAGTATTTTTTTTGTAATGTGTACACATTGAATAAAATTAAAATTTCATCTATTCCTTCACTTTTCACACACTTTCAGGCTTGGTTTATATATATTAAAGATAACCTAAAATATGTAAAATTCATCATTTTCAAAATATTTTTTAAAAAAACGTATAAAATTATTTGATCACAGCGGGATTCAAACCCACGACCCTTGGAAACAGTCCAAGCAGTCTCATCACTAAGCCATGCGTTTTACTACCAGCTGCGTATATAAAATCATTTAAAAAAAATGATTAGATAAATCCCAAATATTTGTATATGTATATTTTTCTATTAAACATATGTTATAAATATATTATAAATAAATTGACTTCATACAACCTAACTCTATATAATTCCTTACATATAAATATAAACTCACCATAAAAAGCTCCAAACTAAACTTTCACATCCACACGTAACACAGCACAAATCGCAATTTCGTTGCCCCTTCAGTACAGTACCTACCCCCGGGTCGGTTGTACATAGACTGAAGCCTTAGCTTTCCCGCGCAGAATCAACAATCTGCAAAGTTACTTGTAAAAGTATTTTCATTTACAGTTTTCAGTTGGAAAATATTTAGGTAATAATATGTTATAACTATTTGTTTAGTTTCATGGATTTTTTGGATTTTTTGTCCATATTCTCTATAGGGGCTGTATCCCTTTATGTTCATATTAAAGTGTCTATACTAAAATTTTATTAATGTTATCGTTCAATTTTTTCATAATTTTTCGTAAAATGAGGTAGGTAGAGAGAATTTAGTGGTTTTTGTCAATTGAACAGTCAATGGAGTGTTTTCACACTAGATTTCTTTGACTACCCTGTTAAACGGAATAAAGCGCTTCTTTGCTTCTTTTCATTCACTATGGACTTATTGTCCTTACTTTTCACTATTTAGTAGTTCTTTCATTATTTTTTTTATTCAGAATAATATTTGAATTAAGCCTTATATAGCAACAAAAATGAACTTCCTAGCCGAAAATGTTTCTTGATGTTCCTAGTATTATATTACCTGATCTTCAAATCTTATAAGTATATCTATATATACTTATAAGAAAAAAATATATAATAAAGATATAATATTTAAATAGTATAAGTTTGATTTTATTAACCAAACTCAATTATGCTTCCTTTTATCATAATGAAAAGCTTTTAAAACTCACGAAGTCGCGCTTCGTAAATTCAATTATATGATTTCCAATACAATCTGTCTTACCATACATATGTTTTCCGTTTTACGTAAGGCAAAAAGTGTAAATGTGTTATCGCAATTATTAATATATACTGGTAATTTTTTTTTCAATCAGGAATTGAAAATAATTTGAAAATTCCCCTGTATGGGAATCAAACCTAAAACCATTGTATTTACAGTCAGAACGTCCCATGATAAACTCCACTTTATAAGGCGTAGTATGACAGAGTCTAACTGTAAGCGTGATTGGTTGTGGGTTCGATTCTTATTCGGGGGAATAATTATATTTCAACATATTTTCATTTGCTCGCTCTGCTAAGATAAAGCATCCTGTATAACATATCGGACACTGGTCAGTCAGGTATGTTATACAGAGTGTCTGTAAAACACATTGCTATTTGTCTACTAACATCGTAAAATAAAGGATATATATAAAGATATTTTTCATGTGCAAAAATTACACACGCAAATGGCTTGTGCAGGGCCCAAGAGAAATTGGCTTGAATATTTTACATTTGCTCCAAATATAGAGGACTCCTTTCAGAAGGTACTGTTCTAAGAAATGATCTTTCTATATAAGTTTTAAATACAAGCGGGTATAAAATTGTATGAAATATAGAGTAGAGAAATTGATCACCAAATCTTCTTTGTTTCCTATGTTTTATTTACTTGCAAAAAATCTTTTTTATTCGTAATTTTTATTGATTTTAATTGAAACTTTATATACAGACCATGTATCTTTGAAAATGGACTACTGCATACAGCCAGATACCTTGTATTTTCGTAAAACTATTTAAAATATATAAAAATTATTTTTTTCTCCAAATATATAAAAAATAAACCGAATAATAAATGGAAATGTAAGCAATAAAAGGTAGATGGAAGAATCTAGAAATGAAGTCCTGAGTTAGAAAATATCTCTAAATTTGACGGGATCTTGCAATTTGACGCGATTTACGCTTGAGATAAATTGGAGTTACTTCACGCCTTATAAGAAAGTACTGTGTTGCGTTATATAACATGGTAAAAAAGAAAATGACGTCATTGCTTGTATCAGATTCTGATAGTTATTGGTTCGATGCCTTATTGGGGTTAAAAATATTTGATTTTTTTAGCTTCATGCTTGTATCCTGTATAGCATGGTAGACAGAAAGTACCTAGTGGCAGGATACTCCGTACTTCGCTTTCCACCGAATTTGAGACATTGTGTGTTGAGTGGTGGAACTCAACGCCGCACTTTGGCTTACCGGGGCAAGGAAGTGAAAATAAACATGGTCACTCCCCCGAGTGGGAATAGAAGCCACAACCGATCGCGTCACCAGTCAGACGCTGCCCCATATGCTCCATAACCGGCCTCAATATTATTTTGTAGTTTATATTTGTATTAGACAGGTATCATGTGTACCATGAGGTACAGGGTCAACATCTGACTGTAAACACAATTGGCTACGAGTTCTATTCCAACTCGGGGTACAATTATATATGTCTTTTTTTTTCTCCGCTCTATTAAGATATCAAATCGTTACTAGATACAGGGTATATAAATATTAAAAAAACCATAAATATACCAACTCTTGGTAATATTGTTTCTATTATCGGGATTCGAAGTCACGACAATCAACGATACAGAGCACCGCGTTTCGAAACGTTTCAATTACAACGGCTAAGAGAATTATCCTACTAAATTAAGCAAAGTGTTTCAGATTTATGTATATTAATTAATTTTCTTCGCAAGTATTCAAATAAAATGGTACGGTGAAAATAGCTGGCATTTTTATATATGGAAATATGATAAGCTCGGAAAATGTTATTAATTGTGTGCTCAATGCAATACTTTCTGTCTTTCCAGATATAGCTGATGATTTTAATCTTTTTAGCTTGGCGCTTTTATCCCGCATAGCAAATAGGTAGGAAGCACCTAGTGTCTTGACACTCCGTACTCCGCTTTTCGTAGAATTCGAGACATTGCGTGTTGAATGGTGGAATTTTTTTTAGCTTCACGTTTCTTATCCTGCTATGGGAAGACAGAAAGTACGTAGTGTCAAGACACTCCATGCTTCGCTTTCAAAGGCGCACTTTGTCTTACTCTAGCGAGAAAGTCAAAATAATTTTAAATATAATCATAAATTCCCAAAGTGGGGATCGAACCCACAACCGGTTGCGATTACAGTCAGACGCTATCAAATCACGCCACGACCGGTGGAAGAATGTAAATAAAAAAATATATATTATAGCCAATATGATATTTAGGAAATGAGTAAATTTTTTATTTAAGTTGTATTAGGTATATATTGACGTAGTTTATTTCAATGGAGGGTTCGATTCCCAGCCAGGTGGATATTTATGTCTGAAAGATTTTTGTTACAGTTTTCTGAAAAATAATACTATAATCTAGACATTGTGCAGCGTTGGATGTCAACATTCTTGATATTGATATAATTTCATGCTGTATATCAAAGTCTATAGAAAAACAAAGTACGAGTTGATACGATTACTTGTGTAAGGCATACTTATTATAATAATAGACATTTCCCTCATAGAGAAAGAATGAAGTGTCTATATTAAAAACATTTTGCGTAGATTAGTGAAACTTTACGCCGTATTTTGTCTTATTATACAAATATATCTAACTAAGTTTAAAATTAGAAATTTTTATAAATTCTGGTTGTAACAATCATGTTTGCGTCTACTCTAGATAGCCTATTATTCCGTAAATGCCTATAATATTATAATATATGATATGAAAAAAAATCTATTCTTAGCTTCTTTCTCCATTTTTC
This sequence comes from Dryadula phaetusa, assembly GCA_032432895.1. Lineage (NCBI taxonomy): Eukaryota > Metazoa > Arthropoda > Insecta > Lepidoptera > Nymphalidae > Dryadula > Dryadula phaetusa. The sequence continues at coordinate 3,871,040 of JAOYRS010000017.1, read as the reverse complement.
GCTGTCCTGTTTCTCCGTCTGTCCGTCTGTCCGTCTATCCGTCATGGCGTGTTGGGTGACTGTGCAATGACCGACCTAATATTAATTCTTTCAATTTCTTTTCCATTGACTTGGTCATTCAACACGCAAAGTCTCAATTTCTTGACACTAGGTTATTTCTGACTACCCTGCTATGCGGGATAAAGTCCGTCCGTCATGGAGTGTTAGGCGGCGGTCTCCGAAAAAATTATTTTTAGCAAAATGGTCTTAAAAACTTATTTGGCAGTAAGGAGCAGGCAGTAGGCAACAGGCAGCAGGCAGCAGGCAGCAGGCAGCAGGCAGTAGGTTTCACTTAGTATACGTCCAAATTAAAAGACGAGTTTTTATTTTCACGTTTGTTATAATCATAGTTAGATATGAAGTATTCTTCTTAATATATGATATTTACTATTAAGTTACTTAAATATTTATTAAAAAAACACGCTTTTTCTCGGTGTAACATAGTGTGTAGAAGCGGAAATCAACGCCGCGCTTTGTCTTGCCAGAGCGGAAAGAGACTCAAACCCGCGACCAATAGCAATTACAGTCAGATATTTTCCAACTGAGTCTTTATGGTCATTGAATACAAATTATTCAAGTAACATGTATTTAGAAAATAATTCATTATTAAGAAAATAACTCTACATAAAATACTATTTAAATATTTAGACACTTACTATGTAAACGATTTCAGCTTACTTGACAAGATAAGTTCGAAAACAACGAGTTGAAAACAATACAACGGCTGGTCGATGACCTATTAGATTTAGAAGATACCCATGTGTATATATTAAAGATTTAAGCAATACAAAGTTAATTTATAGTTGAAATTATTATAATATCTATATTATTATTATTCTATTTATCTATATTATTTTCTTCTTAGTTTTACGCTTTTACCCCGTACAGCTGGGTAGATAGGAAGTGTCAAGACAATCCGTACTCCGCCTTCTGTCGATTTCAAGACATTGCGTATTAAGTGGTGGAAGTCAACGCCGCTTTTTTTCTTACCTTAATTTAAATATAATCATTCCCTCAAGTAAGAGTCGAACCCACAAGTAGTTACGTTTACAGCCAGTTGCTGTCCCACTGCGCCACGACCAGCCTAATATTAATTAGTGAAGCAATGTCTTGGACACTAGGTTATCTCTGACTACCCAGCTATGTGGAATAAAGAGTGAAGCTGCTCTTTATGAGAACTAAGCGGACAAATGGGTATAAAATTTAATTATAGAAAAGAATTGTTTTTTCTTATAGCATTTATACCAAAACACAGTACATTGGACATATGCAATGCTAAAGGATTTTGTGTGCCAAGAAGGCATAAATTAACATTTAATTATTATTAATCGTAATTAAACACTAATTTACATCTTTAAGTGCAATTTTTATAGTAACAAACTCATATTTTTAGTAGAGGAAATTGCTAGAGTTATCTATCTATACGAGAAGCGCTCAACTCAGACTAGACCTAAAAGCTTCACAACAGCTAATTGCTTTAGGAACATAGCTTTTATACTCGGAGGGTATGAAAATAGACTATTCTAATGTTGATAACCATTTATAACTGCACTTGCTATTACCTTGGATATGCTCGCGTTGATACTTCAAGATTGTCCATGACAATAAGTCATTGTTAACGAAATTTGTTTATAAATAGGTAATATTAGATATTAGTCCTAAATATCATTAACTAAAGGGATGATATTTAATCTAAATAGTTATGTTTTAAATGGAGTCATTCAGTCAGTAAAATATTAAATAAATGCTAATTGACCCCTTCTTAACACGCAAAATGCGTGTATGCTTTTGCAGTGTGTATGTCGTACGTATCATAATGTCTAGGTATCTAGGTAGCTTCACGCTTTATTCCGCATAGCGGGGTAGACAGAAAGTACCTAGTGTCAAGACACTCCGTACTTCGCTTTCCACCGAATTCGAGACATTGCGTGTTGAGTGATGGAACTCAACGCCGCACTTTATCTTTACCAGAGCGAGGAAGTATCGTAATGCATGTTGTATAAAAATTATAAGAAAAAAAATTCTCACTTCTTTACTATAATTAAATTTTATATACATTCGTTCGCTTAGTTCTCATAAAAAGTAGCTTCACTCTTTATCCCACATAGCAGGGTAGTCAGAGGTAACCTAGTGTCAAGACATTCAGGTTGCTATCTACCCTAAATCGAGACATTGCGTGTTGAGTGGTGAGTAAACGGAAAAGGAGTTGAAAAATTATCTTTCTTTAATTAATGTTAGGTCATGGCACAGTGGGACAGCGACTGGCTGTAAACATAACTGCTTGTGGGTTCGACTCTCACTTGAGAGGATGATTATAATTAAATTAAGGTCAGTTCCTCACTCTGGTAAAACAAAACGCGGCGTTGACTTCCGCCACTTAATATGAAATGTCTTGAAATCGACAGAAAGCGGAGTACGGAGTGTCTTGACACTAGATATTTCCTTTCCTCGATGTCTATTTAAGTCAGCAATTAAAGCTACACGAGGCTCTTTTACTCGTTCACTTTCAAATATATAAAGGTTGTGTTCGGTTCTGCCTATGTTACTAATTACGACGTTATTATGATTATAATTTTTTCCACATATTACATTTGTATGTTCAAATATAATAATACAAAAGAGGCCATCGTGGTACATTAGTAGAATATTTGTCTGTAACCACGATTGGTTTAGAATTCGATTCCAAATTAAAGAAATGACTATACTTTAATAATTATCAGATCTCTGCAGCAGCCCTGAAATTAGGTGGTATATGAATACCCTGTTACGTGTGATAAAGCGGAAGATCATCATGTTTTCTTCGTCCAAAATGTATTTCACTCTGTTGGGACAAAAGGCGGTGTTGAGTTTTGAAAATTTTAATAGTGTAAAAGTATTTTAATAGTGTAAGAGTTCCACCATTCAACACGCAATGTCTCGAATTCGGTGGAAAGCGAAGTACGGAGTGTCTTGTCACTAGGTACTTTCTGTCTACCCTGCTATGCGGGATAAAGGCGTGAACACACACACATACATCCCATTGAAGTATGATATCACAACTAGTTATAAAAGTCCAAGCGCTCGTTAAATTCACTGCTAATCTTACGGCCATTAAAGCTATCTCGTTCTTACACAAGAAGTGGAGATTTATTAAAATGTCGAAGGTTAACAGCATTTACGATTATTAATTTTCATATGAAATGTATAATTCTTTTAGTTAAAAGTTTCTGGCCATTGCGGCGCAGTGAGATTGAGTCTGACTGTAAACGCGATTGGTTGTGGGTTTGATATCCACTCGAAGGGTTGATTAGATTTAAAATTTATTCTCATTTCTCTAGTCTATTTAGTTAGCCACTTAGCACACGCTGTCTTAATTTCGGGTGGAAAGCAGTTACCAGAGTATATTCACACTAGGTTTTCTTGGCTACCCTACTATGCCGTATAAGGAGTGCAGCTGAAAAATATTTTTATTGGATTCTGAGTAGATCATACTCTTATAGTGTGACAGCTTTTGATTATAAAGACATTGATTGTTGGTTCGATTCTTTCTTTTTTTTTATGGAAAAAGGAGGCAAACGAGCCGAAGTGCCACGTGATGCCAAGTGTTCACCTTCTCACATGGACATTTACAACAATAGTCAGATAGATGGGAATAGGGAAAGGCGACATGATATCGAATTAGAACACATCAGAGGATTGACCACCTACCACCTACTGGGTTACAATGGCTTTTACGGGACGCTAACCAGCAGTGGAGGGAGTGGATTCTACCCCGTCCCCTCCTTAGACGGAATGGTTACATTTCAACTATATCTCTAGAAAAAACGGTGTTGAGTTACGCCATGCATATTTCATTGTATCAAATTCGGTCAGAATTTGGTAGAGCTCAAACTAAATTCGTTATGTAAAAGACATTGTGTATTCATTTATGAGTAATATTTATATTATTTATTTAATGTTTTACACATACATTGTTAAAAAATATTTTTATAGACTTATACCTAATAATTATGTATTTTAACTTAGCCATATGTCATATTCGTAAAAGAAAGACAGTAATTTCACGCTTTTTCCCGCATAGAAGTGTAGTCAGAGATAACCTTGGGTCAAAACACTTCGTTGACTTTTTTCCGCACGAAATTGAAGATTGTATGCTGAGTGGTAAACTTAAAATTGCACTTTGTTTTACCGTAGCAATGAAATGAAAATAAATCACTCCCCCGAGTGGGGATCGAACCCATAACCGATCGCGTTTACAATCAGACGCTGTCCCACTGCGCCACGAACAATTAATAAAATAAATTTGATTTATCAAATCAGCATCTATAATCATTAAACACTTTAAATATAATATTTGGTTTACTATAAAGTATAATAAATAGCAATAATTTCAAATTACAAAAACAATAACATAAAACTCACTAATAAGATCTTAATTTTCGCGATTTTTACATATTTTAAATGAAATTATTTTAAACGAATTAATCGCGTATATTTTGGCAGTACAGATGGCGGTAGTTTTATATAATTTTTGTATGAACTGACAGACGAATACCACCACAGTCTACTAGTGACCACGGACTACTGTAAAGTGTTCGAAACGTCAGGTGTCCAAAATGTATTTTCGAATACCAAAATATACGCGATTAATCCGGTTAAAATAGTTTCATTTAAAAAAAAAACCTCATTAATTCTAATAATCACATAATGTTAAAATTTTACTTGTAATTATGAAACCTTTTTGAAAAAACGTATAAAAATTTGAACGCAGCGGGGTTCAAACCCGCGCCTCATGGAATTGGGTTGGGTTCGAATCTCGCTGCGTTCAAAATTTTTATAAATTTTTTCAAAAATGTTTTCTAATCCTAAGTGTGGAATGACACTTTAAAAATAGTAAATATTAATTATGAAATCTATGATATTTCTAAGCATCGCTATAAAACTACTGGGAAAGAATTTCATAGGACTATTTGTATAACTTTTATTTGATTAAAATTGTTTGAGATAGTTTTAATAAAGTTTGAACACTTCGATGAATTCTGAAAGGTGAAGTCAGTTCAAATTGGGGTACATTAAAACATACCAAAATTTTGATACTCATCTGCTTAGTGTCAGTCGGGATGCAGTGGGACAGCGTCTGACTATAAATGCGATTGATTGTGGGATTGATCGGGGGAGGGATCGATTATATTTACTTTCTCGCTCTGGTAAGATAAAGTGCGGCATTGATAACCATCATTCAACACGTAATGTCTTGAATTCGGTGGTTAGCAAAGTATGGAGTGTTTTGACACTAGGTACTTTCTGTCTATCTTACTATACGGGATAAAAATCGTGAAACTAAAAAAAATCTATTCAGCTTCAAGTTTCTTGAAGTTGAATAATTGTGTATCGAGGATCTTTGTGTTACTCAACGCCGTACAAAGTCTTACCAGAGCGAAAAAATCAAAATAATATAATTATCTACTATTTTATATATAACACGTACAGTCATAATTTCAATATATTTAAAAGTAATTTAAATAACATTAATTCAATTTAGTAATTAAAATGTATAAAGTACACATTTCTTTAATGAAGAGCACATCAAACTAGACTTTAATCGATTTAGTTACAACTAAATGGGACGTAATTGCTTTCGTCTGATCAGAGACTTTACGATCCCAGTGTACTCGTACTAGTATAGTTTTATATACAATGTAACAAATTAACCTTACCTAAATATTTGGTACTTTGTTACTAAAACTATTATTGATTTAATTTTAATTATCAAGTAAGAAATGTTAGAGGCCCATCGTGGCGTAGTGGGACAGTGTGTGAATGTAAACGCGATCGGTTGTGGGTTCGATCCCCACTCGATTATATTTAAATTATTTCCACTTCCTCGCTCTGGTAAAAAAAGTGCGGCATTGAGATCTACGACTCTATATGCAATGTCTTGAATTCAGTGGAAAGCGAAGTACGGAGTGTCTCGACACTAGGTACTTTCTGTCTACCCTGATGCAGGGTAACAGGGTAACACTGCATCACGACTGACACTAAGCAGATGAGTATTAAAATTTTGGTATGTTTTAATATACCCCAATTTGAACTGACGTCACCTTTCAGAATTCATCGAAGTGTTCAAACTTTATTAAAACTATCTGAAACAATATTAATTGAATAAAAGTTACATAAATAGTCCTATGAAATTCTTTCCCAATAGTTTTATAGCGATGCTTAGAAATTCTATAGGTTTTTATAATGACAAGTAAAATTTTAACATTATATTATTATTAGAATTAATGAGTTTTATTTTAAATGAAACTATTTTAACCGGATTAATCGCGTATATTTTGGTATTCGAAAATACATTTTTGGACACCTGACGTTTCGAACACTTCACAGTCCAAGGTCACAGGTAGGCTGAGGTGGCATTGGTCTATCAGTTGATACAAAAATTAATTATATTAAACTACCGCCATCTGTACTGCCAAAACTGAAATTATTTTAAACTTTAAATTAATTTCATTTAAAATGTGTAAAAATCGGGAAAATCAAAGATCTTATTAATGAGTTTTATGTTATTGTTTTGTAATATGAAATTATTGCTATTTATTATACTTTGTTGTAGGCCCACTATTATATTTTTTTTATTTAAGGATAATAGTTGCTGATTTGATAAATCAAATTTATTTTAGTCAATTGATGTATTTGTAAAATGGAGTTGCTGATTTGATTAATAAATGTAAAGCATAAAAGGAGTTGAATAATAAGAAATCAGGTATTCAATGTTTGCACTTTGCTTAGTCCAGCCAACGAATATAAGGTAGTTCTTAAAAAATAAAATGGATGTAAATGAATAAAGGAATAAAGTAAACTACCCAAAGTGTTAAATATGATTAGTTTAATGTTAACTATAATATTGATTATAGTGATGTCAATTGATCATTATTTTTATACGTTTTTTAAACCTGGAGAAAGTCTAACTGTAAATGCGATTGATTGTGGGTTCAATTCCCACTCGGGGAAATTATTATATTTAAAATTTTATTTCATTTCGTTGCTCCGGTAAAACAAAGCGCCGCTTTAAGTTTACCGCTGCTGGTTATCGTCCCGTAAAAGCCGGGTAACCCAGTAGGTGGTAGGTAGTCCATCCTCTGACTGGCTCGCAACCGATATCATGACTAAAACGATCAGCCAAATATCTAATGTGTTTTAATTCGATATCATGTCGCCTTTCCCTATTCCCATCTATCTATTTCACAGTTGGCAACGCATCTACAAGACTATTGTTGTAAATGTCCATGTGAGAAGGTGAACACTTACCATCACGTGGCCCTCCGGCTCGTTTGCCTTCTTTTTCCATAAAAAAAAGAAAGAATCGAACCAACAATCAATGTCTTTATAATCAAAAGCTGTCACACTATAAGAGTATGATCTACCCAGAATCCAATAAAAAATATTTTTCAGCTGCACTCCTTATACGGCATAGTAGGGTAGCCAAGAAAACCTAAGTGTCAAGAACTCCGGTAACTGATTTCCACCTGAAATTAAGACAGCGTGTGCTGAGTGTCTAACTCGATAGACTAGAGAAATGAGAATAAATTTTAAACGTAATCAACCCCTCGAGTGGATATCAAACCCACAACCAATCGCGTTTACAGTCAGACTCAATCTCACTGCGCCACGATGACCAGAAACTTTTAATTAAAAGAATTATACATTTCATATGAAAATTAATAAACGCAAATGCTGTTAACCTTCGACATTTTAATAAATCTCCACTTCTTGTGTAAGAACGAGATAGCTTTAATGGCCATAAGATTAGCAGTGAATTTAACGAGCGCTTGGACTTTTATTACCAGTTGTGATATCATACTTCAATGGGATGTATGTATGTGTGTTCACGCCTTTATCCCGCATAGCAGGGTAGACAGAAAGTATCTAATGTCAACACCATCCATACTTCGATTTCTATTGGAACTCAACCCCGCATTTTGTCTTATTAGAATGAGAAAGGGAATATTATTTAATAAATAAAAAATAATACTCCACCGAGTGGGAATCGAACTTGACACTAGGTACTTTCTGTCTATCCTGTTGCAGGGTTATACACATATATATATATATATATATATATATATATATATATATATATATATATATATAGCCACTATAGGGCTAATTAACAACAAAATACCTGGGAGTTATATAATGCCCTCATTATTCTCCTTAAAATTATTGCTTTAATAGCTTCTTCTGTAACAACGTCCACCGGGACATTACTAAATCAATTTATATGAAACAATCATGAAATAGATCCCGCGGGATCGATATGGAAAGGCTCGACAGTGTTGCCTTTCATTATTAATATGATATTATTATAGAAAATTTTAATTTTGTTAAATTCTCACGTTTCTTTGTGATGTGTTTATTTTCCGATTTATTCGATACTTGATTCCACCTGCAGCTTCGTCCACGCTATATGTTAATAAAAAATATATTTTATAACAATTAAATCACACGTCATTATTTTAAATTGAAGTCTATATGTTTTTCTGATAACCTATATTAATGTAAAATTTTATCCAAATCTATTTAGTAGTTTTTGTGTGAAAGAAATACAAACATTCATCCCCATAACCTTTCGATTTATAATATTAGCAAGATTAGGTACCGACCAGTTTAAATAAAATTAATATTAACAATATGAATATTATAAGTATTGTTGAGGCCGGTCGTGGCGCAGTGGGACAGCGTCCGACTGTAAATACGATCGGTTGTGGGTTCGATCCCCACTCGGGTTAGTGATTATATTTAAATTATTTTCACTTCTTCGCTCTGGTAAGACAAAGTGCGGCGTTGAGTTCCACCACTCAACACGCAATGCCTCGAATTCGATGGAAAGTGAAGTACGGAGTGTCTTGACACTAAGTACTGTCTGTCTATCCTGCTATGCGGGATAAAAGCGTGAAGCTAAAAAAATGTTTTGATAAATTGTCTTTTTAATTGTTTTTGTTGATGAAAACCGAGTGCCTATTCTTGTCATTGTATACATACATTTCTCTTCCACAACTTAATTACTTAAAATCTTCTGATCATACCAGCTTGATCAAGGAAGGAAATTGAATTATCAAGGAAATTTGATATATTATATTTGCGTTATTCTCTATAACTGAATTAATATGAGAGATCATCGTGCAATACTGCAACGGCTGTCTGTAATAGGGCATTGGTCATGGGTCTTACTCTTACGGGGAGAAATGATTTTATTAATATAAAATTTATTTCCATTTCTTTGTTCTGATAACAAAAAGGGTAGCGTTGAACACGCCAACTAACATGAATGTGTCTATTTCCAATGGAAAGCAGTCAACGGAGTGTCAACCCTGAAATGCATAATGAAACGTGAAGCTGGTTTTTTTTAATAAAAAAATATATTATGAACAAGACTACTGCTTATATAAATTCCTCTATTAAAACAATTGAACTCTACTCGAATGTTAACAAAATATACAACACAAATACGAATAGAACCTTAATGAAATGACATCTGGCCCTTACCTTACAATATTGTAACGTTACCAAGTTACGTGGCTATGAAACTTTACAGCGACGTAAATGTCAAAATCAACATATACAGTTTCAACTAACAAAGTTACCTTCTAATATAAACTACATAGTTGCATGCTAGAGTTATCCTAAGCATAGATTTATAGTATAAGCGGCAACTGCAGTTATATTGGCTGACATTATTTTACTATGGTTAGCAAATAGTTTAACGTAATAATGTGCTTTTCTTCATTTTTTTTGTTGCTAAGTTTTTTTCTCGTTTTAATTTTTTGAAACATTGCGCTAAGTGGTGTAATCCAGCTTTTGCCTACTTAAATAAATTATAATTATTTACATATAATTATTTCCTCAATAGGGAATCGAACTTATAACCATTGCGTAATAGTCCAACGCTATCATACTATCCCAAAATAGTCTTAAGGGATGTTCAAGTTTTTTTTTTATTTTCAGGTTTTTTAATCAAATTTGTATAAACAATTTGATGAAGATTCAGCACGAGTACTACGTATACGTGCAGGTAAACTGAAATGTACTCTTCCAACAAATTCAGTTATATTGCTAACTAACTTTAAAATATTCTGAATTAATCGTATTTAATAATGAAAAACAAAATTTCATTCATATTAATTTTATACGTCTAAATAACAGCTATTTCATAGACTATGTAATACAGCTATAATATTACTGGCCACTCATTAATATCGTATATAAATAAATTATTTCTTTATATCCCATATATAGAGAGGAGTTATAATGAAAATTAAGAAGAGCGTGCTCAAGCGTTTTGGACATGTCTAGAGGAAAGAATGGAAAGATTTATGAAGCAAAGGTGAGTAGCTGTCGTACCGACAGGTCTGGCAAGACCTCGGTTGGCCTTCGAAAACACAGTACCAATGAAACTGGAAGGTCAATTAAAAAACCTTAGGGGGTAAATGTATGAAGGGGTTAATTACTGTCGACGAGGTGAAAGAGGTATATATGGACTATAGCGTTTGGCGCTCCGTCCATTCTATCCTGAAAGCGATAAAATGTAAAGCTACATAGAGCCATTTATATGAAAATGATTTAATCATAACAAAGAAAATAACGAGCAATGTATAACAAAGTATATCTATCTCTACATTGTAAGTTCCAAACTAAACTCTCGTACATTTACACTTTGTGTCATGATAATGTGATTAAAATCAAAAGCTTCTGCAAAGAATTTTTTTAGGAGGGCAGAAAGTATCTAGTGTCAAGACACTTGGCTTTCCACCAACTTTAAGACATTGCATGTTGAGTGCCGTAACTCAACGCCAGGCTTTGTCTTACCTGAGCGAGAAAATGAAAATAATGATAAAATTATTCCTCGAGTGGGAATCGAATTCACAACCGGTCGTGCTAACAGTTAGAAGCTGTCTCACTGTGCCATCGGCTTAAAATTTCAGCATCTTTGAGCGCTTTCGATGCAAACATTGGCTTAATGATTTTAATTTGTGTTACTTTTAAGAAAATAAACATTTTATAATAATTATTAATACTTTATTATTAAACCCTATACCAATATCAAAATAATGTACTAAGGAATTGTACATCTCTAAAATGCCTGCAGAAAAGTCCTAGATGGCATATTTCTATCTCCTAAGAATATCCTACAGTAATCTTTTACATAATATAAAATACTGATGACTTATGCACAAAATTATTTATAATAAACAGTACCTTACTACTATTTATTTAATAAAATATCTACATTGTATACATATATACATTATACATATATTGCATATGTAATGTAGAAATATTTATTTTTAATAGAAAAAGGAGGCCAACGAGCAGAGGCCCCATCTAATGGTAAGTGGCCCTCATCGCCCATGGACATTACAATAGAGTTGTGGATGCATTGCCGGCCTTGGGATGGAACTGAAAATAGATAGCATTGTGGCCTCAGCGACCAGAACTGTTCTAATCATGTCAATGGAAAGGATGGGTGTGAATAGGGAAAGCTGGTTTGACATTTTGACATGACATTGAACCGGAACACATCGTCACATAGTTGGCTGATCGTTTTGTCATGATGGTGGTTGTGAACCAATCGGAGGACTAACCTCCTACCACCACATTACTGGGATACCCGCTTCTTACGGGACGCTACCCAGCAGTGGAGGGGAATAATATTTTACCCCGTCTACTTGCAGAGACATTCCCTTACTATCTTAAAGTATGTGAAATGTTTAGAGTAAGGTTTTTCGCAAACGGCACCGGCCGAAGAACGGGAACCTAATAAAAACATATAAAAATATATATTTTATTTATTTATGTTTTTAACATGCTTTTATTTATATACTTTTTTAATATATTTTATTTGGTACCCATATTGAATACATGTATAAAGAGGATAATGACTGTGGACGAGGCGAAAGAGGTATAAAGGGACTGTAGCGTTTGGCGCTCCATGCTCTCTGACTACCCCGCCAGGTATAAAGCGTGAAGCTAAATTGTAATTGTATATCCAAATTTTGGCTCAATTAGACCCTGGCAAGTGGGTTAAATTGAGCTAGCAGGATTTCAAATATACTGAAATGTCATGATTACCTTTTTATGGACACACTTCGAAATAGCATCTCCCTTTGTGTTACAAAGGCCGTGGGCGGCGGTAATCACTTACCATCAGGTGACTTTAAGGCTTGTTTGCCTTGCATGTCACACAAAAAATCTGACATCTAAGTGAAAAATTAATGTGATATTAAAAATTGACCTTAATTAAATACAATTTCCCTAGAAACAATACGGTCTGACTATTTTAAATTAGGCTATTTAAAACGGATTAATCTTGTATATTTAAGTATTAGAAAATATATATTTAAAAACTTGACGTTTCGAACACTTTACAGTAGTCATAACTAATAAGTACATTTATATTTTCATATATAATAATATAAGAAATAAATGTTTTTTTTTATTTAAAAATTTGTAAAAATTATGATAATATAGTTTGATTATGATTATGATAAAAAATGATCAAACAAAGAGCCATGGGTGTTTAGTTAATCTATGTAAATGTATATAGTATGTATATGTTCAACATTGTGGATTGTATGAAGTCTTGATTTTGCCTTCACGCTTTTATCCCGCATAGCAGGGTAGACAGAAAATGTCTAGTATCAAGACACGGTATCTCGCTTTCCACGGAATTCAAGACATTGCGTGTTGAATGGTGGAAGACAACACTGCAGTTTGTCTTACCAGATCGAGGAAGTGAAAATAATTGAAATATCCCCCGTGAAGATCGAACCCACAACCGATCGCGTTTATAGTCGGACAACGTCCACTGTACCACGATCGGCCTTGTAAAGCTATATATGTAAATGATTATATTAATGCTATATTTAGTACGCGTATTAAATTCGATTAAGAAGTTAATCATTCAAAACCTATTATAGATACGTTTAACCTTTATTTTGTGATACTAAAAATAAAAATATTTTAAATATATACATTTTCTTATAAGAAAATTCATAGCGCAAGAATTTTTGAGCGTTTCTGAAATTATTTGTTATATTGAAACGTGCACGAGTGCAGGTGTTGCATTTCGTTTGTAGCGGTAGAAATCATTTCGTGAATAAATTTTACCTACTTGATGTATATTGGATGAGTTTTTAGGAAATAACAAACGTTTTAATTTGTTCAGTTTAAAATATGATACAAATATATAAAATTTTTATACGTTTTTTTTTTCAAAATTATTTTCTAATACTAAGTGTGCAATAATACTTTAGAAATAGTAAATATTAAAATTAAATAGCAATCTCTCTTGTTATACGATTATTTCTTAATAATCTTTAAGTAGTAGAAATTTCTAAAAATCTCTCTACAGAGATGCTAACAGCATAAATAAGTTGTAAAAAACGTATAAGAATTTCGACGCAGCTGGTAGTAGAATGCATGGCTTAGCGGTCACAGCGCTTAGACAGTATCCAATAGGCGCAGATTCGTATCTCGCTGCATTCAAATTTTTATACGTTTATTCAAAAATGGTTTCTAATCCTAAGTGTGAAATAACTCTTTAAAAATAATATATATAATCATTGTTCTTCACCTTAACCCGTCTTCATTGTATAGATAGTAAGATAAACTTGAATTAAAAATATTTATTAATATCTTTATCTTTTAGACTGAAGAAAGAAATCACAAATGTACTTTTAGAAGAACGTCATATATATTTAGTTTTATATTAATTTTAATTTATTTAAATATACCTCAAGAAATTAAGATAAAAATTAAAAAATCCCATTCTTTTCAGCAATAGTGAAAAAACAGAACGTAACTGCCATTGAGTTTTCCAACTGCACAGAACAGAATAGACTTAAATACCTTCTTTATTTTAACATCTTCTTTACTTTAAAGGCCGGCAATGCACCTGTAACTCTTCTGGTGTTGACAGGATCGTGGGCGGCGATGATCACTTACCATCAGGTGACATGTACGTTTGCCATTATGAAAAAATAGGGTTTGACCTCCACATGAGTGTTTTGGTATTCACCTCTTCTATGAGCCTCAGGTGGCGTCTTCTTTTTAAACAGCGAAGTGATTTGTAATGGTCTCTAAAACAAGTATCACATTCCATATACTTTAAAGGAAAAAGTTACTGTTAGAAATAGATACAACTTGTTAAAAGTAGATATTTAAATAAATATATAACAAAGACAATTTTAATAAGGTTTCTAGAATAGTTTCTAGAATAGTAGAGTGAAGCAGAATATCTATATTGAGTGTTACGTGGCGAAATTTAACGCCGCTGCCTATGCCTTATCATAGTGAATAAATGAAATCGTTACGCTTATTATCATCATATGCTATCCCACTGCCCCACAATGTCATCACAATGTATTAAAATGTCAATAACGAGGACAAAATAAAAGACAAACTGTTTTAGTATTACATAACGTTCAAAGTTATTTATAAATATGTACCAAAAGAATAAAGAAAAGGTCCAATAATGGGTAATATCCTTAACTTTGAAGGGTTCCAAGTAATTTAACAAAGTGTTTGTATATTGTTAGCACTTGCGTCGAAACTAACGATCGTGTTTAGCTAATTTTATTGGAAGCATCGCTTTATGGTCCATTAAAACCAGTTCTTACTACGGATTCAAGTTATCAATTCAAATTCTTTGTCTGCATAGCAGGGTAACAGAGATAACCTAGTGTCAAAACACTCCGCTTATCTGTCTATATTTACTTTTGTGGTAATTTTTTTTAAATGTAGATAGATGATCACTAAGACGGCACATTGTGAAATTCAATTCCAAAGGTGTTGATAGTTTGTACGAAAATTTGTTACAAACATTGTTCTTTTCTTTCAATTTCTAGCCTTTACGTAGCTTGTGAAGTTTTAATGGTTTCAAAAAATTGTTTATTGCTGGATTTGTTTAATTTTTTATACTTTTCCTATAACGGTGTCATAAAGGCATCGAGCGTTATGCTATTTCGTGGCTGACAGTATCTTAAAATTGAATGTTGAACAGTAGAATATACATTAATAAACCCAATTGTTACAAATGTATATATTTTGTGAGAATAATGTGAGGTTAGTGAAAACATAAGTGATACGCCTTCAAATCCAGAGGTCGGTAAGTCTGAATCCCAGTCGCATCCCAATGTAGTTTTTGAAGCGGAAAATGTATGTGCTATGTATGACACTACTCTAAGCGTAAACATAAAGAAAAATTAAGGTATTCCAAGCCATTGAGATCCGCCTCACTCATTGAGTTCCGTCTCGGAGAAAAAAGAAGTAGAGATATGTGAACGTGAGTATAAACGGACCTTTTTTCCGGGAATATCCCTTTATCGAGATCTCTCGCCTTGTTCGATCCGATATTTAATTGGGTATCAACTAGGGTTGAGCCATGTTGGCTAGGCTATTCAATTTGTATTTGGATAGCTGCCTCTAAGATGTCAAAAAAAATGATATAGGAGTGATAGTATGTGTCCTATAGGTTATTTGGTTATTATACGCAGCTGCTTCAGTGCTTATTGCTTTATTAGAATGCGAAGCATTGGTCATCATTTTGAAAGATGGGAATTAAAGTAGCAATCTACATGAAAGAACGACAAAAACCTCATATTTTGGACGGTAATAAGTATTTGATTTTTAGACTGGAGGAGTAGTAGGGACACTATTGTTTGGCAGTAAGATATATTTTTTTAATTTATTAAAAAATGTTTGTAATTTGAGTTAAAACAACAAAGAAGGACTATTACTATGATGTCGTATCTGGATGGGTGCAATCACACGAGGACAACGATGTCGTATGTGGATAAGTCAAATCACATGTGAATAAATAAAATCATATGTGGACCAGTGAGCGAGTGAGTGAGTAACACTACACGTGGAACATGACGTTATGAGTCGATGGATGAAATCACATGCGGACTATGATGTCATATGTAGATATGATATATCACATGTGTGAAATGACATGTGAACCGTAATGTAATGTGTGGACGAGTAAAACCACATGTGAACCACGATGTTACGTGTGAGTCAAACGTCCTTCCGGGCCGACAACCTTTCCCTGCCATCCGTAGTGAAGGCTATGGTGGCCTGCGAGAGGTCGTGGGACACGGGAAAGAGGAACACGACATCCGCCGCAAACGACCGGGTCGAAGGAGGGCGACACAAGACCCGGCGGTCTTCCGCTTGACCAGGGCGAACAGCTTTGGGAAGCTGATCACCCATTTACGGAGGATAACCCACCACCCTTGACTATAACGACATGCCTAGCTGGCTCCCGCCGTAGAGGTAACGAAGATTGGTGTTTCCGGAACTGAGAAAGTGACAGTCGAGATGGTGTACCGAGAGGTTTTAGTGGGTAAATGGGGCGGCCTATATCGGCCAATCTGGAGTCCGTATAACCTGTCCTGAGTCCCAAATCGGGATTTTGCGTTTCTCGGTTACTGTATTTTTCGGAATAACGACGTAGTCCATGACAAGCAAACGGTGTTGGGCCGATAGGCTTTCACTTGGAATGACTTTGCAGTTGGTTACCTTGACCATATAATACCGTCTGGTCAGCTAATATAATCCCACACTTAGGATTTGAAAACATTTTTGAAAAATCGTATTTAAAATTTGAACCGAGCGGGATTCAAACACGCGCCTCTTGGACACCGTCCAAGCGTTAAAAACAATAACACTTTAAAAATAGTAAAATATTAATATAAAATAGTAATCTCTCTCTTGTTAAACGAATATTTCTTAATAATCTTTAAGTAGTAGAAATTTGTATAAATCTCTCTACAGAGATGCTAACAACATAAATAAGTTGTAACAAAAACGTATAAGTATTCGACGAAGCTGGTAGTAGAAAGCATGGCTTAGCAGTTAGAGCGCTTGGATGGTATGCAAGAGGCGTGGGTTCGAATCCCGCTACGTTCGAATTTTAATACGTTTTTTCAAAAATTTTTAATATATTTTCGTTTTCTCAAACTACGGCTAAGTAAATATAATGAGTCAGCAAGTAGTCTCTTAAAAGCATGGTAAGTGTAAAACCTAGTCACCATTAAATCCCTCCAAATACACTGAAAATGTGAAAAATATACGTACGAATATTTAAAGAAATACTTGAATTAAATAAACTCACTGTAACTTCGTGTTTTTATAGTACATAGTGTCGAGTAAAGTAACGTTCATTTGAGACAGCCGTGGTCGCTCATAAAGTTGGGGCACTGTCTGATTCTGCATTTTTATGCATTTTGCAAAAGCACGCCCCTAGATTGTTGATAATAAATTATTTTTATGTACATTTTAGCATGAAGCTTTTCAGGCTTCTGTTTGTGTTTTCAGTGCTAATTGATATGTATATAGTATTAAAGGTTAAAATTTGTAATATAAGTTATTTTCTTCTGCATCTTGTCGCTTTATCCCGCGTAGTGAGATCGGGCAGTCGCAGAGAACCTAGTGTCAAGAAAGGTCGTTCATCGCATTTTGCTTGAATTCGAAACATCACGAATATATAAAAATAATTTAAATAAACATCCTCCCGCATAGACATCGAACCTACAACCGATTGTGATGATCCAAAGAGTCATTGATAAGTCAATTTATATAGAAAGATATATAAGCAAGACCCGAGCGTACTTACCGGCTCAAACTATATACATCATTATGTATACCAGGAGCTCTGACCATACGTAAAATACGTGCTAACTAAGTAACGTATATGTCATATCTTAGAAATTTTGTATTTATTTTATTAATTTAACGTGTTTCAATATTATACATTATTATAAAAAATATAAGGCTTCATGCACCTTTACTTTTATAAATAGTAACGTGCAAATTTCTCAATTTGTAATCAAATTACTTACTTATATATAAATATTTACTTGTTTATGCTTATTTTGTACATAGGTATATGTAAATAGCAAATAGATTTCTTTAATAAAATTTTAGCATGAAAAAATTTGTATTAACATACACGTTGCAATGGCAATGCATATTTCACG
The DNA here is from genome assembly GCA_032432895.1 of Dryadula phaetusa. NCBI lineage: Eukaryota > Metazoa > Arthropoda > Insecta > Lepidoptera > Nymphalidae > Dryadula > Dryadula phaetusa. The sequence goes on along the minus strand of JAOYRS010000017.1, from coordinate 3,852,978 downwards.
TTTCAACGGGCTGACTAACAAAATTAATAAATATTCAGTGTAACAAAACATTTTTACATAGAACCTTGCCACAATACAAAATTACGCGTGACCTAGAACGTGACCGTGTTGTGTGACGTTCTTGCGAATGCGACAAAAGCACGCGAGTAACCTAATTATAACACGAGTAGAGAAATCAAATGGGATGTGCTTTAAAATGAAATAAATTTTATAACTAACTTTATTAAATTTTAGGCAACCGTAGCGCAGTGGGACAAGTTACTTACTATAAACAGTATAGGTTGGGGGTTCAATTTCCACTCGGAGAAATGATTACATTCAAAATTTTTTACCATTTTTCCAATCTGGAAGGATAGAACGCGACGTCGAGTTCGCCACGCAGCACACAATGTCTGACATATCGCGTGCTTTTGGACGGAAAGCAGTTAATGGAGTGTCTTAACACTAGATTATCTCTGACTACCCTGCTATGAGGGGTAAAACATGAAGCTTCTTTTAATATACTAGCAATAGCGTGTATATCCGTAGCAAAGATTAGAGCTTTTATAATAATAAGCCGGCGTTGAAAATAAATACTAAAAGCCTTATATTAGTATATTTATTTATCTTCACATAAATTCTGTATTTATCCGCTTCTTAGGCACAGAAAATATATATAATATTAAGATGCTCAGGGGAAGGATTATATTTAAATTATCATTTCCTCTCTCTGGTATTACAAAACGCGGCACCAATATCTCCACTCGATTCGAAATGTCTAGAATTCAGTGGAATGCGGAGAACTGAGACACTAGATACTTCCTGTCTACCTTGCTACGTGGCATAAAAGCGTGAAATTAAAATAATTTTAATTAACTCATTCCCCCAAATCGGAATCAAAGTTTTGACTATTGCAGATCTTTTCACCACCTATATCATAATGACAAAATGATGAAGTTTTAATTTTATTATTTTTAATTATATATAAATCTCTCTACCTTGACTCTAACGAAAAAGTGGCAATAACCGTAAAAAAACTTCGACGTGAGGAAATGTCATCGTGTATCTTAGTTAGGCCATTTGGACGGTATCCAAGAGGCCCATTCTTAAATCCTACAACATTCAACTTTTTGTACGAAAATTCGATATATCCAGTGTAAAAGACAAGTAAAATGGCTATCTGGGCAGAGTAGGAATGCCTGTGACTGTGAACATGGTTGGTTGTGGGTTTGATTCCCACTCGAGGGGATGAATATATTCATTTTCAATTCTCTGCTGTTGTCGACAAGGCATGATATTCAGATTTTTTTAATGGAAAAAGGATGCCACAAGCAGAAGGGCCACCTGATGGTAAATGGTCACCTTCACCTATGGACATGTACGAAATTAAAGTTGTGGATGCGTTACCGACCTTGGGATGGAAGTGAAAGGAGATGAGGGTAAGGTGGGTAATATAAAAAGCTGGCTTGCATGACATCGAACCGGAACACATCATTAGATATTTGACGGATCGTTTTTGTCATGACAGTGGTTGAGGGCCAGCCGGGTGACTAACCACCTACCAACCACCAAATTACTTGGATACTCGCCTTTAAGGGGATGCTACCCAGCAACGAAGGGGAATTGTATTCTACCCTGTCCCCCCACAAGGAAAGAGTTCGCCACTCAACCCGCAATATCTCGATTCTATCTCTCTCTCTATCTCTGAACACTCTGCTATATAAAACGTGAAATGTTCAAAAATGCAATAATAAAAATCTTATCTACATAAGCTTAAAATCTATGAAACATCTATTTCTTACTATAATTTGTACAATATAAAGATACGTTAAGGAAAAACCTTGTTTGTTTTACTGTTCTGTGTTATTTGTAGATGTGTGTATGTGTCCCTGTGTGTGAATGTGTGTGTGTGTGTGAGTGTGTGTGTGTGTGTGTGTTTGTGTTTGTATATATGTGAGAATTTGTGTTTGTTTATGAATATAATATGATAAATTAATTTATTAAAATTAAAAAAGAAAATAGTTAAATTCATTACCTTCTTTAAATACAAATATTATTTTAAACAGTGTTTAAATATATATATATATATATATATATATATATATATATATATATATATATATATATATATATATATATATATATATATAATTTCTCCAACCACCACGTGCGACTGAAGAATATATTTTACTCTCTCTCTAAGAACTCAATCTGTAAGCATTCTAAGCATCTCATACGTGAAATTAAAAAAAAGTCTTATAAAAAATATTTTAAAAATCACGAAACGACAAGTAATTTTTTCGCGTAATCTCGTTACAAAAGGCCATGCTTGGTAATGACCGACTTTCAAGAAGTTTTGCAGTAATGTAGAAAATTTCATAAGCGTTACGTTCAAATTCAGTTAACAGGCATTTTTCTAAGTGGCCATAAGAATAGCGTTTTTTTTTAAATAAAGATATATATTTTATATTTATATTTATTTAATGAATATTGTGAAAGCACAAAATTAAAATTATAATAATTTATTACAAAGTACAAACTGCAGATTCATTATTTCTTAACATAACTTTATTTGTCTAAGTTTGGTAAGGTCGAGAGAGGAGATGGTCAGGAGACGGCAGTTGGTGCTCATTTAAAAAAGGAGCCCTTATACTTACATTTAAATCCTAGGCGCTGCTAGAAGCACCTCCCTCCGACATGACGTGCTCGACGCCCGCAAGGTGTATCCATGAAAACATAATATATTTCTTACTACAATAACATATAATTCATAATTAAATAATTCTAGTTTTAGATCTAACTGTGATAATAAAGAAGACCTAAGATAAGAATATCAGCTGTTACTTTGAGATGTGTCCATAGGAATAAACGTACAAGTTATGTATACATTTGTGTATATGAATGTAAGACCGGTAGTGGCGCAAATCGATTGTGGGCTCGATTTCCACCCAAGGAATATTATATATATATATATATATATATATATATATATATATATATATTCCCATTCTCAAAGGGTGGCGTTGAGTTCCGCTACTCAATGTACAATATCTCGAATTAGGCGGAAATCTGAGTACGGAGTGTCTTGACGCTAGATACTTTCCGTCTACCCTGTTATGCGGGATAAAAGCTTGAAACATAACTCAAAATAATGGCGAAATAGTTATTTGTAATTTATACAAATTCTCACTAAGTTATTTTTCTCATATACCTGTATACCATAAAAGGCAAATCATTCAAAATTTATTATATAAAAAAAATGATACTAAAACACTAAACAAGGTGATGTCTGATTTATGTTTACTGAATTCCCGATAATAATCAAAATTTATGATGGCAATAGCAACTGACTGAATAGCTCTAAATATTAGTTACGAAGTTGTAAACATATCTGCCTATCTTTTACGTATGAAAAATTAGGATATAATTCCTACCTTATCTGAAGCTTAATGCCTACAGCTGGATAACCACTTGTTTCTGAAGATCTTCACAATGATGGGTCCTGTTTTCCTATTTCCAAAATTAATATTATGGGAATATGCCCTATATCTATTTTTAACTTCACAATTTTATTCTGCGTAGCAGGGTAGAAAGAAACTAGTGTCAAGACACTTCATATTCCGTTTTCTAGTTAGTGTAAAGCTAAAAAATATATGATTTTTATGTCTACGCTTTCAGTGCGATATTGCGTTGGGTTTCATAAATCAATCAATACACAATGTCTTTATTTATGACGGTAAATGGAAAATGGAGTGTTTTTATATAAAATACTCTCAAACCACTATCTCCTATGCGGAAAAAAGGGCGGAGTTGAAAAAAGGGGCATAATGCCTTATTAGTTAATAAAGAATATGGCATGGATTTAAGTAATCCAAATGGAATTTATACGTATAAATAATAGTTTTATTTTTATTTCTAATTAATTTTATTTATAATTCATTAATTTATAATTAAATTATTCTTCATTTATTTATAATTAAATTTTTATTTTTAATTGATTAATATTTATTTTAAAGGCAAAAAATGATATTTATTTAAACATTAACTACACCTTTGCGTATCAATTAAAATAACATATATTGAACACTGCCAAATGTCTAAAATAGTAAATAGTAGCGACTAAATTACCATTTTTTATATTATAAATATATTTTATAGCCCAATTGCACCCATAAGTTTAGTAATATGAGTCATCTTCATAATTTCTCCGGAGGCTGCGCCCTAACGTCCATTTAGCTATTACATTAGAATATTATTTCATTTGAAGTGCTAAAACTCAAGACGAATAAATTTGAATATTTGAAAAATGATTATTGAGTTTCAAGTTCTTATAGAATAGTAGAGTAAATAGAGAGAACCAGGTGTCAAATCACTCTGTTCTCTATTTCATGTTCCCATTAAACAATAAATAAAATAGCAGCTTCACACTTTATCCCGTATAGGATAAATGAAGATGTCCTAGTGTTAAGACCCAACGCATTGAGTGGCGAGCTAAAGCGTTTTTTTTTCTCTTACCAGAGCGGAGAAATGATAATAAATTTTATATATTTACTATTTTTAAAGTGTTATTCCACACTTAGGGTTAGAAAACATTTTTGAAAAAACGTATAAAACTTTGAACGCAGCGGGATTCGAACTCGCGCCTCTTGGATACCGTCCAAGCGCTCTGACCGCTAAGCCATGCGTTCTACTACCAGCTGCGTCGAAATTCTTATACGTTTTGTTACAACCTATTTATGTTGTTAACATCGCTGTAGAGAGATTTTTACATTTCTGCTACTTAAAGATTATTAAGAAATAATTGTTTAACAAGAGAGATTGCTATTTTATTTTAATATTTACTATTTTTAAAGTGTTATTCCACAGTTAGGATTAGATTTCTGAAATTTTATATATAATCATTCCCCAAGTAAAAGTCAAACTCAAAACCTTTCACGTTTATAATCAAACACTGTCCCACTGCGTCACGATGACCTGTTTCCCGCATGTTCAAATGTTATAAGAACAAACGGTATGCAAAAATAGGATCAGTTTTCAAATCATGAAAGAATTTTAAATTTTTTTTAAATATTAATAATCCAAAGTAATATAGCAGAACTGTGTAATATTTTCTGAATTTTTTAGCTTCACTCTTTATTCCCTATATAGCACGGTAGTTAGAAAGAACCTAATGTCAGGACACTCCGAACTCCGCTTTCCACCAAATTTAATACGTTGCGTATTGAGTGGCGGAACTCAACGCTGCGCTTCTTACCAGAGCGAGGAATTGATAATAATTTAAATATAATTATTCTTTCTTTTGGGGATCAAACTCACAACGGTTTTATCCTTACTTTAAATTTTTCTTATCAAGTGATAGTAACAATTTTAAATTATTTCACTCTACTTTCTAATAATTAAAATAGCAGCTTTAAATAAAAATAACAAAATTAATGTTTTAAAATATACAAGTAGGTAAGGGTTAAGGCGACAATGGCATACAATATATCACACCCTACAAACTAATGAGAAACAAATCTGTTAAGGCGGAAGTGATACTCGATGTGGTTTTATTCATGAATTAGCAATTTACTGCTTACTAACATTTTGAATAATTTTATTAGAATAATTAATATATATATATATATATATATATATATATATATATATATATATATATATATATATATAATTTAAATTTCTTTGATTAAATAAATAAAATAAAATAAATTAAGTGAAATTTTATAATATCTATTTATTTTTATATAATTTATAACTATGCTAAATTTTTATAGCACAGCGTCTGACTGTAATACGCGATAAGATGTGGATTCCGTTCCCGATCAGGAAGAGATCAGGAAAGAGAGAGAGAGGAGAAGAGAAGAGATATTTGAATTATTTTCATTTCCTCGCTAGCGCAAGACAAAGCGCTACGTTCAGTTCCGCTCCTTAACACGTTGTCTCGAATTCAGTGAAATGTGGTGTACGAAGTGTTTTAACACGAGCTTCCTCTGCCCTAGTATACAGGCTTTGTAACCCTGTCTTTCTTTCTTTGTTTACTTAAGAGACATTTGTCTGGACCTGCGTAATTTTTCCAACAGAATCGAAAATTAAAATATTTTTCATATTTTAATATTATTTTCAATGTTATTCAGACACTAAAAAAATACTTAAAAAAAGTACTTCAGAAAGCGCATATATTTTTTTATTGTAGCGGGATTCGTACGATATCTAGAAAGAGTGGATTCGAATCCCAGTGTATTCAAATTATTAAAGCTGTTCTAAAAATATTTGTATATATATAAAAATTGCACACATGCACAAAATTCATCCTGGATTCTAATATAAACTTCGTAATATCAAATTTAGACTCTATTAAAATTGTTAGACACCTTTATTTCTTGAGTTTCGTTATGTATCTAATGCCATCTGTCATTTTATGCTTTTAAGATGGTAGAGCCCTTAAAGAGGCTTAATTTTTTCTATTTGTACTGAGCAGATAGATGGCAGTTGTATATAGAATGCTTTATTTAAATATTAATATAGTTTTTTTTAATATTTTTAATAAAAAATCAGATAATGCACATTAAAATAAAATATTTATAATTTTTTTTATTTATTGTGTCATACAAAAAAAATATATTTTAATAAAAAAAATAATAAAATATATGAAAGAATAAAAAAATGTATAAAAACCATTTTAGATAGTTTTAAAAAAAATTCGTTAAAATATGTAACTTAAGTTGTAATAAGTCAACTTTAACGCCATCTAGTAACTATTACACGAACAATGTTTATCGTTTCAGAGGCATGAAAGGGCCTTTACGTACATAATAAAAGATGGCATCATTATTTATTTACATTTCTTATAAAAATCTTTACAATAGTGATATTTCTCATATATATATATTTTATGAACTTAGAAACTAAAATTATTTAAGTTATCTAAGTAGAATTATTTTCATGTTATCTGAATATTATACTGTTTCTCGGTATTCTCAGCTGAACTGCTTTCCAAGACAGTGGTGAATTCTAACAGAACTGACAATACTGACATTTTCACGTTAACTGACAGTTCGAATGTTTTGAAGTTGATTTCAATCATATTGATGCTAGAAGCATCAATATGATTGAAATCAACTACAAAACATAGATTTACACGTATTAGAAGATATTTTTTTAGTTTAGTTTAGGTTTTTCTTAAAAGTTACTTTGTAATCATTCTATATTCATATTTTTTAATTAATTTTTTTATATATAAATTTTGATAAAATTAAATTCACAATATTAAAATTTTAACTTAATTATAAAAACATTTATTTCGGTATTTAATATTTATACATTAATGTATTAATATGCATTGGTTAAGTGCAGCTATTATTTATTTATCATATATCAATTGATTGGAATCCACTTTTGCGTCCATGTGAACGCATGGCTTAGCGGTCAGAGCGTTTGGCCGGTTTCCAAGTGGTGCGGTTTCGAATCCCACTGCGGTCCAATTTTAAAAGATTTTTTTTCTCAAATGCTTTCTAATCCTAAGCTTGAAATAACAAAAGTAAATTATACGTGCATTCTTTTTACATCGACTACTCTGTCAATATGTTATAAATCAAACCATTATAATTCTTCTTTAAACCTATAAGTTGCTAACAAAACCATATAATAGGAATTATTTTATTAATATCGATTTATAAGATGTGTTTAAATTAAATTTTTATAAAATTATTTTTTAATTTCAGTTTTAAAACAGCGTTTACTTTTTTGCTTTTTAAGTTCCACTCGAGCATTGGTTGTTGAATACAGTAGCTTAAGTGTATATAATCTGATGTAATTATATATCCAATAATAATATGTATTATGGAAAGGTAAATATATATAAAAACGATCCCAACAATTGCAAATCATTTGCTGTATTCGAAGATTTTCAACAGTTTTTTATGAAACAAAGCTCTTTTAAGTAAAAAGAAAATTTTACAAATCGCAGAAAGTACATAAAAAGAGTCATGAAAATGATATAGTCAAACACAAATATGATTATAAAATCAAAACTACTGAGCCCAAATGAAGATATTTTTTGTGGGACCAAATGGCAGCCTTACTGCATGGAACAAAAACAGAATTACGTACATTGGTCCAGGACTTTTGGCGTTATCGCTGTACATAAATAGAAGAAAAGATAACGGCTGTATTAATAACCTCCTCATTTTGGAAGGTCAGTTAACGAATGTATCCCGCACTAAATATAACATTATAACGTTAAAAACTACCCTATTTTCATAGAAAATCGTTGACCGATGGACTATTAATTTTTTTTTGCTTAAATTGGTCTTTTGTAAGAATAAGTTGATATAAAATGATTTAAACTGATATATATCTGAAAGAATAACTCGTCTAATTAAGAAACAGATATACGAAGAAATCGTTGGGGAAAAAGCCGGTTAAGCGTAAATTAAGTGGTGCGATCTGAGTACTGAAGCTGTGGATCAGTTTTTATTACTAATAGACCATTGACATATATTTTAATACTTTTTGTAGCTTCACGCTTTTATCCCGCATAGCAGGGTAGACAGAAAGTACCTAGTGTCAAGACACTCCGTACTTCGCTTTTCACCGAATTCGAGATATTACGTGTTGAGTGGTGGAACTCAACGCCGCGTTTTGTCTTACCAGAGCGAGGAAGTAAAATGAATTTAAATATAATAACTTCCCCGAGTGGGAGTCCGACCTGCAACCCAAAACGTTTACAGTCAGACGGTACTATACACCACGCCACGACCGGCACATTTAATATTTCAATACATTTATAATATATTTTCAATAAAAAATATATTTCTGCATTCTTTTTTTATATAAACTAATTCTATGCTCATTTTATATATCTTTCTCTATCAAATACTCTACTTATAATAAAAGCCAGAGGGTGTAAAATTTGGTTGGAAAATGATACTATTATAAATAAATAATTTAAAACCTATATTAATATTTGAATTCTATATAGTTTATATTTTAATTTCCTTGTTTTTTTTTTGATTTTCTGTTATATTTAAGGACATTGCACAGAGAATGGTGAATTTAAGCACTAATAAGTTTCTTTGTCTGATAGAAATTCGTATCGAGATCGAGATCTCAAGCATACTTTACTTTGACATAAACATAATGTCAAGACGCTCCGTTCACCGCTTACCGTCTAATTTCAAGGTATCATTGTAAGTGGCGGAACTCAACGCTGTATTCTATCACCCGAGTAAATTTAAAGCTTAAAGTACCCGACAATTATCGAAACTTGCATCGTGTTCACGCAATAATAAATTATTATCATAATATTAACAATAGCCTTTACATAATTTCTTAACTCCATTGCTTTTGAAGTGTTCGACTTTAATTAGGTTATTTTTTCCAAGTAGATGAACTTTCAGTTATCCCGACCGTTCGCCTTTGTAGAGTAATAAGCTTAGTTCGGTTTTTGGTAACTAAACAAGTTGTGAATAGCGCGTGATTTTGGCTATAATGACAATATAAATATATATATATATATATATATATATATATATATATATATATATATATATATATATATATATATATATATATATATATATATATATATATATATATATATATACTAGACTGGACTGTCTCTGGAAGCCAATATGGATGTCAGCCAGGATCGGGTACCATTTAACCATTTAAGCCCTCAGAATTTTGATGGAGGCATACAAGGAGAAAAGAAGAGCTCTGCACGTAGCATTTTTAGATCAGCAAAAGGCAATAATAAAATAGTCAATGCATTTAGAGGTCATTGCGATTCCTGAGAGAGATTATGATTGAGATTGAGATTATCAGAGACATGTACCGCGATTCTGTTTCAATGGCTAGGACTGCTGTTGGCGACACGAAACCCTTCCCGATTACAGTAGGGGTTCACCTAGGCTCGGCTCTAAGCCCGTTCTTGTTCAGTGTTATTGTTCAGGCTTATATCCAACACCAGCCTCCCTGGCTGATGATGTACGTTGATGACATAGCACTCATTGACGAGAGCCGGGTTAAGATGGAGCAGAGAGTGAACCTCTGCAAGGGTACGCTTGGGGACGGTCTTAACACTATATATGTAGTCCCGTAGTATTTAGATCACAATTTTTTTTACCATTTTATAGGCTAAGGTAGCTTAAAGTTTTGGTTTTCTGTCAAACAAAATTGTATTGCCAAAATTCCAATTATATTAATTACTTCCTAAGATTTTAAGGAGATAAATTTTTAAATACACCTTTATTTCCGATGATTACTCCTGGGACAAATTTAGAAATTTGTTTTTGTGAGGTAAGCGGTTATGAATACCTGCCCGATTGGAAACTCGGGACATGTTATGTAGGACTCCGTATATCCCATAGTGTTCTCCATCGATCGCCAATAGCCCGACTACGGGAATCTAGTAAAAAATGCGTGCTACAACAAAATGGTAGATTACATATTTTTATAGGTACAGATGTTATGAAAAAAGGTTTTTTTATTTCAATTATTTCATATATATATATATTCCAAATGTGTCAGAAATATGTACGCTAGCAACACTGGCATTCATAGATTTTTTAAATCATTACAAAAGATATTTTTATGAGTATAGAAGGTGATCCATAACTTACTTCACATGAATTTCATTTTTTTACCCCTTTCCAATTTTGTCATAGCCTATGACCTATTTGTGAAACCGCCTTTGTAAAGCAATGTCACACTTTGACAACCCCCCCTCCCTCCTCCTTAACGTGTGACGTAATTAATGCAAGGAATAAATATTTTTTTTGTAATTTTATACTTTTTGACATCAAAATTTTTCTATTATTAATGTCACTATAATTATATAATAACGGTAAAATCTATCAAATATAATTTGCCAAAAACGATCAAAGTTTTAATTACAATCATGTTCAAGAATATACATACGCTTTTTGGAAATAAGTTACCTTCTACTTGTATTGCAAGCAAAAAATTCAAACTTTCCGTGTCCCAAAGCAAAAATTGATTATTAATTTTAACATTTTTTTTTTATTCAAAATCTCTGTGAGGTGAGTTGTTAGTTCATTACGCGAGCAAACTTCGCTAATTAGTCATGTTTTGTATACGGCGAGCTTGAAAAATTGTTTGCAAACGATTTATTTACTCATTGCTTTTGCTTTGCTTTCATTTTTTTTATAATATTTTATTTAACCTTTATAGGTGTACAGATAATTTTTTACCTTACAAATTATATTGGCTTTATTAACTTGAACAAAGCTCATGCAGACATCGGATATATGGATATATCAGGGACTTAAACACACCAAACAAACAAAAATTCTACACTGACGCTAATATTATTAGTGACAGAGCCGTTGGATACAGTTCCTCCATTCCAGACTCTCATACCACCTCCAAGATCACGAAGAACCGATCATAGAGACAGCTCTCAGCAATCTAGTGTTCATTCTTTCTCTACTTTACGTGCAATTTTGATATATGGTTTAATAATATGTACCTTACAAGCGAAGCAATAAAAATAAAGGTTTCACGCTTAATTACGTATAGCAGGGTAGTCAGAAATAACCTAGTGTCAAGACACTACATTGACTGCCTTCCGCCGGAATGGAGGCATTGTGTACTGAGTGGCAAGAAGGCATTCAACGCCGCGCTTTCTCTAACCATAGAAATTCACTATTTAAATCGCGGCAAAGTGTGAAAGCGTCTGACTTTAAACGCGATCAGTTGTTGGTTCGATCCCCACTCGGGGGAGTGATTATATTTAAATTATTTTCACTTCCTTGCTCTGGTAAAGACAAAGAGCGGCGTTGAGTTCCACCAATCAACACGCAATGTCTCGAATTCGGTGGAAAGCGAAGTACGAAGAGTGTTGACACCAAGTACTTTGTCTACCCTGCTATGCGGTATAAAAGCGTGAAGCTAAAAAAAATTATATAAATTAGCATAGATAGGTATTGAATCCATGTCTCTTAGTAAACAATCTGACCACGTCTGCTGGTCACTGCGCCGCTATGACCTTTTGGTTTTTAAATTCACAATGCGCCTGCATTGTGAATTTAAAAACCAAAAGTTTGAATTTAGTTTTAACCGCAGAAGAATTTTTAATTTGTTTTAAGTATCAGTTTTGTCTCTGATAAAAAACGAAGTAAATAGTGTCATATCTGTGGTAAGCACACTCTTTGCGAATAAATATTAAGCTTTACTAACGAGATTTGAAATAGTGTATCTTCTCAATAGAAATCAAAATGTTCTTGATTCAAATAGGCCATTGCAAGTATATTTTGTATTAACATAAAAATGTCAGTATTGTCAGTCCATTAAATAGTAGCTTTTCTAGAAGAAAAAATATGATTTGTCTTCAGGGTTTTATATTCTACTCAATTTTATTTAACTTTTATAAACATATTGAAATTTTTTTATTTACCCAGTGTCAAGACACTCCATACGTCGCTATCTACCGGATTCAAGAAAATGCGCGTTGAGTGGTGGAATTCAACGTCGCAATTTGTCTATCGAAAGAGTGAGGCTGTGCAAATCATTTTAAATAAAATCACTCTCCGAGTGGGGATCGAACCCACAACCGATCACGTTTACAGTCAGACGCTGTCCCACTGCGCCACGAATATATCACTGCTCCATAATAATATTATATTTCAGGAAACGGCACTAAAAGGAAGAGTGCATCTCTCATCTAAATGTGACAAGATCGTAAAATACCAATGTACGTGAGCCGCTTGCTTTATTAGCTCGCGCATAGAAAAATATTCCGTCCCAAATCCTACTTCACACTTCTATGATTTGACCCTGTTTTGAATACAATTGCAAATTTATAATTTCACCTATATTTGCGGAAAATATATAAATATTTCTTGTGATATTTTAGCTTATACTATAACTACGGCCATAGTAATGAAGAGTATAACTTTAATTTTGTTATTGTTAGAATAGATAGTAAAAATATCTCAGTAACTACCGGAGTTGTTATATGAAGTATTGTTGAAAACAATGCTAGAGAATTTAAGTTTTAATTGAACGGTATAAATTGTTATGGGTACAAAATCGGCTCGTCTGAAATAATTATATATAAATTAATTTCACATTTTACGTTTTGAAAAAGCGAAAATCTGCAGCGTTGAGTTGCGCCATTACGCACACATGATTAAATTTCGGTCGAATTCGATTTCATGCATAGCAGGGTAGTGAAAGATAATATAGAGTGTAGACTCTCCGTTCTCCACTTTTCCCTCAAATTCGAGATACTGGATGTTAAACTACAGAGCTCAAATCGGTGATTTGTCCTATCAAAGCGGAGGTAATGGGGTGGGAATCGAACCCGCAATCAATCGCGTTTACAGTCGGATACTGTCCCATTGTGCTACAGTTTCTTAATATTTTTTCTATACTAATACCTCAAAGTGTAGGAAATGTGCAGAAAATTTTGTAATCAAGTGAATTCGGAAGAAACTTATTACCGAATAATACACGATTATTACGACCGCGCTGTGTATTTGCTAGGAAGGGAATAAATTGGTAGGCTTTGTTCGTTTTATTTATTATATTATAACATATAACAATATTTTGTACATTGTTTTCATTATCTTACGTTACATTCCGTTAACATGAAGGGTCTTATAATATGTAATGTCTAAATTTGACTTATTTTGTAAGGAAGGTAGGAAGTCTTTTCCTAATATGGCCAAGTTTCATATTTACGTCTTGTTCCTGTTTAAAGGCTGGTTATTTCCCATTACTTTGTTTGAGTTGAATTACGCCTTGTTCTATTATTTTATGGTGATCTGCTGATCTGAAGATCCTGAAGCTATTGTCATTTCTATTTTTCACAATCCACTGTTTTTTTAATTTCGTAGTCAGAGACAATGGAGCGCCAAACGCTACGGTCCCTGCATACCTCTTTCGCCACGTCCACAGTCATTACCCTCCTTATACACTTCGAGTTCTTGTTACATGATCTTCTTCCAGTATCTTAAGGTCAGCCGTGATCTATCCCAACCTCTCATACCACTCATCTTTGCTTTATAAATCTTTCTTACCATTCCTTCATCACTCATCCTCTCAGCGTGTTCAAATCACCTGAGCACGTTCTTCTTCGTTCTTACTATGATATTCTCACTTTTTTGTCATGCGTATTTTCTCGCTGCATATAGGATAAGCTAAACTGACTCCACATATCCGACAAAAAAATCGCATCTCTATTGCATTCATATTTTTTTTATTCTTTTGACACTAGGTACTTACTGTGCACCCAGCTATGCGGGATAAAAAACCTGAAGCTAAGTTAAATAATAAGTTGTGTAATTAAACTCAACGCCACTTTTTGTGTTGCAAGCGCGAGGAAATGAAAGTAATTTAAATATAATCACTCCCCTGAGTGGGGATCGAACTCACAAACGACCGTTACACTCAGACGCTGTCACATTGCGCCACGCCCGACCTTTTTAAATATTATTATAATTCTCATTAAATATTATTATAATTTAAAAGATAACTTTAGTTGGAGTGTTAAAAATCCTTTTATCCGATTTTAAATGCAACAGCAGGTGTCGGAAATTATGACGCGCGCGTGCACTCATTTTATAAGGCAAGTGCTTGCCTGATTATTGCATAAATTATTTTTTATATTAAATATTTCCTTTACGCTAGAATGATAGTCGATATGTACTTGATGTAAAATATTTTTTTTTCCTAGATTTAGTAGGCGACTTGGTGATGAGATGAAACGTGAAATGACAGATGACTTAGTTCGAAATCTAGAGTAAAGTAAAGTAAAGCAAAGCAAAGCAAAGCAAAGCAAAGCAAAGCAAAGCAAAGCAAAGCAAAGCAAAGCAAAGCAAAGCAAAGCAAAGCAAAGCAAAGCAAAGCAAAGCAAAGCAAAGCAAAGCAAAGCAAAGCAAAGCAAAGCAAAGCAAAGCAAAGCAAAGCAAAGCAAAGCAAAGCAAAGCAAAGCAAAGCAAAGCAAAGCAAAGCAAAGCAAAGCAAAGCAAAGCAAAGCAAAGCAAAGCAAAGCAAGGCAAAGCAAAGCAAAGCAAAGTAAAGTAAAGTAATAAAAATATACAACTGGTCTATATTAAAAACATACGGTATGTTATGGTTTATACTCTTTCATATACAGAATAATAATAATAGAGAGATGGTATGGCCTTGGAACTGTGTCCCTGGAGACCCCTGGACGCCCAAGGAAGCGATGAATTAATGTTATGAAATAGGATTTAAGAGCTAATAGACTACCGCTGAATAGTGGGAAGGCAGATCCAGGCCAAGCGTTGGGATTAGTGCTGGGAAGAAGATCCAAAATTCTTAAGTCTATATAAGAATTGTTATGTGTTGATATTTTTATATTAATTTATTATACAAGACATATTCCTACTACGTCATCCTAACGTCGACAACAAGTCAAAATATTCATCATAAAATATACTAAGTAACTATGATAACTTTTATCAAGGAAATAGTTACAGTATGTATGTATATATGTATATATATACATATATACATACATACTGTATGTATATATGTATATATATATATGGCGCAGTATGACAGCGTCTGACTGTAACGCGATCGGTTGTAGGTTTGATATCCACTTGGGGGAGTGATTATATTTAAATTGTTTTCACTTCGTTGCTCTGTTAAGATAAAGTGCGGCATTGAGTTCCACCACTCAACGCGCAATGTTTTAAATTCGACGGAAAGTGAACGGAACGTCGGAGTACGGATTGTCTTGATACTAAGTACTTTCTGTATACTCTGCTATGCGGGATAAAAGCAAGAAGATAAAAAACCTAAAATATATTAACATTCTGCTAAGTACTTAGCAGTACTTTGTCAAAAGAAAACCTTCAAACATAAACTTACCCCCGAGTGGGACCGAACTCCCAACTATCGTATGTAAAGCTAAATTCTAAATTACACTATAGCGTGTTTCATACTTCAAAATATAATAATAACAAAAATAACGTAAAATGAAGGAGATTAATATGAAAAAGTAGTTTAAAACGTCTGAATACAGCAGTAATTCGTTCTTCCGGTTATTACAATGGGCGTCTATAAATCCCTGGCTCGGACCGGCTATAATGTTATATAATATAATATAATATAATATTATACCTTATTGTAGGAAACTTGCCCTACATAGCAGTAGTTACGACTTTTGATTAAACGTAGATCGAATATGGTTTTAAACATTTTATGTCACGCAAGGTCTAGAATTCGAACGGTAAGCGTAGAATGGAGTGTCTTGACATTGGGTCCTCTTTGTCTACTCTGTCCTACCAATGAAGCTGCTTTACACTCAATTATATATATATATATATATATATATATATATATATATATATATATATATATATATATATATATATATATATATATATATATATATATATATATAAACTTTCCTTTGGTCTTTATATGCGAGACGTCTAATTTTCAAGCGGTCATCGTGGCTTAGTGTCTGAACGTAACGTTATTGGTTGTGAGTTCGATTCTTACTCAAGTCAATGATAAAATTAAAATTATTCTCATTATATTGGTAAGACATAGCGCGGCATGAAATACGTTCCGTAATTTACCTACCGATTCTTATTATATTTTATTTTTGAGCGAAAAGTGAGGGACATAGTGTTTTAACACTAAGATATCTCTGACAACCCCGCTATGAAGGAAAAAACGTAATACATACTAAGGGTAATTAATATTTCAGTTAATTTGAAACGTTAAATAACCACCATTTGAGTTCTAAACAAAGTTTACGACTAATTAGTTTGTGTTTTGCGCAAATATTTTAACCAATACAGCTAGTCTATTAGACGTGTACTTTGGTTTGAATGATTAAGCGATTTTAAGCAAATGTTTGTTTAAACATTAATTGCCATCTGTAATTACTATATAAGTACTGAAGAATGTAAGAGGTAAGACCATAAGTTCAAATACTTATACTAAATTTCAATATTTTATTTGTTAAAACAGGAATAGTTTGAGAGAATCCAGTGACAAGACTCTCTGTTCACCACTTCCTCCGAAATTTGATAAATTGCGTGTTAAGTTACGAATTCTACGCCGTGCTTTGCCATACTAGAGGGATAAAATGAAAATAATCTACGAACAATCATTCCCACCAGTGAATATTGAGCTCACAATCAATTGCCTTTATAATACATGTAAGGATTCCAGTTGTAGAATGATATTATGATAGTTAGCGGAACCTAACCTCGTAGTATGTATATCCAGATCGCCTAATCATTCAAATGAATATAATATATTTTAATATTTTTACACAAAAAACTGTGCATTGCGTATAAATTCTCAAAAAAATGGGCCATTTCCTTTGGAGACGCCAAAAACTTTGAAACTCAACCTTTGAATTGAAACAGTATAAGTTATAACGTTCTAATTACTTAGATAAGGTGTCGGTACATTGAATATTTTCTACCAACTTTCCCTTTTTAAATATTTTATTATAATATTAGAGAAGTTAGTTGCAGTTTGTGATAACGCTCGAGTTTTCTCGCGAGAGTTTTGGGTTCGAACCTCATTTGACGACATATAAGTTATTTTTACTTGTCCAATATGGAATTCCATTTGACGCAAATCTTGAAAACAGAGTATCTTGACACTAGGTTCTCCTTTACTAAACATTTTACGGAAAAAACCCTTAAAGCTAAAAAGTATATTGACATTTGAAAACTAAACCTATATACGCAAAATGGCAGAGCTAAGCAAGAATATCATACTAAGAATGAAGAAGAACGTGCTCAGGTGATTTGGGAACGTCGAGAGGATGAGCGAGGAAAGAATGATGATAAGAGGTGAGCGGTACGAGAGGTCGAGGGAGACCTTGATTGACCTTCAAAAACACAGTATCGAAGATATTGCCGGAAGATCACGTAAAAAGCATAAGGACCCTTCGAAGCACGTGTATGAAATTATTAATGACTGTGGGCGAGCTGAAAGCGGTATACAGGGACCGTAGCGTTTGGCGCTATGTCCAGTCATTATATCAGAGAGAACAAACATACAGCGTGACAGTAAAGTCAAGTGAAAACTAAATTCCAATATTTATATAGCAAAAGCAAATAAACAAATAAAAACGAAACCCTTTCGTCATAAATTTTAATAAACATTGATAAACGTTATGTTGTACGCAAGCAAAGCATTTGGGGGGTAAATCGCTATTTATGGAAATAAGGAAATCCCGAACGAACGCTATTTGAGTTTTCTAATAGCTTTTCGAGTGTTGGAATGCAAAGAAAATATATATACAATGAAATGTTTAACTCGTTTTTAATTAAGTTGATTTATTTTCTAGTATTTCTAAGATGTATGTTATAAAGTAGTGAACATGTAACACAAGCGATTTTCTTTGATTAGCAATTGATGGTAATTTTATTTATTTTTTTAGCTTCACTCTTTTATACAGAATGTGCCTAATGTCAAGTTACGCCACGTATTGTCGAAACCTGAGCAAGGAATCGAAGAAAATCATTCACCCAAGTCGGAATCGAACCCACATCTTTTTTAACTCTACGATCCCTAAGTAGCATATGCTCTAGAAAATTAAGTAACTTTTAATTATAAAGGAAGAAAAACAAATAAAAAGAACACGATCTGATCAAGGTAGCCAGCAGCCGCTGGATGCGGGAAGCGCAGGAGCGATCTTTATTGAAATACTTGTGAGAGTCGTAAGTCGAGCAAAGGGCTTTGTAGGCACCCTTTTTACGATAATAAGAGGGATGGAGGTATGTAAAATACCTCACAGTTACAATTTATACATACAGAGTAATATATATATATATATAATATGCATCTGCAACTGCATCAAAATAACTGGAGGAAGATCACATAAAAACATGAGGACCTCCGAAGGGCATGTATGAAGAGGATAATTAATGTGGACGAGGCGAAAGAGGTATGCAGGGATGCGTTTGGCGCTCCATGCTCTCTGACTAGTCCACAAGGGATAAAGTGTGAAGATAAATAAAAATTATATGTTCTTGTATTAATCTATTATATATTAACGTTTTTCTTGTCCACTTCATGTCTTACACCGGAATTGGCTTATATCATTATTAACATATTGCCTGTATATATTGTCAATACAATACTTCTATGAAGAGAGAGACAGGTAGAGAATGTAGTGCTAAGAAATTTCAGTATCATCATCATCATCACTGTATATTATAATTATTTTTTTTATAATATAAATAAGGTATTAGACATACAGCATTGATATATACATATGATGCCTTAGAAAGGAAAAATCTTAAATTTTTGTCGCTTCTAATTTCATTCGTTTTTCCAAACGTAATTCTAACTCAAAGGGACAGCATCTTACCTGTATACATTATTGGTTGTAGGTTCGATTTCTACTTAGGAATGATTATGTTTAAAAAAGTACTTTAACTTTTCCGCTTTAATAAGCTTACTATGAAACATAAAATGTCTCAATTTCAGAAGAAAAATAAATACAATATATAAACATTACGTTATCTCTGAGCTACCCTGGGATAAAGCATGAAGTTGCAATGTTCACAATTTTTTTTCTTTACCTTCACGCTTTTTATCCCGCGCAGCAGGATAGACAGAAAGTATCTAGTGTCAAGACACTCCGTACTTCACTTTCCGCCTAATATATATTTACAATCAACTGAAACAAATAAACACAATAAACACACTATTATGAAAATAAACACAAAACGATAAACACATTCATAATGTTTCTTAAATAAACATTAAAAAAAATTCGAGGCTTTGCACCTGACAGTACAATCACTTATCGCCTCTTAAGAATTGAATTAGAACTTTGTGAACATGAAAATAGAGATTGAATTTCTTTGTGTTTGAACAGAATTACAGACGCATGCGCCTAAAGTTGGCGAAACGCGTGTAAAACTGAAATTTCAGTGTTCCGCTTAACACCGACTGTTACCAACGTGTCGGATACGTATCGGGATATTTTGGAAAAAGCGCGCGATTTAATTCGATTCGATTGTATTCGTTCAATTTATTGTACACTTTTTGTGTGGTGTGTGTATTTGTGTTTGTGCGTGTTTGTTAGTGGTAAGTTGTGTTTGTTTCTGTTTATTTATTTTTATATGAAAAAATAACTTTATTTGAAATAATAAGATTTCGAATTTATAATATATTTTAATATATTATCATATTTTACTCCTTTTTATTAGATATATATATTTTTTAAATTTACGTGCATTTGTTGAAAATAAGTTTTCTGAAGAACTAACTTAAAACAACCTTAAGAGTATAAAAAATATTGTTATTATACTTTAGTGTATCCCATTATACTGTACTCAGGTATTATATTCACGATTAACAAAAACTAACATCTCGTTTGGTAGAAATTTGTATGTACGTTTATTCGTACCAATAAATAAATCTAGACTCAAATCTAGACTCAAATCTAATCTACATTACTCTACATTAAAATATTTTACTCCTTAAATATGTTTTTACATTTATAGAAATTTAGTTGAATTATGAAACTCAAAGAATATTGTAATCTACAATAAGATATATTAAACAGTAACTTAAAGCCTGTAACTTGATTTACATAGACTTGATTCTTGCTATTATTTTATGGAACAAAACACTTTAAATTGATATCATTTTTTTATTTACACACTTATTGATAAAAAATAAACACTATATTATTAAAGAAACATTGACAAATGCTATAGTGAAAACTTTATTTAAATAGGTTTAACCGTTTCCGAGATTAGAGTGATGATTTAGATAAAAATTAAAAATTCATTTTTTTGTGTTATATTATATTAATAAATACCGCCAGTGATAATTTTTCTTATAAATCTACCATTTCTAAATAATTTAAAAACATATATATATAAAAAGGGCGAAATATAGAGAACGGAGTGTCGTTATACTCATCTCTATGTATGAACTCTTGACCATATAATAAATGTATTTAATAACTTGGGTATAATTGAAAAAAAAATTGAAAAATTTGCTAAGATCTTATTGATTACTAAAATATGTATAATAATATATATATATATATATATATATATATATATATATATATATATATATATATATATATAAGTTATTTTAATATATTGACTTATAAGCGGATATACTTTCACAATTGTTTTTTTTAAAAGCATCTGTTGAGTTTTTCCTCGGCTCTATATTAATGTAGTAATTAGTATAGTATCAGTAATTTATAGAAACACTGCTTCCCAAACTGATAGGTACCTCTTGGACTGATTTCTTATTAAAAATGCCTGTATAATAGATAATAATAAATCTTTTATAATTGTTCGCAATTGTCCATTAAAACAATAACGTAAATAGCATCTGTTGAGTTTTTCATCGGCTCCTTATAGCTAAACTGCTTCCAAAGCTGACGCGTTGATGCTTTCTACGATCTACAGTGCTTTTAAAACTGAATAAATCGTTTATCTTCCTTTCATTTCCAATGATACTATAATTTAAATTAATTTAATTATTAGTATAATATTATATAATATATAATACATTATATGTTATATTTTTTAATCATAATATTTTTAAAGTGGTCATGTTTATGGTCATGGTGAAAGATATTTTAGATCACTATGGAAGAGAAAGATATTTCAGAAAACGTATACGAAATTCAATGTAAAGTATTCAAAGATTCCAATTTTCAAAGATGCTTTTCTCTTTTTGGGCGGATTTTAATGGGCACAGGTTCAAATGTTGCTACATTAAAATGATATATGTTTTTTGAAAATCATTGTTTATTGTAAATATAAATTAAGGACGAATAGACCGGTTGTGGTCTGATTGTAAATGTGGTCGGTTGTAGGTTTGATTCCCATTCTGGAAAGTGATATTGAAAGAGCGGCGTTGATTCCCGCCACTTAACACACCATGTCTCCAATTTCACAGAAAGTTGAGTACGAAGTGTCTTTACACTAGAAAATTCCTGTTTACTGTCCTAACGCAGTGTTTTAACTCTAAATTCTCTCTTATATGTTGGAGATGTGTAAACTTACAGAAATCCCTATCATCACTATTTGGTAAAAAATTTTCTAATAGTTATTACATTTCATTTTATTCAAAATATATTTTAGTTAATAAACGTGTTTGAATTAATTATAAAAAAGAAAATATATATATATATATATATATATATATATATATATATATATATATATATATATATATATATATATATATATATATATATATATTATTGCTTAGAATTTATAAAATAACGTCTAATTAACTGGAATAATTAAACCACTTAAAAGAAACCTTAAAGCAACTGTAAATTGATATTGGCGATTACAGAGAGGGTAATTTTCAATGGAAATAATCATAATTTTTTTTCTGCTTCACGCTTTATTAGTTTACTAATGTCAAGATATTCTGGTCTAAGCTCGAATTCTAGACATTGTGGCGCAACTCAAGTCCGCGTTTTGTTTTACTAGAGCAGAGAAAGAATGTATATGATAGTTTCTTTTTAATTATAAAGGGGATTTCTCATACAATCTCATTGTAATAAAGAACAAGAAAATAAGGTATTGAGATAACAGATTTCTTAAATTTATTCTAGTTGTCATTTTCAAATAGAGTTCTTGTGTCGAAATTACTTTGTCAAATATATGTACTACGAAAAGTCGAGTTTTGTTTTGGATGTAAAGCAATTTGAAAAAAGTATCGCTATGAGGCCGGTCGTGGCGCAGTGGGACAGCGTCTGACTGTAAACGCGATCGGTTATGGGTTCGATCCCCACTCGGGAGAGTGATTATATTTAAATTATTTTCACTTACTCGCTCTGGTAAAAGACAAAGTGCGGCGGTAAGTTCCAGCACTCAACACGCAATGTCTCAAATTCGGTGGAAAGCGAAGTATGGAGTGTCTTGGCACGAAGTACCTTGTACTTGCTGTCTATCCTGCTATGCGGGATAAAAGCGTGAAGCTAAAAAAATCACTATGAGGGTTAAATGATTTTATTAGGGCCAATTTTCACTATAATTTCACGATTTCTACCTTCTAGTTAAAGTTAAGAATAAAAAAAAAAAGAAACGAATAACTGAATGTTGTTTCTACTGAGTTCATATATTGATATTGTTTATTTTAATTTAATGCATATTTATTGTATTTGGCCAGTCTTGTTATATAAATCACAATATCAGCTTCCGGTTATTAGGATTTTGGAACTAGTGTAAGTTGAAGAACATGACTAGCGGTACTTTAAAGCCAACATCTACAACTAAATAGGTATTTGTTAGACATTTTAATATGAAATTATTTTAAATGTATTAATTGTGTATATTTTGGTATAATAAAATACGTTTTTGAGAACCTGACGTTTTAAACACTTTACAGTAGTCCGTGGTCGCAGATGTCGACTGGTCTTTATAATAGGTATTCACCTCAGGACACCTGTGACCACGGACTGCTGTGAAGTGTTCGAAACGTCAAATTTCCAAAACTGTATTTTCAAATACCAAAATGTACGCGATTAATCCGTTTAAAATAGTTTCATTAAAAATGTTTAAAAATCATGAAAATCAAAGATCTTATTACGACTTCGACAATTACTATCTACTAATTGGAGAAAAAAATCTTAAATTAATTTACTATTTTATAAACCGCTTGAATATAATTTAAGTATATCTACAAGTATGAAAATAAATTTTAAACGGAATTATATATATATATATATATATATATATATATATATATATATATATATATATATATATATATATATATATATATATACTATTGGATCAAAGAATAAAATTTTTAAATCTTATTATACTTGCAAATGACATTTTAATAGAATTATTAGTAATTTTTAGTACAATCCAAGAAGATTTATTTTCATATTATTAGAATATTATTGGAGAGTAAAATAAAAATAAATTAGTTCCAATTTTTATGTTCAGAATTATTATTAAATGAATCTTTATATTATATAAATAATTTAAAAAATTATTATATATTATATTTTTTTTTATTTTACAATTATTTTACCCGGATTAATAACATATATCTTGGTATTAAAAATCCAACGTTTCAACTACTGTAAAGTGCAACTATAAACGGCCAGTGTTAAAATAATTTCTTATCATTAAAGTACTTTTGTCATTGACAGTATAATACACAAATAGTATTATCCGATGGAATATTCAAATTATCTTCAAGCACGCCTCACGTTAATCTGTTCAATTTACATCTTACTAACAACCGCTCTAGGGCTTTAATAACTATTAACAAATTTTAATTTGAACTTTACCTTAAGTTTAGTATGTAGAAACTTATAATCTCATAGAGTTTAGATTATAAGATTGTTAGCTAGTTGGAGGGTTGCATGTGGGTAGGTGGACAAATTAGTATTTTTTTTCTAGCTTCACGCTTATTATCCCGCATAGCAGGGTAGACTGAAAGTACCTAGTGTCAAGACACTCCGTACTTCGCTTTTCACCGCATTCGAGACATTGCGTATTGAGTAGTGAAACTCAACGCCGCACTTTGTCTTTACCACGGCGAGGATTTGAAAATAATTTTTAAATATAATCACTGCCCCGAGTGAGGATCGAACCCACAACAGATTGCGTCTACATTCGGACGCTGTCCCACTGCGTCACGACCAGGCTCAATTTTAGTGTGTAAAATTCAAAATTCGTATAGGTGCAAAATTTAGATGCATTTTTTTTAGCTTCACTCTTGTGTCCCGTTTAGCATAGCAGAAAAAAATACCTAGAGTCGAGACACTTCATACTTCACCGAATTTGCGACATTGTGTGTTGAGTGACGTAACTGAATTCCGCGCTTTGTCTTGCCAGATCGAAGAAATTAAACCACTTTAAATATAGTTGAAGAAATCCAAGAAGGAATCGAACTTGTAACCGATCGATAGAATACTTAACGTATTTCTAATACATCGTTATCTTCATATTAAATGTAACTATATTGAATTTCACATTGCCCTGTTTGCTCAGGTTTATATATTTTAATATATCATGTTAAACAATTCGAATCCATGACCACCTTCAATAACAAAAGACTTAACATATTTTTAATAACTATATATATATATATATATATATATATATATATATATATATATATATATATATATATATATATATATATATATATATATATATATCGCTACAAATAAACGAACTTTTTCCTATTACAAGTTTGTAAACATACAGAAGAGAAACAGTTTTATTACTAGACGAAGTTACTGTATACACCACGTGTTAGATATTAAGGCAGATGTTTATCAAGGTTAGGAAACCAAAGTTTTAGCCAAATGCGACATTTTCTTCTTCAGGATGTGTTCTTTATATTCGTTTTGTTATAGAGTATGTTAATAATATAATAAATATTAATACAAAATCCAGCCACTCGTGGCGCAGTATGTCAGCGTCTTACTGTAAACGCGACCGGTTATAGGTTCAATCCCCACTCGGGGAAGTTATATTTAAATTATTTTCATTTTTCGCTCTGGTAAAAACATAGTGCGGCGTTGAGTTCCACCGCTCAACACGCAATGTCTCTACTTATTCGCAATGTTAGAAATAACTCAGTGTCAAGACAATCTGTTGACTGTTTTCTAGACAAACCTAGACATAACCTAACCTAGACATTACATGTTGTATGGCCAATTCAACCCCGTGCTTTGTCTAAATAAATATTATTAAAACTAACATATTACTTATAACAATTGTTAACAGTAGTTAATCAATACGCGTGATAATAAAGCATGAAGGTGGTTTCTTTCGATTTTCATTTCAATAAAATTTCAAACTCAATCTCTTTCTTTAATGTTCAAACTAAGAACAAGAAATCTCTTATACTATGAGAGATATAAACATGATGATTGCCTTAGATTGGTCGAAATTGTGTTTAGATATTTTTTTAGATGTTCCATAATTATTTTGTTAGCAAAGTAATCTTAATTACAAAGACTTATAATTAATTAAATGAGTTGAATTGTTTGAAATACCATTATTTTACTATTTTTAAAATGTTAATCCACACTTAGGATTAGAAAACCTTGCGTCTTCCATGCTATAGCAGGTAGCAGTTGGCAGTTTCCAAGAGGCATGGGTTCGAATCCCGTTGCGTTGAAATATTTTAAACGATTTTTAGATTGTTAGAGAGATATTTCGGAATACCATTGTATATAAAATTAAAAAAAAAACCATATCAGTAAATAAACAGGAATAAGTATAGCGACTATTGATGAATAAAATTTTTAAAATAGAAAAGCCAGCGTAGATAAACTAAGCAAATATTAAGGGGGAGAGGGGAGAGGGACGTCTGTTTGTTTTTTTTTATCCCTGGCGGGGTAGTCAGAGAGCACGGGGCGCCAAACGCTACGGTCCCTTCATACCTCTTTCGCCTGGTTCACAGTCATTATTCTCTTCATGCATGCATTTTACGTGACCATTCTTCAATATCTTCGATACTGTGTTTTCCAATGTCAACCGAGGTCTCCCCCGACCTCTCGTACAACTCACCTTGGCTTCATAAATCTTTCTTAATATTCTTTCATCACTCATTCGCTCAACGTACCCAAACCACCTGAGCACGTTCTTCTTCATTCTTACTGTGACATTCGCGCTTACACCTGCCATTCTGCGTATCTCCTCGCTGTATATACGGTCAGCTAAGCTGACTCGGCATATCCAACGAAGAGATCTCATCTCTACTGCATTCATCTTTCTTTCATTATTCTAACGTTTTATCAGGGAAAATGTATTATTCCGTAAAAGTATACTAACTTTATTCCGTAAAAGAAGCTAAGTGTTGTTGCCACTCATTCGAGAGGGTAATCACAGTTGTAAAGATTTTGTATATTAAAAAAAGCAACTTTTCTAAGTTTCTCGCCAGCTCTTGTCAGCATAACTGCCTTCCTAGGCGGCGGTAGCTTCCAGAAGGACTGACAATACTGACACCTACATGTTAATTGACCTTTTTAAGAAGCTAGTCATAGCCCTATTTGAATAATGATTTCTTTTTAATTTGATTTGATTTAAATTTATAAAATAAATAATCAGATACAAAGATAGAGTTTATCTGAAATGCTAGAGTCTAGTAAAAAAAAACAGAAGAATTTTTTTTTATTGAAGATATCTCGTTACTTACTTATATATATTATATATTTTTTCCTTATTATTATAAAATAATATAGTCTAAGCCTTTAATTTTTCTCTAACAATTTATTTAGATTAAGCCTCGATATATTCTAAATCGAGATTGCTATACGGCCTTCGAGATCCATCTAGTGAGACCGCAACCTTGAGGTTTGTGAAGTTATCAGAATTATGCAGGCTTTCGACTGCTATTAACGATTGTCATTTAGTTACATATGGGATTGACTGTTTAATATGCCTTTGGATACATAGGGAAAGGTTATATGAGTTGGGTAACTAATTGAAGGTGGTAACATGCAAATTATTTTAATATTTAACCTTTTTAGACATTGTTTTCGACCTAGTAAAATATAATATGAGAGACTTGCTTTAGTTGGATATAGGTTCATATCCTATATGAGATAGCGATTGTATTGTTATATTCTTTTCGTCTAAATTAGAAGTTTTCGATAATTCATTCAAAATTAGATTTTAAAACTAGTGAATGCCTGCAACTACTTTTGCGTGCACTTGACTCTTGCTATCGTTTTGTCGAATGAAATAATTTAAATTGATATAATCGATTGAAATAAAACAAAAAATATTCATTTAGGGGTGAAAACTCATAGGCAGTTTCTGAGATTAGTGTAGACGAGCGAATAAAGAAACAGACGTACAGACAACTTCTTTTAAAAAACATTGATTTGGATTCTGCTCCATTAACAAATGTCTCAAACAATACTTTTCCCTAAATATCTTACATATAAAGACTGCAATTATTTTTTTTACTATATTTATAGAATAATTACTTTTATAAAGAATTTATAAATGAATGAATGAATGAATGAATGTAAATACCAGTGAGTGCTACAATTATAATATTTTTTTAACTTCACACTTTTATCCCGCATAACAGGGTAGACAGCGAGAACGTAGTTTCAAGACACTCCAAACTTCGCTTTCTACAGAATTGCGTGTTGATGAGCGGAACTCAACGCCGCATTTTGTCTTACCAAAGCTAGGAAGAGAAAATAGTTTAAATATCACCACTCCGCCAAGTGGAAATCGAACCCATAACCGATAGCGTTTACAGTCGTAATTGAACTAAAAATATATAAATAAATTGTATTATTTTACATATAATTTATTTATATATATCCAATTTTCAGTGTTTTCTCATTTAGCATATTTCAGTTGGTTGATATATTGTTTTATTTATCTAGACTGCAATAAGCCGTCCAGTCTAGCCAATTTAAGTATTTTTTTAGTGTTTGCTTGTAAAATATTCGTGTAAGTGAACCAAAACATGGTTTATATTTGATCTAGCCTTTGTACTTGGAGTCTGTAATGTTGGCACGTGCCAAGGGCATACCCCAAATATTACTTGAGTGTAAAATAAAAATAAATTAGTTATAATGAGACTTACTGCATTCATTGCTGTCTTTTTATTATTAAACTAATTTTTAAATTATATAAATAAATTGAGAGCGGTTATGGTGCAGTGGGACGGCGTCTGACTGTAAATGTGATGTGTTGTGAGTACGATTCCCACTCGGGGGAGTGTTTATATTTGAATTATTATCGTCTTTTCACTATTGTAAGCCAAACGGGGCGTTGAGTTCCGCTACTCTACACATAATGTCTCGAGTCTGGCGGTGAGCGGAGTATGGAATGTCTTGATGTATGCGAGATAAAACCGGGTAGCTAAAAAAATTATATTATATAAATAGTTATATGTTATTGTACATTTTTCATACAATTAATTGCATTTAATAATATATATTTTATATCTATATTTCTATATATTTATATATTCTATATATTTTATTTACTCGTATATAAGTATATTATTATATATTATGTTATTTTTAAATATCTTTAAATATATATTTCTTTAATTATCTTGCAAATTTTTTCTTATTTTTCTTAGTCGATGAAAATGTAGAGACATTAAACTAATTTTAATCAAATACTTTAATTTCTGATAAAGATACTTTTTTTAGCTTCATGCTTTTATCCCGCATAGCAGGGTAGACAGAAAGTACCTAGTGTCAAGACACTCCATACTCCGCCTTCCACTAAATACACAATGTCTCAAACATTGTGTATTAAGTAGCAGAACTCAACGCCGCAATTTATCTTACCAGAACGAAGATATGAAAATAAATTAAATATAATCATTACCATAAATGGAAATCGAACCTACAACCAATCGCGTTTACAGTCAGACATTGTGACCGGCCTTATAGATATTTTATTTATTTAGTAAATATTTTTTATTGCAATTTAATGCTTATTTGATATTACAATTGCTCGCGTTGCGATTATGCGCGTACATTTTAGTATTTGCAAATGCATTTTAGATAATCTGACGCTTTAAATACTATGAGTACTGTAGTCCGTTGTCATAGCAACAGACAGATAAATGCCACCTCATTCTGCTTACATATACGCGATTAACCTGTTTAAATTGGTTTCATTTAAAATATATGAAAAATTAATTATCTCTAACTATATATTTAAAATCTCTTATAAATTTTTCGTATCTGTTTTTCCCACTTAGCAAAATAGTCAAAGGAAATCTAGTACAAATACACTGAGTTCGACTTTTTGAAGCGTAACTAAACACCGTGCCTAGTCTTACGATCCTTACTTACAATGAGACGCTTTTGGTTTGACGAATGCCTTTACTCGGCACAAAAATATTAAAAAATCGATCAAATACTCGTAAATAATTTGGACTTACACAAAATTATTCGCAAATCTCTAAATATCGATTCCGTTAACGGCGAGGCAAAAGCAAACATGTTTTAAGCGTAACGAAACAAGCATTAAATCCTTTGAAATAATCCGCGGAGGAGCAATTAACGCCGTTATCAACAAATTAATACAGCTTTATTAAATATTTACGATATAAATCCGTGTTTAACAGTCGATTAAATATTCAGAAAGTAAATGAGAGCTTTTTTTTAAACTAATATGCGGCGTTTAAGGCCGTTTTTCAGTGTGACAGCGTTTGACTGTAAACGAGATTGGTTGTGGGTTTGATTCCCTCACAAAATGATTATATTAAAAAAATATTTAAAAGTGCGGCGTTGAGATTGACACTCGACACGCAATGTCTTGATTTCTGATAGATAGAGTTCAATTGAGTGTTTCATCTCTCCTGCAATGCTATTAAGCGTAAATATAATATTTTTAACATAGCAAATAACATTAGATTGCCATTAAATAGACAGTTGTGAATTGGAAGTCGTAGTTGAGTGCATTTTAATATATAGAAGAATGTAAGGAATTTTAATGATATTTAATTTTATTTTCCTCTCAACTGCTCGGTCTTAGATATAAGAGTATGTGCGTGTTAACCATGGACGTATTGGGTACAAATTTGTTATAGCAAGTATTAAAAATTTCAAGCAGCTACTTTATTGTAAATATACAACCGAGCAAGGAACGTCATGAAATATCATGAAGTGTGTTCACTAAGTTAAAATTATTTTTTACCTTTAAATCAATATATTAAACACGTGATTTTTCTCTCAACCGTCTATTTTCATGACTGTGTCGCGCAGTGAGACAACTGTCGGTAAACGCAATTGTCGGTGGGTTCGATTCCCACTTGAGGGAAAGAATATATTAAAACTTATTTTCATTTCTTCGCTCTAGTAGAAAAAACGCGGTGTTGAGTTCACCACTTAACACGCAATGTCTTGATGTTCTACCTCTTACTTACCAGCTAAATAAGTAACATCTGGCTGTAAATTATATCGCTTGTGGGTTTCATTCCCAAATAGAATTATTGTTTCCTTTTCTCCGTTCTGGCAGGGAAAAAGGCCATAAACACTCAACACGCCACATAACACTCAATATCTTAAATTCGAAGTGTCTTAACACTGCGTTCTTTATAACTAAGTGGTATAAATGTTCTGGTTTTGTCTGGTGTTTTAGACGAACACAAAATAATTTGAAACCCCTCATATGATTTTTATTTGAAAAGTCAAAAGAATATTAAACACGTGTTAAAGAGCTTACTGCTATTTTCGTAATAAATATATAAGATATATATTCCTAAAATAATATTAGTATATGAGATCGTTGTAGCGTAGCTGTCCCACTGAGCTATATATTGCCTCTGAATGTAAATGCGATTGGTTGTGGGTTTGATTCCCACTCGGGAAAATATTAAAGTTATTTTTACTCTATCTTTATAGTAAAACGAGTTAACTAGTCTGCGATGGGAGAAAAAGCTTAAAACATATATTATATTAATTTAATATCATTTTAAAGACGAACTTATATGCAAATAAATAATAATTCGCTTTCTACCTAATTCGAGACATTGCATGTTGAGAGGTGGAATCCAACGTTGCACTTTTTCTTACCAGAGCAAGGAAGTGAAAATAATTTAAATATAATCACTCCCTCGAGAGGGAATTGAGCCCACAACCGATCGCGTTTACAATCAGACGCTGTCCCACTGCGCCACAAAACGTCGCTTTTAACTAAAATAAAATGCATAACTGCTCAATACTTTCACCGAATAATTATTGAATGGATAATTGAAAATTCCACCAGTGACAATTATGATCGTTAACATAAAAGTAGTAATGTAAGAACATTTACCAATTTCTTACATTGTTATTACAATACTTAAAAGACACTTCTATGAAGGTTTAAACCTTCATAGAAGTGTCTTTTCAGAGTTTTACTCACTTTAGGGGGCAAGAGTGAAATATAATTCCCTTTTGCTGCTGGGTAGCGTCCCGTAGGAGAGATGTATTCAAGCTAATTGTGGTAGGAGGGTACTTCTCAGACAGGCTGTGGCCGCTTTCGCTATTCCCATCCATCCTTTCTCTTAGAGTGGGTCGATTCCGACAGTACACATACACATCTTAAGGCCGGCAACGTATGTTCAAATCCTATATTATGGATTCCCATAGGCGAAAGTGATGACTTACCATCAGGTGTTCCTTCCACTCCTTTGCCTGTTTTTTCTATAAAATAAAAAAAAACAACGCTGAATTTTAATAAATAACTCATTGCTTTAAAGCAATTTGGCAATAAAATATATTAGGGATTCTCCCAGTATCATATATCAAATATTTATTTTACACGTTCACATACAGACACTTGAAGTTAATCGTAAAATATATGAGATCGTTAAATGAAATATAAGACTCCCGCTTGCTTTCTTTAACACGTCCACGCGCTCTTTGTATGAGACACTTGTCAAAAGAAATACGCGATACGTATTGTTCATGCATTTATAAAATGATCATTTTTTGTTTTCATATTATAAGATTTATGTTATTTTTGCTTGTGACATGAGAACTTTGTGAAAAACGTTGAGTTAGAAATGAAAATAGCTAAGCTCAGCAGAACTGACTTCTAACTGTCGGTGATGGTAGGTTCGAATATAAACCTCATTTGAATTTATTATGTATAAATTATTTCTTTGTTTTACTAGAACAAAGTGCGGCAAACACTTGAAGGCCTATACTGATTTGTGTAAAAAATATAAAAGTGTGTTTTTACACAAACAAGAAGTGTTATTTGTTAAGTGTATGTTTAATGTGTAGAGCTAAATTTACTATCATTTCATTAGAAATTCTAAAAAAAAACAAAAAAATAAAAAAGAAACTGGGAAAGGACACTATGTGTAAAAGTTTTATGATATGGTATTGTTATCATTTCCGGACACTAGAGCCAATTTGGACTACAATGATTATTTCAATACAGCGTTTTGCTGGAAGCCAGCCGGAACACACTCACTGCTGGGCTATCTCGTTTCCCCATTTATTACATACATACATAAAAAATATAAATATAGGAGAAAATAAATAAAATATTAATTAAATAACTGAATTATTAGGGCTATGGTGGCACAGTGGGACCGTTTCAAACTTTAAACATTATTGTTTCTGGATTTGATTCCCGCTCAGTGTATGATTTATATTTAAAATGTGTTTTCATTTCTCCACTCTGCTCTGATAAAACGCGGTATTGAGTTCGAGCGGTCAAGCATTCAATGGGGTGTCTTAACACTAGGTTATCTCTGACTACTGTCGTTGGATAAAACGTAAATCCAAATAACAAAAAAAAGCCTTTTATTAAACGAATTGCTAAATCATAAAGTATATGAAAAATTTAGTTTAAAAATATTAATTAATATAATTAATATATCATAAAATTAATATTAAAAATTATATACTGTAAACATGATCGGTTGTGGGTTCGATCCCCACTCGGGGGAGTGATTATATTTAAATTATTTTCACTTCCTCGCTCTGTTAAAGACAAAGAGCGGCGTTGAGCTCCACCACTGAACACGCTATGTCTCGACTTCGGTGGAAATGAAAATACGGAGTGTCTTGACACTAGGTACTTTCTGTCTACCCTGCTATGCGGGATAATAGCGTGAAGCTAAAAAAAAAATAATTATAAAATATTTTCACTCTGGTAAGAGTCTTAAACAGGACTATACCATGAAATCGATTTAAGTTGTAATTTAAATCGTAATACGAATGTAACGTCGTTAGAATAATTGGCTTGATGTCGAAACTTAGGCAATTAAAGACAATCTGACGCAAAAGTTATTTACCAAATAAGGACATTAAATACTTATCTTGGTTTATAACGTTATTTATTATATAATACATTCATTATATAGATCCATGGATTATGAATATTGAGATGGAAGAAGGTATGAGAGATTCAGTTAAATTTTTAAAACACTGATCGGTTGTGGGTTAGATCCTCTTTTGCGGGAATGATTATATTTAAATTATCTTCATTTCTTCGCTCTTGTAAAACAAAATGCGGTGTTAAGTTACGCCACTAACACGTAATGTCTCGAATTCGGCGGAAAGCGAAGTACGGAGTGTTTTGACACTCGTGTTTTTTGTATAAATCACTTTTTACAGTCAATATTAATATTGAAAATTAAAAAAATACGTAAGATGTAAATTTTCATAAATTTCGTGATTTATTTCCAGATATATCGCATATGTGACTCGTGATGTGGAAGGTTTTGAAGTGATATATTTACTGAGGCCAAAGACATATAGGCGCAGTGGAACAGTGTCCGATTATAAATACAATGATTGTGAGTTCGACTCTCACTCATGAAAATGATTATGTTAAAATTATTTTCGTTTTCTTGCTCTGTTTAGACAAGATGCGATGTTAAGTTCCGCCAATCAACAAGCGATGTCTAGATTTTATGCGGTAAACGATGAACCAAAAAAAATAAATGTGTTATATAGTATTGTACTAGAATAGTTATGTTTTTTTTTATATTTTTTACATGTCTGATGAGCAGAGAGCCTCTTGTAAAAAGTTAATTTGTTCTCAATTTTCTTTACATATTAAATAAAAATAATTCTATGAACACAAATCGAACCCGCAACAATGTTAATCGTTGAGGCCATCATTGTTGCACAGCTTAAACTATTTCCATCTTCCTGTACTGGTAAGACTAAACGCGGCGTTGAGTTCCGCAACTTAACTTAAAGTGGAAATCTTAACATTGGGCTGTATATATATATATATATATATATATATATATATATATATATATACACACACACACGTAATAAAGTTGATAAAATATTCATATAATGTAAAAACTTTTTTCAAACGTCTGAAGAATGAACTCTTGAATATGTTATAATAAAGATGTTTGAGTAACTTAATATATTATTAGTTATTTATAAAAGCATTTCAACAAAGCCATTGTTATTAAATTAATATATATAAGAAAAAAAATAATAAAAATTATATACACAAAGGAATATAAATATGTAAGGAGGTCGTGACGCAGTGGTAACGTGATCGATTATGGGTTCGATTCCCGAACTCTAGTAAGTCAGTGAGACAAAATGTTGTAATATTTTACATACATTGATAGATAATTAGAGATACAACTAATAAACTAAATATAATAGCGTGTCAACAAATGTAAACAGATTCACGCTTTATATCGCATAACAGGGTAGTCAGAGAACCTAGTGTCAGAGAACCTAGTGCAAGACACTCCGTTGACTGCTTTCCATTCAAAATCAAGACATAGCGGAGAGAAACAAGAGATATGACAATAAATTTTATATTTCATTCCATAAATCTTTGATTTTTAACCATTTTAAATGAAACTATTTTAAACGAGCGTATATTTTGGTATTAAAAGATACATTTATACAAACCTGATTTTTCAAACATTTTACAGTAGGCCGTGGCCACTAGTAGAGGGTCTACGCCTAGTAAAAATATACGCGATTAATCCGTTTAAAATAGTTTCATTTAAAAATATCATTCTATCAAGAAGGGTTCGAATCCACAACCAATCGTGTTTACAGTCAGACGCTGTTCCCATTGGCCCTAAAACGACCAGAAGTTTAGAATGTAATATATATTTTTTATGATAATATTCCAAATTGAAGCCACAGACACTATGGGTTACGGGACTCGTTAAAACTGGCAACTTCTAAAATATTTTCAATAACAGTTTGCGGTACGCAATAGTATCTAAACGAGGAGGGTACAAAATTGTGTTCGATTATTGTAAGCTAGGAATACATGGTTGAAGTCTTTATATTTATCATATTTTGCTTGTAAATTTGGAAAAACATGTTAAAACATTTGAAGACATTAAAAGACATTAAAAGTTTTGAGATTATAAAAAAAAACTGAGTGGGTAAAAAAATCATTAAAATTATTTACAGTTAATTCTTGAATATATCAAGTTTTAATATTATACACTCTCTGCCTATTTGTACGTATCTCTGATTATTTAATATTACACGATCTCCCTTATTTGGATTTTCTTATCTACTGATGAGCTTCATGTCTATACTGGGCCAAAGGCGATTATATTCAAAGTAGTGTACGGTAATTGTGGTAAGGATTGCAATGCAATATGGATAACTCGGCACATATTTCTTTATACAAATATTCCTACGAGTGAGAATTGAACCCATGATCAATCGTGAGTACAGTCAGACGCTATCCCAGTACGCCATAGTGACCTCATACGCTTAATATTTTCTTATAACAAATTATATTATGAAGCATTGTACTTGAGGCGGTTAGTGGCGCAGTGGGATAGCGTCTGACTGTAAACGCGATCGGTTGTGGGTTCGATCCCCACTCGGAGCAGTGACATATTTTAATTATTTTCACTTCCTCGTATAACGTAAAGACTTATGAGTTCCACCACTCAACACGCAGTAGAAAGCGAAGTACGGAGTGTCTTGACACTAGGTACTTTCTGTCTACCCTGCTATGCGGGATGATAAGCGTGAAGGTAAAAAAAAATTGTTATTATGTGTGTTTTAGCCTATACTGATTTAATTATCGCATCCAATAAGACCGCGGATGAAATTTGCCAACAAATAATTTAAACTTTACCCCGTCGGTTTGAGTAAGTAGATTAAAAACGGATAACCCAATGTTATCTGATAGAGCTCGAAGAATATTGGCATATCGATGGTACAATACACTTCTCGTTTAATTGGAAACAACTTTTTGATAATTTGCTTACGATGGGCATTGTTTGTTTCAGTTGAAAATCTAGATTAGTATATGAAACCAATATATATTTGATTTAGACTTTTTAGGTAATATAACTTTTATATGAAATATAAAAAGAAAAATGGAGTAATTTGTATATATATATATATATATATATAAATATGTAAATTATTTTCTTATAAGACAAAGCCCGGCGTTGAGTTCCGCCACTCAACACATATTGATTATGATGGAAAGCGGAGTGTCTTGACACTAGGTACTTCCCGTATAATTTTAAAAATAGTAGTCATAAACAGTTGATCTTTTCCAATAACCGTGTACCGTCTTCGTCTCAGCCATACCAGGCCCAATAGACCTGCTCTAAAAAATTCAAATTGTTGATACACATCCACTATATATCTTATTATGTTAATTTTAAAAATCCTTTTACTACTTCTATACGTTACGTGTCGTTCCTCCGCACTCGAATGATTTCGACTGGCGTAGTGGTTTCAAAATAACTTAGTGCCATGACACTTGGTTTTTGCACTAATTTTAAGATTGTGCTCACTGAGTTACGGAATGTACCTTTAAAGCTGCACTTTGTCTGCAATAGAGCGGATAATTAACCTTATTGGTTGTGGGCATCGAACCCAAAACCATGGCATTGTTAGTCAGACGCTGACGTGGAGTCAGCGTTCCTCGAGAGAAACGCTGAAAATGGAAAGTTTATATATATATATATATATATATATATATAAACATACACACAAATTTACATATGTTCAATATTCAAGAAATCGAAGAAAATACTAAGCTATTTTATCTTATGCATTTTTTTTACAAATTCATCATTTATATTTTGCATTCGAAAATTTGCAGTACTTTGAAAATCCGACATTTTGAACAATTTGCAGTAGATCATATGTTGATAAAAATGTATTTTCATAATATATAAAAGCGTTTTAAATAGTTTTACTTGAAATGTGTTAAAATTTATTATTAATTGGACATCTTAGTATTTATATTCTGCTTTTAGTAAGCTTATCTTTGTAGCATCATTTCTTTTAGGAATTTGCTTAGTATTGTATACTATCATGAATATATCATATTCTAGTTAAAAGTTTACTTAAAAGTATTAAATACTGCAATAGTACGTCTTTTTCTAAATTCTTTTTTTATTATAGTTTCTTTAATATTTGTCCATCAATGATTTATTAGCGCAAAAAAAATTTCCATTTGATTATGTAAATTAATAAGAAATTCGATTTCTACGGACGGAGTACGGAGTGTTTTGATACTAGGTTCTTCCTGTCAATCCTGCTATGCAGGATAAAGGCGTGAAGCTACTAAAATATTCCTGTTCAAAAAATAACAAATATATGTAAGATGACAATTTACATCAGTTTCCTGATATCTTCTCAGTGACATGATAAATGTGACTTGGATGAAGTGGGAGGTTTTGGACCTATATATTATAAGGCTATCTTGACGCAGTGGGAGAATGTCTGACTGTAAACGCGATTGGTTGTGGGACGAATCGCCGCTGGAAAGAATAATTATATTCACTATGTACACTTTCTCGTTCTAGTGAGACGAAGTGTCTTGATATTGATGTTTTACTATTTATTAAGTGTTATTCGACACTTAGAATTTGAAAATATTTTAAAAAATGTATAAAAATTTAAGAGGTCCGGTCTTGGCGCAAGGGCATAGTTTTGTCAGTAAACGCGATCGGTTGTGGGTTCGGTCCCACTCGGCGGAGTGATTATATTTAAATTATTTTCACTTCCTCGCTGTGGTAAAAGAGAAAAGTGTGACGTTGAGTTCCACCACTTAACACGCAATATCTCAAATTCGGTGGAAAGCGAAGTACAGAGTGTGTTGACACTAGGTACTTTCAGTCTACCCTGCTACGCGGGATAAAAGCGTGAAGCAAAAAAAAATAGTTAATAATGTTTCATATATAATTTATAAATTATGCAAATTGGAATTTTTATTCTGGCAATAACTTATTATTGTTATTATTATTATACATTATTCTTTCTATAGTTACAAATGTATATTTTAATATTTACAAATTTTAAAGTGTTATTCCACACTTAGGATTAGAAAACATTTTTGAAAAAACCTATAAAAATTTGAACGCAGCGGGGCTCGAACTCGCGCCTCTTGGATGGTATCCAAAAGGCACGGGTTCGAATCCCGCTGCGTTCAAAATTTTTATACGTTTTTTCAAAAATGTATATTTTATCAACTTATTATTTACACACAGTACTAACATAAAATTTGAGCTTCCATAAAATCCAAGAAACCATTAAATACAAAAATCACATGGATTTTCCAAAAAAAAAACAAAGGTATCTGGCTAGTTTTACATAAAAACAATATATTTTAGATTCGTATTTATTAAAGGGTTACAAGCATGAATCATTCATAAGCCCCCAGCTTCATGACAAGCCTAAACAAATAGAACATCTAACATGTATAGAAAATCCTTTAGAATTTATCATTTCTGTCTGTCTGTACTGCGCATTGACAAAGTAGTGGCAAAATAAATAAGACCCGACTACTAAATGTAACGGTTATGTTAATTTGCTTTTGGGTTTTGCATTTTGTAAAGGAATTTGGATAGTTATTTGCATTGGGTTTTTAGATTGTTTTAATTGAATTAAATACTTAAATATTTCTATATGAAACTAGAAAAGGTTAGAAGCATCAAATGTGTGCATTTTAAGAACCTTGTTAGACTGTTTCCAATTTTGTCTTCGACGTTTTCTACAATTAAACACGTCCTCGTAGGAGTTTTGAAAAATTATTTCTATACACTTTGCGATAAATAAATATAAAAATAAATACTAAATTTTGGCTGTACTTTATCGTCACTCAAGAAGAGCTGTGTACATAAATATAGAATGTATATATTTTATTATTTCAGGCAAAGAGAAATATATAAATATATATAAAAATATATATATATATATATATATATATATATATATATATATATATATATATATATATATATATATATATATATATGCCTTCATTATCTAGTTTTAAGTTTTTTTGCCGTTCGCTAAAATTCATATGATTTTTTTTAGCTTCACGCTTTTATCATCCCGCGTAGCAGGGTTGACACAAAGTACCTAGTGCCAAGACACTTCGAACTTCGCTTTGCGTGTTGAGTGGTGGAACTCAACGCCGCATTTTGTCTTACCAGAGCAAGAAAGTGAAAATAATTTTAAATATAATGCCGGTGGGGATCGAACCCACAACTGATCACTTTTACAGTTAGACGCTGTCACACTACGCCACAACCGATCTCAAAGCGGCCTCCTCGTGTGATATATATTTTCTTCTTTATTTATTTTTTTTGAATAAATTTATTATTTGTTTAAAAAGTTAGTAATAAAAATAACATTCCGATGCACCACGATGGCCTAAAATACCCCCTATATTTAACCCTTCAATGTATCTTCTAATTTGGTTGTAACATTTTGATAAAATTATCTAAACACAATAGGCTGTAAAATGTTAAAGGTCGTTACGTTGCGTTACGTAGAGAGCGCTCAGTTCATTACACTATCAATACTCAGTTTACTGTTTATTCGGTAACGTCAGCAGACAAATATACATGCAGTTTTAATATAAAAAATTATATATTGAATAAACTTTCGACCATTTTAAAACAAAATAAACAAAAAAATGCTAGTTTTTTTTTACTCTATTAATGGAAGAGAAAACAAAAAGTAAATAATTTCGAACCGGTACATTGAGCACCTAACTTCTGCCAATTATTTAATAATTAATCAATTAATAATATCTTTGATTTTCGCGATTTTTATACATTTTAAATGAAACTATTTTAACCGGATTAATGATATGATATGTATTTGAAATATTTGTTATATTAGTATAACAACGTAAAAAGTGCGGCGTTGAGTTCCACCATTCAACACGCAATGTCTCGAATTCGGTGGAAAGCGAAGTACGGAGTGTCTTGACACTAGGTACTTTCTGCCAAAAAAAAACAACGTAAATAATGATTTTATTTATATGTTTCATGTTTAAAACGTCAAATGATTTACCGTCAGTTTACCAAAGTTGAGAAGAAACTTTTGACTGAAAGATTTACAGAATATATATTTTTAATACCCCTTGAAATAGACTGAAGCAAGCATTTCATTCCCAAGGCTTATTACCATTTAAAAAATTATTGATATAATAACTTAAAACAAACAAACGCCTTTTCACAATATTTTTATCTATTTTAAAATTAATTGATTAAAATTATTACTTTTATAGACATATAGACATAAAGAGGCCGGTCGTGGCGCAGCGTGACAGCGTGTGACCGTAAACGCGATCGGTTGCGGGTTCCATTCCCACTCGGCGGTGTGATTATATTAAAATATTTTCACTTCCTCGCTCTGGTAAAGATAAAGAGCGGCGTTGAGTTTCACTAATCAACACGCAATGTCTCGAATTCGGTGGAAAGCTAAGTATGGAGTGTTTTGACACTAGGTACTTTCTGTCTACCCCGCTA
The DNA here is from genome assembly GCA_032432895.1 of Dryadula phaetusa. Lineage (NCBI taxonomy): Eukaryota > Metazoa > Arthropoda > Insecta > Lepidoptera > Nymphalidae > Dryadula > Dryadula phaetusa. The sequence continues at coordinate 3,811,812 of JAOYRS010000017.1, read as the reverse complement.
TGCGGGATAAAATCGTGAGCTAAAAAAAAATAAGACTTTTTCTGTTGACTGTACATCGCGCACTGGCTTACTCTAATGCGGACACAGTAAAAAGGGATCAATTTAATGCCGGGATAAGATCAGTATTATCACCCTTAATTAAATACCTTAGCAGGAATGTTCAGAGTGGTAACGATTTTGCATACGCTGAATATAGCACAGGAGCTTGTATATTTTGTACTAAATATATTATATTATTCGTATACTCATTATATATATATATATATATATATATATATATATATATATATATATATATATATATATATATATATATGTATATATATTGATGTCTTTTTCAATTATTTTAGGTTAATTTCATTTATATGTGCGGTGTTAGGTTATGTAGCTTGACCTCATGAATTGAACGTAGAGAACGAACCTTAATTAAAAAAAAATATTTTTTTTACATAAATCCCTGTCATATTTAATTCCTAATATTAATACTTGTTGATATAAAATTGAAAAAATTGAGAAACGATTTTGATTATTGCAATCCTCTATAAAATTGTTGAGCATATCGAACTCACAACCATCGTGTGTTGAGTCAAAAACTTAACAACTAGGCTGCGACAGCGTCCATTTCCTCCAAAACGCGTAGGAAAGAGATTCTTATAATTATAACTTTGAGAGAACTTGCAAGTTTTTATTATTCCAATAATATTTTACAAACCAACCTGTTACACTTGCAAACAAACGCTTTGTTAGTAAGAATTTTATACGAATAACAGATGTAATCCATTTTCACGATACCGCAATTTTGATGAAAACACAAAATTGGCTCGCCACCCGGCAAGTGCCATTATAACGTGGAAACGATGAGAAATTGATTAAAATAAACTTATATTTATAGTGGAATGAGGGGGATCGTATCTTTCGCAGCGAATTCAGATGGTAACGTTGGTAGAATTAAATTAGAGAGTATATATATATATATATATATATATATATATATATATATATATATATATATATATATATATATATATATATATATATATATATATATATATATATATATATATATATATATATATATATATATATATATATATATATATATATATATATATATATATATATATATACACCATACTTTAAAATAATCACCTTAAAATTGACGATCCATTGCGTAGTCAGTTATTACCGACACTATATATATATATATAAATATATATGGTCGCTGTTTGTATATGAAAGATATAAGAAGAACGTTTATTAGGGAGCATTTATATATGTAATAAAACCTAAAACAATATTTTTTAAAATTTATTTCTTTGTATGTCTGTTTGTCCGTTTGTGCTCACTAATCTCGGAAACGGTTTAATCGCTTTAGTGTGGTTCTCACTTTGATATTTAGGCCTTGATATTTAGTGTTTGTTTTATTTAAAACCGTTCATAAATAATTAAGTTATAATAATTTACTGTATTTCGTTCGAAAAAATTATAGCAAGGTGTAAATTCCACGCAAAATAAAGCTACGGGTATTCATTAGTTGCATAATGTTGTCATATTTATCATATTTTCTACACACTAGGTTGTCTCTGACTGCTGATTCCATACAATGTTAAGAGACATGAATAGATGTTAGTTTCACCTAGAATTGTAGATACAACGTCTTACACAAAGAAATCACGTACCAATTAAGTATTTCTGATTGTTTTTTACTAAACATATCCTTTTAAGAATTTAAGAATTTCCTTTACGATTTGCTCAATATAAGTAGTGGCCAGTTTTATTTTTAACTTTACGCTTTATTCCTTACTGGAATTCTGCCTACCTAGGCAGTAAGAGCCAGTGTGTGTCACTCCCTTTTCAAGATATTGCCTGTTGAGGGGCGGAACTCAACGCCACGTTTTTATAGTTATTCAGTCATTGTGTCTGACGTTATTTAATTTCTTTTATTGATTTCATATATGTATAAGCGTAATATATGTTGAATTCAGACCGAAAGTGGAGAAAAAGAAAGACCAAGTCGTAATTCCACTGAAATATGACTATATTAATATTTTATTACTAAATTAACATAGAATTATAATAATAGATAAAGTTATTGAATTTAATATAAATATTTCCAATTTGAATCTACTTTAAGGAAATAACTAGCGAACTTATTATGTTATAGGCCTCGTCGGTTTTATTTGCGTGCATTGTGAGAATTCCTGACAGCATAGCCTTTCGAACTGGATGCTTGCCAATTATAAGCTTGTTAGGAAAAGCATAAAAAAAATCTGTTTTTTTTTTATATCGCAGAACGGATGAAGAAAAAATTGAAGTTTTTTTTAATACGCCTATTTGACGCTAATAATATTATATCGTATTTGATGGAGGGTTACGTTTGACCAGAATTAAATATATATTTAGGTATACAATAAATAAATAAAAAAAATAAACAATTTAGCTTCACGTTTAATATAATAGAAGGGTAGATAGGAAGTATCGAGTGTCAAGAGACTCCGTACTCTGCTTTCCGCCGAATTCTAAACCTTGCGTGGTGGAACTCAACGTCGTGTTTTGTCCTAACACAGCGAGAAAATAAAATTAATTTAAATATAATCATTCCACCCAGTGGTAATCGAACCCACAACCAATCGCGTTTATAGTCAGACGCTGTCCCAATGCGCCACGACCGGCCTCTTATTAATATTTTGATTTCTATCATTTATATTCAATCAATAGTGTATGGCAGGATATCCTTTTATATTTATAGCGTTGTCATAATAGTCTATACAATCTATACCACGATGGCCGACACTATATCACGACGGCCTAAAAAAATTAGATTATAAATATTTTTATGATTTTTCTAAGAAAATACAGCTAGCATATAGGATTTACATAAATTAATCATAGCCCACGACATTTGCGAGGAGCAACGATTGACGCTTCATTTATCAAATTCCGCCTAAAAAGGGTGACGCTAGTAGAAAATATTAAAAGTAAGGAAATATTGATATAATTTGTTAAATTTATGCACGTTATTATGAGATATTACATATTTAACTTTTATATACAGCACTTTACCAAATAAAGTATTTTCTTAGTATTTTTGTGTAATACGAATATTATACGGATTAGGGAAAGGTCATCATGGTACAGTGGAGCAACCTAACAGTGAACGCGATTAGGTGTGGTTGTATTCTTATACGGGGAAATTATTATATTTTAAATTCAGCTCATTAAGTGCGGCTTGGGTTCGCCATTCAACCCAGCAATGTCTGGATTTCAGGCGGAAAACAGATAACGTAATGCTTTGGCATTAAGTAAAAAAAATCTTTTAAGTATATAATATAAATAAAAAAATCAATTCGTAATATCAACATTTTAATTATTTTTAAAAAGATAAAAATTATGTAAAATGTCCAAGCGCTCTGACCGCTAAGCCATGTGTTCTATTACCGGCTGCGTCGAAATTTTTATACGTTTGTAACAACTTATTAATGTTATTAGTATCTCTCTATAAGAAATGATCGTTTGAGAAGGGCGAATGCTATTTCACTATTTTTAAAGCACTATTCCACACTCAAGAAAAAGCAAATTGATTTTGATTTTTCTATCTACTACTTACATCTTCGTCGGTGTCGAATTTAAGTAAGGTCTAAAAGTATATTTTAAAATCCCCTTTTATCTTTTTTTATTAATTTTAAATATTCAGTGACAGTCTTAAAACAAATATTAGATTCGTACAAGTAACATTTGTTAAAATCGGTCCACAGGTTCAGCAGTTATAAGAGAACAAAGAAACGGACAGACATACATACATATTTATATATGTGGTAAAAACAGCCAGCAACAGTTATGATTTTATGGAAAATTTTTATTACTGTATACGTTAACTGCAAAATAATTAGTACTTCAAAAACTAAATAAGATTTCCAGCACAAAAAACAATAACACCGCTGCTCAAATTTAACTTCACGCTCTTATCCCGCATAGCAGGGTAGACAGGAAGTATCTAAATACTTCCTGTATACCCTGACGCTAACGTCAAGACACTCTGTACACCGTTTTAAGCCGGATTATCTCCGAATACATATAATAAGAAAAAATTATAAAAAAAAACAAATGAGCACTACTTTGAACACATAGTTTAGTGGTCAAAACATTTGGGCGGTTTCCAAGACGCGAGTTCGAATCCTTTTCCGTTTTTACCTTAAAAAAAACGATTTCTTACCTTAGGGTAAGCATAGAAAAACATTTTAAAAATAATAAAATAGTTTTTGTTAACAGAATTCCAGTACTGAGATCTAAAGCGTCTAATTATAATAATTTTTCGGGCACAACCACCATTAGCTTTGGCTCGTCCTTGCTAATCTTAACGTAAAATTTCATTCCATCTAAGTGGACTAAGTAATTATTTTAAGCGGTCGTTGTGGTTATATAAAAGGGGGATTATTTTATTTACCGTTTGTTTTTAATTTACACGCAAAATGAATATACTTTGCGCTTGTTTATTCTTCTGTATTCGTAAATTAAATAAATAATACATTAATGGTATAACTGCAGTATTAACAATTGTATACCACTTTAAAGTACTCAGGTATTTTTTTAGCTTTAAACTTTAATCCATCAAAGCAGGGTAGACAGGAAGTACCTAGTGTTAAGACACTCCGTACTCCGCTTTCAGAGAATCGGGACATTGCTGAGCCCAATCTTGTTTACAGCCAAACGCTGTCCCATACTCTTATATATAAATTACAACCTATATGTTATTCTGGTGTATAAACTATAATAATGCAAACTTTAACTAAATCTGTTTAGCAGTTTTAACGTGAAAATTATTTATATTATTAATATTAGTACAATATGCAAGCTAAACAAGAATTCGGCGGAAAGCGGAGTACGGAGTGTCTTAGCACTAGGCACTTCCTGTTCATCCTGCTATGTGGGATAAAAGCGTAAAGCTAAGGAAAAACTAAAGTAGGCAGGTTTTCTAAATTTACATATATTACTTGAATTACGTTTAATATCTGATGCAACTTTCTATCTTAAAAATAAAATCAATAAATAAATAAATTGTCGTGGCACAGTGTGACAGCATCTGACTATAACGCGATCGGTTGTGGGTTCGATCTCCACTCGGGGGAGTGATTATATTTAAATTATTTTCATTTCCTCGCTCTGGTAAGATGCGGCGTTGAGATCACCATTCAACGCGCAATGTCTCGAATTCGGTGGAAAGTGAAGTACGAAGTGTATTGACACTAGGTACTATCCTGCTACGATATAAAAGAGAGTGAATCTAAAATATATAATATATATAAATATAAATAAATATATAATATATATAAAAATATATATAAAATATATAATATATATAAATATATAATATATTAAAATATATAATATATCTATTAAATAAATGAAATGTAATCAGTTCGTGACGCAGTGGGACTGTAAAACGATGGTTGGGCTCACTCGGGAATGTATATGTCGATCTGGTGGAACAAAACGGAGCGTTAAGTTCCGCCATTGAACACGCAGCCTTGAATCCCAGCTGAAAACAGTATACAGTGAGTCTTGACACTATATTGTGTCTGACTACCCTGAATTGCGTAATAAAGCGTGAATTTAAAAAGAAAACTAACAATTTTCCTTTAATATTAAGGAAGCATATTTCAAAGAGTATTCTATAATTATATCGCTGTCACTCACAATTCAACCCTGCCAAAGTAGCGTAACAAGTTTCAATATGTCAAAAACAGTATAAGAAATATAACGTTTTAAGCAAACAAAGCTTGAAGCTTTTGAACTCATATAACAAGATAATCAAAAAGATCTATTATAATGATGCTCAGGTTACCAATTTCCATCACAGCTTTAGACATTGCGTTGTAAAACGGAGTTTAACACCGCATTTTGTCTTAGCTGAGGTAGCTTGTTAAATGACTATTTCTTAATAATCTTCAAGTAGTAGAAATTTGTAAAAATCTCTCTGTAGAGGTGCTATCAACGTAAATAAGTTGTGACAAAACGTATAAGAATTTCGACGCAGCGCTTGGACGGTATCCAAGAGGCCCGAGTTCAAATCCCACTGCGTTCCAAATTTTTATACGTTTTTTCAAAAATGTTTTGAAACTAAGAAAAATTACATAAAATATTCATTACATAGAAATATCTCCAAGTAACTCCTTCTTTGCTATGGCTATATATAAAATATAACAAAATATATAAATTTCCCACGTAACCGATACGTGTTAAGGCTCGTGTAAAACTTTTACGGCAAACTTTTTACATATTAAATTCTAAAACGTTGAAAGGTTTACTTTATTTGCTGAATGAGATGAGATTGAATTACAAAAAGGTCGATTTGTTCTTTGCTTATGGTTTTGAAACTGCCACGTTTGCTTCAAAGTCGTGTGTATGTTAATACTATACTCGTATTCTTGCGTGAGGCCCTCCCGGCGCAGTGTACTGTACCTACTGTAAATACGATTGACTGTAGATTCGATACCCATTTAATTAAAAAATATTATCATATTCCCTCTGGTTAAACTCAGTACAGTGTTAAGTTCCGCGACTTTATACATAATGTCACAAATTCAGAAGGAAATTAGAGAATGTATCATAGTCTGACTATCATACTGTACGATAAGAAAGCGTGAAGCTGATCGATCAATTACTGTAAAAAAGATTAAAATGTTGTAACTTGAAGCTAAAAATGCATACACCGCCTTATATTTATAATATACATCAATATATTTTTAAGTCCAAATGTTTTAAATTATTTTGTTTAAGTTAATTAATTTTTGCCTTTTTTTGTAATATTAAAATAACACATTTTACCCAAAAAAAGTAGTAAAAAAAATATCTCTACAAATTTATGGATTTTGACAGTCATGAAGAATTTATGACTGTCAAAATCCATGAATTTGTAGAGATATTTTTTTTTACTTCATATATGTGTCTAATAAGATGATTGACACAATTTTATGAAACCATTTTAAACGGATTTAATTGTAAAATACATTTTGGAAAAATTAATCACAAGTAGGACCACGACCTACAAGTGACCACGGACCACTATAAAGCATTTGAAACTTATAGTTTTCAAATACCAAAATATATACAATTAATCCGTTTATAATACTTTCAATGTAAATATTAATTATTCTTAGTATAACAGTGTATAACAGTTTGAGAAGTACTAAAATTACTTAACATATTTTTTTTCCATATTTTTTATCGCGTGCTTGATCTTTTCGTTATCAATTAAGACCTTATATTCTGAAGGAAACACCTTCTATATTTTAAATCTCACGCAATACTATAATTTAGGGAGATATATAAGAAATTATAACAGAGGTTCATTTTATCTAGAAATATATATATATATATATATATATATATATATATATATATATATTTATTTATTTATATAGAGTTACGTAGTAAGTGACATTTTGCTAAGCGCGATTGGTTGTAGGTTCAATCCTTACTCTGAGAAACAGTTATATATAAACTAATTTTATTCCATCTTTCTGGTAAACAAACAGCGGCGTTAAGTTCTGCTGACAGCGTTCAGCTTAACACTACAGTGGTCATAAGTGTTTTCGTTCTACATTTATTTACTGCTAAATTCGTTAAATACAAAAATTATTTCAATTACAAGAAAAATATGTAGGAAACAACACAAAACCATATCTTTGTTCCACACAAAACAGTGTATAACTGTTGAAATGGGGCTTTTATAAAGTCTGGCGCCTCTTCAGGTGATCGTTCCAGGCCGATAACTCACTTTGATTTTCCGCCTCATGATAATCGCTTGAAATAAACCACGGAGTAACTATGTTGTAGTTTATTATTAACGTCAGTAGAGACGGATAGAACATGCACTTGTAAATAACGTATAATAATATTGTTATATGTATTGTATTTCAGAAAATATTTGTTTTATTTTGGTTCGGTTGGAGGTTTTAGTGATTTATCACTCAATGTTAGAACAAAATTCAAACTTTGTTTAATACTAATATTATAAGGAACAAAACACTAATTTATAAAACAATTATTCATTCTTGTAAAATTAAATATATAAAATATCATAAATTGTATGATTTTTTTTTATATAAAAGATCATAATTTTTACCGCATACCAGTATCAATAGTGTCAACAGATAAGTAGAGAAGTTGTTCTCCGCTTTTCTTTTTTTTTCCTTTTTTTATTTTTTCTTAGCTTTATTTAAATATAATCACTCCCCCGAATGGGGATCGAACCCACATCCGATCGCGTTTACAAACAGACACTGTCCCACTGCGCCACGACAGGCTTCAGTTTTTCTCCGGAATACGAGATATTGTATATATGAGTGGCAAAATTCATAAGTTCTCTGAGTGGAAATCGAACCCACGATATTGCAGGCACAGTGAGACGATTATCTTTTTCTATACAATGGGTGAAAAAAGTAGGACGAGAAGATTTAATACTATGTATAGTAACGCGATTCTACATTTCAGTTAGTGCAACTCTGATGGTAAATTAAAGATAAAGATAGAAAAGAAATTATTTCATAGGAAATATTTTCACTTTAATATGTTTGCACCTTAAATGAATATATAACAAAATGCCAAAATAAATAATAACTGATTTAGAAAGGGTTCACGGAGTTCGCCGGGGTTCGCGAGTGAAATTTAAGGACCGCCCCAACTTTATAAGCAGAAATTTTAAATACATTCTAAATATTTCATGTTTCTCAGAATTTTCACGTTAAATCGTTATATAATTTCTATTTTACGGATCTACCTGTTGTATTATGCGTACTAAGTAAGTACTTCAAATAATACGTCTATTTGTTTTCGAGTTTTCAGACCGTTCTTACCTGTTTTACTTGGCTACCCATGTAAAGTACTATAAAAATATTTTTTATGATATAATATAATCCTAAGACACTCATTGAGTGTTGAGTGGTGGAACTCAACGCCGTACTTTATCTTATCAGAGCGAGGAAGTAAAAATAATTTTAAATAGTAAAGTACGGAGTGTCTTAACACTAGAAACTTGTTTTGGAACCTGACATTTTAATATCCGTTTTAAATAGTTTAATTTAAAATATGTAAAAATCATGAAAATCAAAGATCTTAGTAACAGATGGTTAAAAGTCTGATTCTCGCTTGGGAAATGATGATATTCTCTCTTTTTCTATAGTAAGACAGAGTGTCTTGACACTATGTTCATTCTAACTTCCTATGTACTTCTATAACTGGACTCAGAGACGAAGATAAACAATAAACGTACCTTGTAATATAATTTTAATAAGTATATTAATTTTGCTATTATACAACTATATCTAATGTATTAAGGCATCTATAATATCCACTATATACGAAAGTCAGGAAAAAGATACATTTAAAGTCTAAATTTGCAAATTTTAAACATGAATAATACATGACAACTCACTGGAGACCACAATATGCGACGACACACAACTTTGTTCTTTACTCACTGTGATTCTGTATATAAAAAGTGTACTTTAGATACAACTTTTTTTCTTACTAACATACCAGTTAAAGTGTGTTCTATATTATTCGTTATCTTTGCACTTTTGTATAAAGTGACATACACACATGTCACTTTATATAGAAGTGTATGTCAAAAATATGATAGTTTTTAATGTACTTTTAATGTTAGACAAGCTGTAGTTAAGTCAGTCCGTTTCTTTGAGTTACTTAAAATTGCTCTTTTTTCGTACTTGAGTGGCAAAATGTTAATAATTTACATACATATGATAATTGCCTCAAATAGGAATCGAATCCATAACTAGTCGTGTTTACAATCAAACGGCATGTTACTGCGCCAAAACAGCCTCAAAATGATATATTATATACTAAACCATAATTTAATGCCTTAACATTACTAGCTTTCTCCACTCCTTCATTATTAATTATACCAAATGTCTTCCTAATTCTCATAAAAAAGGGTTTCTTTAATAAAGGCCCCTTTATAGGATTAATTTATATTTTATTGCAGACCATCGTGGTAACAGCATTTGACTGACTGTAAACACGATTGGTTGTGGGTTCTATTCCTACTGTTGAAAATGATTATACTGAAAACTTATATTAATTTCTCCGGGCTGGTAGAAGACAAAACGTGGCTTTGATTTCGAAATAAATGCGGCAAGCAGTCAACGGAGTGTCCTAACACTAAGTTGACGCTCACTACGCTACTATGCGGGGTAACACGTGAATCTTTATACAATTTTTGCACAAGAACAAAGAATAATTTAGTGACAAGTAAATTAAATCCAAACACTCACGTTATTTATTCAAATGATATTTATGAAAAATATGAGATTTACGGTATGAGAGGTCGGAGGAGACCTCGGTTGACCTTCTGAAACACAGTATCAATGAGGAAGGTCTAGCAAAAAGCAAGAGGATCCCTAAAAGAGCATGTACGAAGATGAAGAGGTGAAGAGGGCATGAATGAGTGTGGACGAGGCGAAAGAGGTATGCAGGGACCGGAGCGTTTAGAGAGATTACATTATTTTTCCTTCATTTCTCACGTTTTAGAATCTCGGTGTAGTCGGTGACAACACTATAATTGGCAGCGCTATGGCGTTTAACATTCTATTTTAATTTTCTACTATAATATATATACTGTCTATTAATATAATATAAAAGAATATATATCTAGAACATATAGAAACTGTATGTTTGTTTGAAAACAATAAGAGAAATATAATACATAATAAAATATTTTCTTTCGAATTGAAGCTATTTGAGTAATGTTATCGGAAATACAATAAAATATGAAATATAAATGTATAGAGAACTTAATACGTCTGAAAACTCTGAAGAACTTGTAATGTTATATTTACTTACATATGTTTATCTGAAACTATATTAACTATAGTGAGATAATACAAAAAAGGCGTTTTTTCCTTAAATAAAAGGGTAGTGAGAGATTACCTAGTGTCAAGACATTCCCTTTACTGCTTTCCTCGCAAAATCTAGGCATAATGTGTTAAGGTTTTTTAAAACTTCACGCTTTTATCCCGCATAGCAGTGACAGGAAGTATCTGGTGTCAAAACTGATGTCTGGTATTAATATTGGTGGAACTCAACGCTGCGCTTTGTCTTACCAGAGCTAAGAAATGAAAATAAATAAAACATAATCATTTCCCCGCGCCTACCTAACACCGCGCTTTATCTTAACAGAACGGAGAAACAAAAATTTAATAACCAATACTCCTAGTGGGAATCGAACTCACAACCGTACAGTCAGACGCTATGTTCGAGCCAAGATGGCTTCATCGTATATATGATTATCATATTTCAAAGTATGAATATTTTATTGTAAGACCTAAATGCGAATATCGTTGTAACTCAACCTTGATGTATCCAGATCTATTTTCAATTTTACGATTCAATTTCTTACCCTTTTACTTTCTTAAATATAATATTATTTAAATATTTTATGTGTTATATGTACATTTGTAGTTTTTTCTTTTCAGTTTAGCAAGAAAATTGAAATAAAGTCACTGGCTTACTTGCCTAATTACATTGTGTGCACATACGCGAAGTTAGTGTCAAATTTCTTAGGAAAAAGAAATAATGTTTTTTTTTGTTATATAAATATAAGTGAGCAGAACATTTTGACGCAATGGAGCAATGTTTGAAGATTTGATAATGGGTTCGAATTCATAGAGGATTGATTATTTTTCATTCTTAATTATTGCTAGGTTCTGAAATAGATAATGACGTCGTGTATCTCAATCTTAATTAAGCTATTACAAGCACTATTAAATCGTTAATTCACATAAAAGTGTCAGTATTGTCAGTCTTGTCAGTCTTATCTTAAAAGCAACCACCAGCTCGGAAGGCAAGGTCTGTTGATAAGAGCTGGCACGAAACCCCACAGTTGGTGATTTCAACTGTAATTTTCCAATAGATCTACAAACTGACATTAGCCTCCCGAATGAGCGTCAACGCTACACTTAAATCCTTGAATTAATATCAGTATAGTATTCTTGGATGCATCTGACTGTAAACGCGATCGGTTGTAGGTTCGATTCCCACTCAGGGGAGTGATGATATTAAAATTATTTTTACTTCCTCGCTCTTGTCAAAGACAAAGTGCAGCGTTGAGTTCCACCACTCAACACACAATGTCTCAATTCGGTGGGAGGCGAAGTACGGAGTGTCTTCACACTAGGAACTTTCTGTCTAACCTGCTATGAGGGATAAAAGCATGAATAATACTCACTCTAATAAAATGTATTTAATCTTAATTTTCAATTGCTCCAGTGAAATTTTTTTATTTTTTGTGAAATTTTGAGACGTTAACGATTTATTTACTTTCTGAAGGCGAAAGCTAGGGGTAATCAACTGGTTTTTGCTTCTTGAATTCATACCGTGTCTATCACGGTCACCAAATGCTTGGAAATTGGGTGAATATTAAAATTGGGCTCTCTTTGTGTGCAGAAAGCAAGATATACCGGCTGAAAATGTTAATGATTATATTATTTAAAATAAAGAAAAAATCACTTCCAAGCAGTTCAAAGTTCCTCAAAAAAAAACAAACAAGCGATATTAACAAATAATAAAATTAAGAAGTGTCTTGACACTAGGTGCTATGCGGGATAAAAAACGTAAAGCTAAAAAACTATTAAGACTACTTAATCAAATTTGTACCTAAAAGACAAAGAGCGGCGTTGAGTTCCACTACTCAACACGCAATGTCTCAAATTTGTACCTAATTTTCTTAATAAGAGACGATTCGCCCAAAAATACAATTAGCGACTTAAACATAGATATCCTTAGATTTCCCCGCAATTTCAATGTTAATAACTTATGGGAAGTTGCCCTTTGAATTGGGCTTTATTTTGTAAACAATTGTGACATCACATGTCGAGCATCCATTAAAACTTTACAGTAAGTTTAGATTATATGAAATATTATTTATTAAACATTTCGGAAGGCTCCAGCTTCATTTTGGACTATATTCTGTTAAAATATATTTTGGACTATATTCTGTTAAAATATATTTTTTTTTTACATCTTTGGCATATTTCTACTATTTACGTCAATAAAGATGGGCTAAAACCTTGTGAATAAATAAAAAACGTTTAAGAAAATGTACGAATTTGAGTTTTTGTAAGAAATATTTTATATTTAGATGGATAAAGGTAGTACATACAAGTTGTAAACGTAGAGCTATAAGGAATAAACTATGAATATATCATTTTAAATGAAACTATTTAACCGGATTAATCGCGTATATTTTGGTATTCGAAAATACATTTTTGGACACCTGACGTTTCGAACACTTTACAGTAGTCCGTGGTCACAGGTAGACAGACGAATGTCAGACATAGACAGACGAAACAGGACTACTGTAAAGTGTTCGAAACGTCAGGTGTCCAAAAATGTATTTTCGAATACCAAAATATACGCGATTAATCCAGTTAAATAGTTTCATTTAAAATGTATAGAAATCGCGAAAATCAAAGATCTTATTATATGAATATATCAATATTAGTATAAGAGAGGGAGTCTTCGGTTGCCTGAAGGTCACTTAAAAATCATGAGGACCCACCGAAGAGCAATTATGAAGGAGGCAAAAAGGCGTAGGGTTAGACACTCTGTAGCGTTTGGTGCTGTGTTATCTCTGACTACTGCTTCGAGAATTAAGCATGAAGCTAAAATAACTTGGACGGTAACCAAGAGGCGCGGGTTCGAATCCCTCTGCGTTCAAAATTTTACACGTTTTTCAAAAATGTTTTCTAATCCTAAGTGTGGAATATAACTTTAAAAATAGTAAATACTAAAAAAACTTATCTTACAACATATTATTTTAATACTATAGATAATATATATTAAGTTAATAAATGCTAGTACTCAAAAATAATCAATACGTACAAATATAAATTTGTAGGTAAATCATCAATATATAAACCTTGATTACTTCGAAACACACGAGTGACTTTATTTGTGACAATTTATGGCAATTTAATTTTCTTGAAATTATACTACGTGTATATTATTATTGTTTCAAAAATTTCCGGAAATTCTTAAAATTCTTAAGGAAATGAGAAATAATGAAATTTTGCATATTAAAGAGTAAATAGAAAGTAGTCTCAAAACACTCTGTATTCCGGTGTCCACTGAATTCAACATTTTGCATGTTGAGTGTGGAAACTCAACGCCGCGCTTTGTTTTACCAGAGCGAACAAATGAAAAGAATTCAAACACAACCAGGAGGGAAAATTGAACCCAGAACCTACTGCATTTACAGTCACAAGCTGTCCCACTGCGTCACTACCGGCTTCTCAATATTATATAAATTTAAAATTAAAAACATTTAGTTAACAAATACGCACAATTTTTTTATTCTATAAACTTCTAATTTTTTTATTATTATTTTTTTAATTAATTCATTCACCATACACATATATTGTAATAAAAAAAAATACCTTAACATTTTATAAAATCCATAGTAGTGGAGTAGGGCAGCGTCTGACTGTACATCCGATTGGTTGTAGGATCGATTCCCACTTGAGGAAATGATTATATATAAAAAATATTTTCATTTCTCCGCTCTGATGAGATAAACCGCGGCGTTGAGTTCGCCGATCAACACGCAATGTCTAAATTGGGGCGGAAAGCAGTCAACTGAGTGTCGTGACACCAGGCTATCTTTGACTACTTTTATATGTGATATACACCCGTTTTCGTTTTTTTTTTGGAAAACACAGAGAACTTAGAAATAAAGTTATATCCCTTACTTATGTTTAACCTTGCAGCCGCCATATACTGCTAGATCATTTTTTTGTTACGCTGGGAAATGACCTTCACGCAGATTCTCTCATGCAGAAGGGATTGGATTGGTACTGTGGGACTCATCGATAGGACTGATACTACCCTTGAAGGTGCTCTAAGGTTTCTTCCAGAGCACCTGCAGTCTCGATAACTTGCAGGAGGATCACTTTGAACCTTCCGCAGTCGCTTCTCTAGAGTAAGAGAAGACGGAGACGCGCATCTCTTACCCCCTGGTCTACGACGACGGAGCCCTATACAACCAGATCTACCTGATCGATTAATTTTAATAAGCGTCAACTTAAATTTGAATACAACGTAATAGCTGTTTGACCGAGATAATACAAACTTTGCATCTGGACCCTGGATTAACATAATTTGCTATTCATTCATGTAAAATCATGCAAAATCGCCCAGAATTATACACTGGGCTATTTTTTTTTCTTAATTAAAATCTATCCATTTTGAATATTAACTAACTTGGGAATGTAACATGTGTTTCATTTGAATGTTATTTCAAATTTGGTTTTTGTATGTATATACTATATAAAAATGTATATTGTACAAAAAAAATGTATAAAATTTATATAGTAGTATACATACGAAGCCAGTCTTGACTGTAATGGTGATTTATTTTGGATTCAATCTTCACTCGGGGGAATGATTATATTTGAATTATATTCTGGTAAGAGAAAACGTGGCGTTGAGTTACGTTCACTCAACCCTATATTTTCAACACTCAATATTTAGTGGTTCACTTTTCCCATTTTGACATATATGAACACTATTCTATTTTACTTCGTTATTATTAAATACTATTATCCTATAAAATTGAACCTCAACGATGCAAGGGAATTAGCTTCTGTAAGATATAGTCTATATTAAGATCTTTGATTTTTGAAAGTTTTACATATTTAAATTCAAACTATAACTATTTATATGGACTAAACGCGTGTCTTTGACATGCAAAAATATATTTATGAAAACCTAACGTTTACAACAGTCCCTGGTCACTGCTGGACTTAGATGGTATTCATATATCAGTTTGTTGATTTTATAAGCATACAATAGATAAACCCAACCACTGTATAATTTTGGTATATCTCATATAATAGCTACAAAAATAGAACTCCTCTTCCTAAAATAAACAGCAATACTATTAAAATACAAAAAATATACTAATTTTAATAGAGAAGATGGCTGTAATAAGATCTTTGATTTTCACAATTATTACATATTTTAAATAAAACAATTTTTGTTTAACTATATTTTACTATTCAAAAATACTTCAACTTACCAATTCCGTCTATACTGTGACCACGGACTATTGTAAAGTGTACGAACGTCGAGTTGTCAAAAACGCATTTTTAAATACCAAAATATACGCTATTGATCCTTTTAAAATAGTTTCATATAAAAAGATTATAATTTTTTAATAACTTAAGCCCCATTTTTATATATTTTGAAGTGTACAATACACAGATACAATCAGCCCATTCTGCAAGAATCCAGAGCAGTACTCGAGGCAATTAAGAAACAGATGGCGGTAGATTGATATTATTAATTTTTGATCAACTAACAGACAACTGCCAAATCAGTCTAACCGTTACGGATTACTAATTAAAATAAAGTGTTCAAGGCGTCTTGTTTTCAAAGAATGGATTTTCGATTACAAACTAAACTAAACTTATTATTACGACAAATTAAAACGATAATTTGTCTTGGATCGTATTTTTTTAAATTATTCTCTTTATTTTATTATAAGAAGAAAAAACTTTGAAGATTTTTTTTAAAAAAAAACAGGCAGACTAAGGTATACTCCTCTTGGCTCACTTGGAATATTCAACGTTTATTTGCAGAAATGTAGAAAGCCAATATCTTCCACTATACTCTATTAGAAATATTATGAATAAATAAAAAAAGATATATATATATATATATATATATATATATATATATTAATGTATAAATAAAAGTTGTTCTGTCTTTTAGTAGGAAAATGCTTTTTGTAGTAGGAAGAAGACGAGAGAAAGCTTATGATTAATATATATGTAAACTCTTCAGATTCTCAGCCTCAAATATTATATTTTTAGCTGGGTCATCAAAACGAAACTAGTGTTAGGATACTCCGTTCTTCGTGTAAACTGAGAATTCAAATCTGTACAATGTTTTGCTTGAGCGGAGAAAGAATCCACAAACCAATCGCGTTATGCACTCAATCTCTAAGTCAACAGCCGAAAATAAACGTCTCACAAGGATACAAAAATTATATTAATATCAAATTTAAAACATTCTATAGTAATCCTATTTTAGAGCATTACAAGTAAATCGGAATACTCGCTTCACTGGACATCTTAACCAAATCCATCATCATCTCTCCACAATAATATAATCTAAATAAGAAACGCTGATACAAAATCCACAAAATTGAGAATGTTCGGACAAATTCATGGGAATTCCAATTATTTTGCTTATCCATGTTAATAAATGATATATATAATGGGGAAAGATATGGTTTTGTAGAATCGTTTCGCTTACCAAATATAATACAAATTAAAATTACCAAGTTTTCTTATATTTAAGCGATTCTCGCATATTGTACAGTTGGTTCCTGGTAACTATGTTCATCAATTTTCAATATGTTTTAATTTTTTTTTTGTATGGCTGCATCTAAGGTAGGTATTAAAAATATTTTTTCTTTGGTTTGGTTAGACCCCAGAGAACTCTGGAGAATTGAAATCAAATACATTACAATTACGTACATTCAAATATTTTATAATTGTATATATATAATTGTATCAAAAAACGTGGAGCAGCTGCATGCTTTATTACTCATTAAACTCATAAATTTTTTTATACGAATAATGGCCGGTCATGGCACAGTGGAACAGAGTCTGACTGTAAACACGGTTGGTTGTGGGTTTGATCTCCACTCTGGGGAGTGATTGTATTTAAATTTTACTATATATTAACTTTCACTTCCCCGATCTAGTAAAGAAAAAGTGTGGTGTTGAGCTCCACCACTCAACAGCCAATGTTTTTATTTCGGTGGAAAGCGAAGTAAGCGAAGTCTTGACATTAGGACTGGTATCAGGGTGATGCGGAATAAAGCGTGTATATATATATATATATATATATATATATATATATATATATATATATATATATATATATATATATATATATATTTTTAATTTAAATAAAATCCTCTCCAGAGTCCGTTTTTAGTATTCGGAAAACATAGACATACACACCTTACTTAACTCTAAAGTTATATGTTTTAATTATTTCGACAGATATTAAATGAAATTATTTTAAATGGATTGATTAAGCATATTTTGGTATACGATAATACATTTTTGAAACTCTACCAGTCTCTTACCTTTGACCACGGAGTACTGTAAATTGTTTGAAACGTCTGGTTTTGAGAAATGTAAATACCAAAATATACGGGTTTAAAATAGCTTCAAATAAAATGTCATATAGAAAATGTATATTTAAAATTTCCTAATGTATGAATAAATTTCTAACTTATATTATTATTATATAAAAGCCGCAAATCGACTAAAATATAGCCTACGTAGTTTTAGTAGACTGTAAAATATCGTTTCTTGCTTGTATTAAAGGTATCTTATGAAACTTTCCTCTACACTTCGTCAAATTACACTGCAGATTTATTTCAGTATTATACATTGATTTAGCGAACAGTAAGAAAATATATATGAATATATATGATAGGATAAGTACGTTTAACAATTTTTTAAATATTTATTCTATATTTAGCATAAGAAAACATTTTTAAAAAATGTGTTAAAAATTGTGCTATATATCATATAGAAAATGTATATTTAAAATTTCCTAATGTATGAATAAATTTCTAACTTATATTATTATTATATAAAAGCCGCAAATCGACTAAAATATAGCCTACGTAGTTTTAGTAGACTGTAAAATATCGTTTCTTGCTTGTATTAAAGGTATCTTATGAAACTTTCCTCTACACTTCGTCAAATTACATTGCAGATTTATTTCAGTGTTATACATTGATTTAGCGAACAGTAAGAAAATATATATGAATATATATGATAGGATAAGTACGTTTAACAATTTTTTAAATATTTATTCTATATTTAGCATAAGAAAACATTTTTAAAAAATGTGTTAAAAATTGCGCTATATATATATATATATATATATATATATATATATATATATTCCGTACAAATAATAAAAAAATATTTGTAAATAATTATCCTTGCAATACTATACTGTATTTGAATCTATAACTTAAGAATACAGTATAAGCCACGGAGCTATTACAGTTATTTACGAACAATCCGAGTAAAGAGACTTAAATATAATTTAATATAGAAGACATAATAATATCTTGTTGATCAACTTAAGAACATTACTTTACTATGAAGAGTAACAATGTTTCTTTTTCTTGTTTTTTTCTTAAATTAAAATGATTTCAAAGTCGTTTCTAACATAATTGAATGTACTCGTTACTTGGCGAAACGTAAATAAATTACTTATAGAATGTAATGTTAGCCCAAGTTTAACTGTTTTTTTATCTTTTTATCCCGTATAGCAGGGTAGACAAGTAAAGTACCTAGTGTCAAGACACTCCGTACTCCGCTTTCCACGGAATTCGCACTTTGTCTTCACCATATCTTCACCAGAAGTGAAAATAATTGAGATATAATCACTACCCCGAGTAGGATCGAACCCACAACCAATCGTTACCGATAGTTAGTAAGTTGAGGCCGGTCGTGGCGCAGTAGGACAGCGTCTGATTGTAAACGCGATCGGTTGTGGGTTACACTCGGGGGAGCGATTACATTTAAATTATTTTCATTTCGTTGCTCTGATTAGACAAAGTGCGGCGTTGAGTTCCACGATTCAACACGTAATGTCTCGAATTCGGTGGACAGCGAAGTATCTTGACAGTAGGTACTTTCTGTCTACCCTACTCTGATAGCGATACAAGCGTATATCCAAAAAATCATACAAATACTACAAGTTAAAAGAAGGTTGCCAAAATACAGATATAAAAGCTGCATTTAAATTGGTTAGGCTGTTTCCGAGATAAGCGTGTACAAGCACACACAAAACAGAAAAAATTAAAAAAAATCTTTGCTCCCAATCATTATTTTTCACATATATATTCCATGTGATAGACGGACAGTTATCGCTTACATGTTTATTACATTATTATATAATTTGGCCAAAACGTGTAATAACCTTTATAATTCGCTTAATTTAAATTCATATATATTCGTACGATGAAAGGTTACAGTTGGCATTGTTTTCCAAGTGAGTGACTTGGAATATAATTTGTTTGGATGTTTGGCTTGACAGGTGATTATAATGAGTTGTCATGTATAGTGCTTGTGTTTAATATATATTCCAGAGGTACAGATTCGAATTTTGCTAATTTCTTATTGACTTATATATATATATATATATATATATAAATATATATATATATATATTTATATATATATATATATATATATATATATATATATATATTTATATATATATATATATATATATATATATAGCTTCACGCTTCCCTGCAAACGTCTTTTACCTCATACTCGTACTACAATCATTAATCATATATGTATTTAATATATATCTATATTTAGTATTACCATTTTTTTTTGCTTCATGCTTTCATCCCGTACTTCGTACTTCGCTTTCCACCGAATTCAAGACATTGAATGTAGAATCGTGGAACTCAACGCCGCACTTTGTCTTATCGGAGCAAGGAAATGAAATATTTTAAATATAATCACTATTTTAAATATAATCGAACCCACAACCGCTTTTACAGTCAGACGCTGTCCCACTGCGCCACGATTGGTCTCTAGTATAAATATTATATAAAAAGTCTAAAAAAGAGATAAAAGCAAAATAAAAAGCAGTATAAAAAGTATATAAAATATAAGTATATAAAATATAAATATAGTATATAAAAGCAGTATTTAAACTAGTAAATCTCAATATATAAGAAATAGATACGATTATGTCAAAAACAACGTAAAGATAAGAGTGAAGCATCCTTAAAAACAAGATACAGGAGGATTATGTTAGACGTAACAAAATATTTTTAACCTTAATAAATGATCTGCCTTACGTCTTTATCCCGTATAGCAGGGTAGAGTTGAGACACGCCGTGCTACGCTTTCCACTGGATTTAAGATAGTGCGGAACTCAACGCCGCTCATTGTCAGAGCAAAGCGAGGAAATGAAACTAATTGAAATATAATCTTTCACGCTGTTGGAAATCAAATCCACAACGAACTTCGAATATATATATATATATATATATATATATATATATATATATATATATATGAATGAATCTAATTACATTAGGAGTTAATTAACAAAATGTTCTGGTCCATACAAATCGAGATTATAAATATATATACGTATGAAATAAGCGCGACATTTTTACTCCCGCATCGGCCTTTGACAACGCAAATCTTTTGACGGTGACAGAGGCTTCACTACTTATACCGTTTTCTGTTGTCAAGTAGCATATAAATAGTACTGAGTTTTATTTTGACTTCTAAAAGTGTCAAAATGAATTATTGGTATACATTTTCTTACTTCCATTATTATGGGTTGAAATCTGTTAATGCGATTGTTTGTGGGTTCGATTCTAACTCGAGGGTTGATTTAAATTATAATAATTTTTTAATTGCTTCGGTGTAGAAAGACAAAATGTGGCGTTGATTTTGTTTACAAACGCGATGTCTGAGTTCTAGGGGAAAGCTCTCAGGTTACTGTCTGAGCTGGCTGTCTTTTTCTTTTCGTTAGGAAATCCGTTATAGATACTCACCCGACTGAGAAGTTCACTCCGCCTCGGGACAGGTTATACAGGAGTCCAGCCGTTGTCCTCCTTCACATTAAAACCTCACAGAGCTCCTCCTCGTACACTAGCTGGACTACGGAGCTGGAAACCCAATCTTCTGTGAGTCTGCAAGGCACGTCATGGAGTCAAGGGCTTGCTTACAGTAGCGTGTGGGAGTTACCTGTATACGCCTACTCAGGCCAGGAGATTAGGCGATCAACTTCCCCAAGCTCTCTGGCCTGTTCGGGTAGAAAGCGACGTTCATATGCCGCCCTCCGGCGACCCGGACTCCTACAGTGGAAAGCAAGGCTGGAGGAAGCCTCTCTTGGAGCTGGCTGTCTTAGACTAACTCGCTGTGCAGGATAAAGTATGAAGTTGCTTTATTAATATTGATTTTGATAGAAAAAATAAATATTAGAATAGTTTAATTATTCTACTTATATTGTAACCGTTTTTGATTATGTGCAGCGTTGAGTTCTGTTACATATACGATTCTTTGTAAATAAAACATAATGATATATCACTTACAAGCACACGTTTTTTTACGACAACTTAAGCGATACATTTCCAAAAAAAATTTATGATTTTACGTAGAGTCGACATAAATAACTTGTATTATATATAAACGTTGTAAATGTATTTACAATAGATTCAAGAGATACAGGTTCAAATTTTGTTATTTGCTTATTACATTTTTTTTATCTCCACGATTTATCTCTTTGCAGGGTAGTGTAGTAAAAACGGGGCGTCAAACGCTCCGTGCATACGTCTTTATTTTCCTTTTATTAGAAGTAATTAATCTGATATCTCTCTCTCTTTATATATATACATATATATATATATATATATATATATATATATATATATATACATATATATATATACTTAAATAGAAATATAAATACACGTTTTACTTAACGTATAAGTTATGTGTGCTCAGAATATGTGTAAAGTAAACAAGACTCAGAGGATGTCGCTACAGTAAATAAGATGTTCGAACAAACTCAATCACTCTTGGTGATGTTTGCTCTGTATTTTATGTAGAAATGGTATATAATGGATACAATTTTACTATTAGAAGTGAAGCTTTTATACTGTATACAGCATACAGTTTGTACTCTGCATACTGTAAAATGTTTACTTTAAAATGTATATTGTAAAATTATATTATATCTGGCTCGTATCAGAAGCTAAGTGACTTTTAGAAAGAGACATATTAAACGGACGTTTTAAATGAATCAGTGGGCGTCCTTTCAAACTTATGTATTTTTTATATACACACGCTAAGAAAAATAAATAATTAAATATATTTTATAGCGTTTCACTGTAGACGCAATGCTTGTGGGTTCAATTCTCACTTGGAAGAAAAATTATATTTCAATTTCTTTGCTCTCTAATAAAATGTAGCGTTAAGCTCCACTACTTAACACGAAATATCTCAAATTATGGCCAAAAACGTCAAGCAGAGTGTCTTAAAAATAAAAAAAAAATCACGTGCTTATCTTTTCCCAATTGCACTTACAATTATATATAATACACATTTTTTTAGCTTCAGACAGAGAGTACCTTGTGTCAAGACACTCCGTTTTCTGATTTCTCCTCAATTCGAGACGTTGTATGTTAAGTGGTGGAACTGAATGTCGCACTTTGTCTTACAAGAGCGTAAAAGAGAAAATGGTATAAATATAATCACTCCCGCGAATAGGAATAGAACCCGCAACCGATCGCGTTTACAATCAGACGCTGTCACACTGCGCCTCGATCGATCAAATAAATTATCTTTTATATAATAAAGATAGTATCGTATACGAACGAAGAAACTAAAGCAAATCGGTATAAAGCCGCCAGCTTTCCATCTCCAAGATGAGATACAAAATATTCAAAAGCTCTTGATGCTTGATTGCGTCTTATGTTAAAATTCAATGTAAATATTTGTCTCAAATAAATTTTAAAGTCACTTTGTAATAAGAAATAATTAATTATTAATATCGTGAAAAATATTCAAAATACTTGTTGAAGAGTTGTAGAATTCACGCAAAATAATTGAAATTTAGATTTTTCATATTGATTACCGACATGAGCTATAAATCTTGGATTTTCATTATTGGGTCCGGTCGTGGCGTGTGACTGTAAACACAATCAGTTATGGGTTCGATTGCCAGTCGGTAAAGTGATTATATTTAAAACTATTTACACTTCCTCGTTCTGGTGAAACAAAGTACTACGTTGAGTTCCGCCACTCAATACGATCTGAAGTCTCAAAATGGTTAGGAGACGAAGTGTCTTGACATTACGTACTTTCAGTGTATCCGGGATTGTACAGTGTGAAGCTAATAAAAACAAATATCATTATACATCGGTCGTGATATCAAACCCGAAATACTTCTAAAAGTAACGATTTTTAATACATAATTGAGCTTTTGAACTCAGTAACAGTTTATTCTTTGAAATTTCTATATTATCTTAACAATATAAAAATTAATCGTATTCCACATAACTATATGTGAATTAGGAAGAGATCGACACATGAAGATTGTAGGTTCGTTCTGTAATAAAAAAACCTTAAATGTATATATACTTATCCCGCATAGCAGTATTAGAGACAATCTAGTGTCAAGACACTCCGTTAAAAGCTATCCGCACAAAATTGAGACACTGCGAGTCGAATGGCGAATTGAATGGCACGATTAGTCTTGCCAGAGGAGGAGGTATAAAAGCAAATTTTAAATATAATCATTCCTTTGACTGAAAATCGAACTCATGACCAATCGCGTTTACACACAAAGACCCACTGTGCCACATTGGTCTTAATCTAGCATTCAAAAAGCTATTCTAAGCCTACATCATAATAAATAGAACGTCTCTAACAACTCCAGTTATCACATAAACTCCGACGCTGTAGAGGAAATTATGTCGAGGCGAAATACTCGTCAAAGGAATAACCCTCGAACCTTGATAAATTATTTACGGGCTTTGACTTGAATAATGGTTAAGAATACTGCTTATTATTTCTCATTATATTCTGGAAATGAAGTCGTCTAATTACATATATTTATATATGTATCTATCTGTCTATATATGTAATAGATGAGGTACTGTATATGGAGGACTGCTTGATTTGCTGGGAAGGTAGTTATTTTTAATGATACTTCACTCTACTCTCCGCTAGGAGATTTTTACAATAAATCTAATTCTTAGAATAAATTCAACTATAGTTATGAAATTAAATATGAAGTCAATGAAAGGAAATAAAAAAAATGTTTTGGGTAGTCAGAGACAACCTAGAGTCAAGACAGCCTGTCAACTGCTTTCACAAACTCAACGCCACGCTTTGTTTTAGCAGAGCGGAGAAATGAGAATAAATTTTAAATATAATCATTACATATATATGTATATTTCCTTTATTAAAATATGTATTAGCCAGACATTTCTATATATCAAATATAATATGAGCATTCGAAAATACATTTTTGCACACCTGACGTTTCGAACTCTTTACAGTAGTCCGTGGTCACAGGTAGACTGAGGTGGCATTCATCTGTCAGTTGATACAAAAAATAATTATATCAATCTACCGCCGTCTTCTTAATTGCCTGGCGTACTGCCCTGGATTCTTGCAGAATGAGCTGACTGTATCTTTGTCACTGGTGTGGTGGATTTGAGACTTTAAATAAACTGGCTCAGCATATCGCAGTTTGATATAATTATTTTTTGTATCATCTGATAGACGAATGCCACTTCAGTCTACGTGTGACCACGGACTACTGTAAAGTGTTCCAAACGTCGGGTGTGCAAAAATGTATTTTTGAATACCAAAATATACACGATTAATCCGTTTAAAATAGTTTCATTTAAAATGAGTAAATATTGCGAAAATCAAAGATCTTATAATATGAGCACCCGTACCCATAATAGAAATTTTGCACCCGGGTCTGAATGTTTTTGATTTTATTTAAAGCATGTTTTTGCATTTTATATGATACTAATATAAAAAGTCATTATTTGTTATTCTTACGATACCTAATAGATAGAATAACTACGCTAATCTTAACTGGGGTTTAACCTGCGGGTAACATTGGGCGGTAATTGTACCATTCAGATAGATTAAATAGAATTCAGATAGATTAATTAGACAAAAGATGATATAAAAAATGGATATTGGCATGACATCTTGATAAAGAATTTTACAAAAAAAAATATTAATATTCATACAGTATAAGATATATCGAAGCCCGCATTTTATGACCATTATTATAAAGGATATGAAGGTATAAAGTGTTCGATAAATAAGAGGAACAATAGCTGGCTTAAACAATGGCGGTAACGAATCTATTGAGGGTTATTTCATGTATTAAAATTGAAATACAGTCTTTTTTATTGCTCGATGATTTCTGGTTCCTTTGTTAAGTTAGTGTAATATGACAAGGATAGGGTTTTTTTTCAGGTTCACGCCTTATCCCGCATGGCAGGGTAGCTGATGCCGTCTAGTCTTATGCCATCCTGCGCTCTGGTCGCGGGATTAGTGATGTAATCCCGGGATGTCTTATTTATTCAGCAATTCGGTTTATTGGTATTTGCCTATTATGTTTTTGATGCTTTCCGCCTGAAACCAAGATATTTTGTGTTAATTGACGGAACTCAACACCGCGCGATGTCTTATTATACCGTGCGAATGAAAACACTTAAAAATATTCTAAATTAATTAAAAACAGATATAAGCATGTGTATGATATCAAAAAAATTATTTTAATAATTTATTTATTCTTTTTAAATGAAACGGTTTTAATCGCGTATGTTTTAGATTGCTGACTTGTTTACATGTAAGCACGGATTGCTATAATGTGCTCAAAATTTATCTTCACATTATTATCCCGTATGTTTTAATATTTAATGCCCTGTTAATATGAAATATTAAAACATACTCTTGTTCTCGTTAGATATAACAAATTAGATGGTCACAGATAGAAGGTAACTCCAGCATTACCTGTGACCTCGAACTACTGTAGTGTACTAAATATAAGGTTTTCAAAAATTTATTTTCGAATACCAAAATATACACGATTAATCCGATTAAAATAGTTTCTTTGTAGATATTATTGTTTATTAGCTTCACGCTTTAATCCCGCATAGCAGGGTAGACAGAAAAAACCTAGAGTCAAGACACTACGTACTATGCTTTCCGCCGAATTCGAGACATTGTGTGTTGAGTGGTGGAACTCAACGCCGCACTTTATCTGTATTATTTATTACTTCTTTGGAAATTATAAAAATTTAACATAGTCTATGAATAGGCTAAAAAGCACTAACCAGAACAAACAGCTAGTCAATATGTCGAATCTTGTGTGTTGAAAATTCTCTATTTGGTACGAATAAACCCATCCCACTAACCTCTTCTACAAAAACCGCTGAACCTAGCAAATTGAATTTTTGGCACAATTTATTTCGTATTGCTAACAGATGATACGAAAATATCGTTGATATTGAAATATTATGTAAATATAACGTTAGAGGTCACTGGAGGTAGAATCTAATAATATTTTAAAACATATTTTCCTATTTGAATATAATTTTGTAATACTTTTTAATTGATGTTTATATCATGCTCACTATGATAGATCTGGATGAGTTTAACTGTTTTTCTTCTAGGAGTATTTTTTTATCTATTTGAAGATGTGAGATAATTGATTTGTTGACTTTCAGAATATGGTCGATGATGTCCTCTTGTATATGTTACAATGTAAGTAGTATACCTGTAGAGAAACAATGCCATATCTATATATATATATATATATATATATATATATATATATATATATATATAGATATATATATATTTTTTTTTGTGTCCCTTAATTACACGAAGTGTTATTTGATTATGCCACTCATTTACTGTTGGCAAGAAATACGTAACAAAGCTAATTATATCTCTATATATTCCATGAATATAAAAGGTATATTAAATCAAAGATATTTTCAATGTAATATATGTGTTCGTAGAATACTTTGCAAGTTAACAGATATGCC
Source organism: Dryadula phaetusa (assembly GCA_032432895.1). Classification (NCBI taxonomy): domain Eukaryota; kingdom Metazoa; phylum Arthropoda; class Insecta; order Lepidoptera; family Nymphalidae; genus Dryadula; species Dryadula phaetusa. Next base: position 3,784,124 of record JAOYRS010000017.1, on the reverse strand, counting down.
TTTAGATTTGGTAATTGACCCGCTCTGCGTGTTCGTTACTCAATGTCTTGACACTAGGTTGTCTCTGACTGCTACTGTGCAAAAAAAAAACATTTTTAAATTATATTTATTACATTCTTAGCTGCAGGTGTTTAAAATTAATGACCAAATACAGATAAAACAGATCTCTAGATATAACAAAACTTGACAAATATTGAAGATAGTAGACACAAATGATTATTTCACGCTAATTTGATCTGAAACTACTTGGCGTATTCCAGTATCGCCAAGTTAGCAACAACTTACGTCTCAGTAACCTGCCAAGTTTAATTATATCTTGAAATCAGATTCAAATTATCACAAAATTGGTAGCAAACTTCAAAAACTTGCATGTTACAAACAAACTTTAAGGATTGGGCGATGTTCTTAATGTTAAATAACTTAAGTCAATTGCCAAATATAAAGGCCTACCTGTATACTTGCAAATTACTCAATGAACACAGATATAACTTCGAAAATATATTCCAATTAATAAAGCCTTTACATTTATGATATAAATAGAGATATAATTAGCTTTGTTTTGTACTTCCTGTCCGTTTTAACTCACTTCGTATAATTAAGGAAAGCATTTTTGTCATGAATATAAGTTTCAAATTAAACTATAATACACTTAATACACTTTTGAAAATACATTTTTGAAAACCTGACGTTTCAAACACTTTACAGTAGTCCGTCGCCACAAATAGACACCTGTCTACTTGTCTCTGTATGTCTACCTGTGACCTCGAGCTCAATATGTATTTTCCAATACCACAATACACGCTATTAATTCGTTTAAAATATTAAATCGAAAAAAATCAAAGAAATATAAGTTTTATTTTTTTCGCTTTTTCTTTATTTTTTTCGCTATTATTCCTTTCTCTTGTTGTAATAAATGATGTTAAATACTGGAAAAAATGACATTAATTATAATTTTTTTTTACACAAATAAGTTATTTAATTTACAGAAAACTTTTTTATAAGAAACAATAAAATATCTTAGCTTTTTTATCGTTACTCTTTTATCCCCTATAGCAGGGTAGACGAATTTCGAATATGATACAATGCGTGTTGAGTGGTGGAACTCAACGCCGCGCGAGGAAATGAAAATAAATTAAATATAATCAGTGCTCGGAGTGAGAATCAAACCCACAACTAATCGCTTTTACAGTCACACGCTGTCGGCCTCTTAGCTTTTAACTTTAAAATATTATAATCGTTTGTAAGAGAATAATATTTAAGTTAAAACTCGTCCCAGAAAAAAATCCAACAAAAATAGCACAAAAATATCAAAATACTGTTATTGTAGTTAGAATGAGGGTAGCTAGAAATAAAAGTAGATGGGCAGGATATTGAAACGTATAAAGCGGTCAGTTCTGGCAATGCCATGTTAATACAGTGAAATCATTACTTATAAATAACTGGACATTATTATATATTGATTTTGGAACATATGTATGTATTTTTACAATCTGTAAATATCAAAAAATTATAATTTTTTTTTTAACTTCACGCTTTTTTCCCGGGGTAGCAGAGTAGATAGAAAGTATCTGGTGTCAAGACACTCCGTACTTCGCTTTGCATCGAATTCGAGACGATGCAAATAGCGTGTTGGAACTCAACGCCGCACGCTGTCACACTGCGTCAAGAACGGCCATGATAATATTGTATCATAATCCGGTCAAATCACATGTACGATTTTTAAAGCAACTTTAACAACAGGTTAAAATCATTAATCAAAACGGCATTGAAAGATTTTCTTCAATTGATTAATTAATACCAATGAAGCTAATCAAAGCGTGTTATAAACGAAATAATTTAATTATATATATATATATATATATATATATATATATATATATATATATTTATATATATATATATATATATACTAAACGTTCTATCCTGTATAATAGGATAGTCGGAGACAACCTAGTATCAAGACTATTCGTTGACTGTTTTCCGTCCCAAGTCTAGATATTGAAAATAATTTTTAAATATAACCATTCCCCCGAACACGAATCGAACCCACAATAACCGTTTACAGTTAGACGCTGTACCACTGCGCCACGACGGTCTCTAAATCATTGTAAATGTAACTAATGTATATAGTATGTAAAGTTTCATTACTTTATTGAAGGTGAAGGCCACTAAATCGATTGTGCCCTTAGGTGACTGCTCCCGGCTCTATTGACTTAGCTTAGTCTTACGAAATATTAATACTATTTAATATTAAGTTAACAGCAAGAAAATATTTAAATAAATTTAATGAATACGATGTTACTGCGCGAAATTGTGAATCGCTAACAATATATATATATATATATATATATATATATATATATATATATATATATATATATATATATAGAAGAGTTCATATTTTAAAAAACATAAAAATTTGAACGCAGCGGGATTTGAACCCGCGCCTATTGGATATCGTCCAAGCGCTCTGATCGCTAAGCCATGCGTTCTACTACTAACTGAGTTGAAATTCTTATACGTTTATTACAATTTATTTTAGTTGTTAGCATCTCTGTAGAAAGATTTTAACAAATTTCTACTACTTAAAGATTATTATAAAACAATCGCTTAACAAGCGAAATTGCTATTTTTTTTTAAGTTTACTATTTTTTTATTTCATTTTTTCCAGACATTTGGACGGTTTCCAAGAGGTGCGGGTTTGAATCCCATTGCGTTCAAATTTATATACGTTTGTTCAAAAATATTTTCTAATCCTAAATGTTGAATAACACTTTAGAAAAAGTAAACTATATAGAAGGGTTATTTGAAATAATGGCTTATGAGTTATTTTGACGATAAAGAAAAATTTCAAAATTTCTCTTTTGACCAAGTTTCTAAATGAACTATAATAAATATAAAGCTAAAATATACTAAGTATGAAGGCTTTTTTTTGCGTTTTATGTAATTATATTTTGCCAACTATTTTAAACGGAAACAAAGCTATTTTAAACGGATTAATCGCTTATATTTTGGTATTCGAAAATACATTTTTGAAAACCCCTACGTTTCGAACATTGTACAGTAGTCCGTGATCACAGGTATTTTCGAATACCAAAATATATATTCCATTCAAAATATGTGACAATTGCAGGAAACAAAGATACTATTAATTCCATTGACATTAAAATTGAAAAGAAGTTAACGAAGTGTCTTGACACTAAGCTGCCCTGATATGCGGGATAAAGCGTGAATTTGCGTGATAAAACGTGCAATGTACTCGTCATAGAATATAATTGACTTTTTATATGTTAACATATTAAAAAAAAACGTACGAACGTTTTTTAATATGTTTAAAATTATTCTTAAGAAATCAATTTTCTAAATACTAACGTGTTAAATAAAATGGTTTCAGTATAAAGGAAGACATTAAGGTTGAAGACGTTGTGTGTATCAATTTAAGCATATTAACACAAATATATATTTATTATCTATAATATTTTAATATAATTTAAATAAATCTGGCTTGTGACATTAAACTACTGTAAAGTGTTTGAAATTGTTTTCTTTATCCCAAAATATATTTTTGTTCCTAAAATATATGCGAATAATCCGGATTAATAATTAATATTTGAAAATATCGCAAATATCAACGATCTTGTAATGTTTAATATAATAAAGATTTTTAGAGTTTCACATCTAAAACTATACGTACTGTGGTATGTTCAGTAGTATTTTTTTATCTTCACGCCTTTCTCCCTCATAGCAGGGTAGACAGAACCCAGTGTCAAAACGAAGTTCCTAGTGTCAAGACTTGAATGACTACTTCGTTTTCCACCGAATTAGAGACATTGCGTGTTTTGTGGTGGAACTCAAAGCCGCACTTAGTCTTACCAGAGCAAGGTAGTGAAAATAATTTTTAAATATAATTACTCCTCCGAGTGGGGATCGAACCCATAACCGATCGCGTTTACAGTCATACGCTGTCACACTGCGCCACGACCGGACTTCCCGAGTTCATACTTGCAATAAACTCTAATAAATTCATAGTTATTATAATTATCAAAAACATTGATTCTTGCAATTTTCTTAAAAAATTATATAAGGAATTAGTTCTAAGTCGACTCAGTAGGATGAAGACAGTTTAAACAGTGCCAAGAGCGGCCGGATTTGAATTCCGTGACGTAAAAAAATTTTTTTATTATGTTCTTATCCTAATTGGAACACTTTTTATTAAGATAGACATATCTGGTCTGGTCTGATTCTGGATGACATCAAATCACTACAATATCACTAGATTATTACTAATTAAGTATCTATCTGTATAAAATAGAGTGACATATCACTAGCTTATCTTACGGCAATTTTTACAAAAATTATCATTTTTTTTAGTTAAAACTAGAGATTATTTATCAGTTATATATTTGATATTTCATTGCTCTTATAAATATTCATTTAAAAGTTTTCCCATATAGCTTTTACATTTACGTGTTTCAAAACTTTAATCAACTGCTACATTATCGACAAAATATATGAACGGTAAATAATGAAAAACAACATATGTAACTGCCAACATTCAAATACTTAATTTTGTTGATAAAACATTTATCAGATTTTTCGTTTATAAAACATTTGTTTATTTGTAACGTTCTTAAAAGCAGGGGTGACTGAGTTTGGTTATATAAAAAATGCACGCTTTACACCGCATATCAGGGTAGTTAGAGGCAACCTAGTATCAAGACACTCCGTAGACTGTTTTGCCCAAAATCGATAATCGTGTTGAGTGGCGAACTCAATACCACGCTTACCAGAGCGGAGAAGTAATAAATTTTATATATAATCATTCTCCCGAGTGGAAATCGAACCCCCATCAGTTAGAAGCAATTCCACTGCGCTACGATGCTTTTTTTTGTATTATATATAATTTTATTTCAAAAAATTTAATTTATTTTAATATTTACTATTTTTAAAGTGCACTTAGGATTACACTTAGGATTAGAAAATATTTTTGAAAAAACGTATTAAAATTTGAACGCAGCGGGATTCGAACCTGCGCCTCATGGATACCATCCAAGACTTGGGCAGTATCTAAGAGTCCTGGGTTCGAATCCTGCTGCGTTCAAATTTTAATACGTTTTTTTCAAAAATGTTTTTAAATTTATTTTATTACACGCCGCTGTACCTTAGTTTATATTCCTTTCCTCAGTTTGAAAAACATTATAATTTTTTTCTATATATTTTAATTTTCATCTATTTCAACATTTTACATACAAGGAATTACCATTACAAGGAAAACCATTGTAATTATTAATAAAATGTCAATAATAATAACAATTCTTAAGATCATTTATTAACACAAAAAGTAATTAGTTTGTACAATCAAGTCGAAAATAACTTAATATTAACAATAATCTGGAGATACGACGTCTTTGAGATAAATTTTCCTTAAGTATTCATTAATATTTTATCACCATATGATATCCAACGTCTACTAAATTCAAGCGTAAAATCGTTGATTAACTCAAGTAATACAAGACTTGTTAGGGCAAGGTAGTCTCAAAACCTCTTTTTTAAATGTGTTTTTTTTATAACTTAAAAAAAAATGTACTATATTAGTAGTAGGTAGTCAGACAATCTAATGTCAAGACACTCCGTTGTCTGCTTTCCGCGCGAAAACGAGACAAAGCGTGTTGAGTGTCGAACTGGACGCCGTTTTTTTTTGCAACTAGAGTGGAGTTATGAATATAATTCTTAAATATAATCCCACGAATGGGAATCGAAGCCACAATCAAACGCCACGATTCCTCAGGCCTTAAAGACTAAATAATAACAACAAATAGGTATGAATCAAAATAGAAATTACGTTATGCAGTTTTTATCTACTTAAAGCTAGAGGTAACGACCTTAGATTACATCCTCTCTATATTCTGCCAATGTCTCATATGAATATTAAATTAGTTGCTTGTGGGTTGATTTCCCACAGAGTGTTAATTAATTTCATTTTTCAACTCTGGTAAGACAAAGCTCAGCATTAATTTGCGCCAATTAACATATAATGTCTAGAATTTGAACAGAAAGTGGAGCTCGATCCTATGAGAGTGTCTAGACACTAGATTGTCTCTGCCTATCTCATTCAGGAAAATAATGTAAATTAGCTTTTACTTGTGTTAGGTATAATCTAAAGAAATAAATCCAGAAATTGTAACATTTATTTAGTAGAAACAATTTTCTACAAAATTTAATTTCAAATCTCACATACAATGATTCTAGTACAGCTGACGTATAACAAAGCATTATTGAAGCTCGCAAGGAAATGTGTCACTTAACGAATTAGAGTAGGTTCAGTGCTTGCCTTTGTATATTTATATATACATATATATGTATGTATATCACATTATCATATGGGGTATATGGGAGGATATACAGAATATGATAAATATTAAGCGATTTAGAACGTAAAGTTAGAAATTTAGTTACTTTAATATTAAAGCCATCGTTGTGGGACAACGTCTGACTGTAAATGAGATTGGTTGTGGATTCGATTCCATAATAATTTATTTCTCCTCTGGTATGATAAGATGCGGCGTTGAGTTATCCACTCAACACACAATGTCTTGATTTCAGGAGGAAAGGAGTCAACGAAGGGTCTTGACCATAGGTTGTCTCTGACCCTGCTATTAAAGCGTATAGTGTTTTTTTAAGTTTTATGTAAAATATAACTTTAGTAACGGTTTGAATATTTAATGCTTTTGTTATGGTATATATTTTGCTGAGGCGGGATCTGTGCATATTAATTAGTTACTGAGATAAATTATCTTTACAAATAAATGTATTTATAGGGAATTTTTAACTAATTTAATCAGCAATATATTAACTATATTTTTTCCTTAAAGCGAGAAAAGAAATGGAAAAGAAGAAAAACCAAAGAGACTCACTAAATTTACTTGAAGAGTCTCTTTTTATAGTAAAAAGAAGACTAGTTACTTTTTCTTCTGTACAAATTAAACTTAAATCTAAAACAAGCGTAATCGACATCTCTGAGTGTCAAAAACAAACATAGCTATTGAAAGAAATTGATAGAAAAATCAAGATCGACATAAGTAAGCAAGTAAGCAAGAATATTTGATGTGGAACAAAAAGGAGGCTTTACCTTTTATCCTCTATCAAAGGAAAATTGTTTATATCGAGAGCCCACTGAGTTTACAACAAAACTGACATCATTGGCGTTTAGTTGAGGAAATAAAAGGCTGTTGTACGAATTCAATTAATAAAGATTTAATAATTTCGACATGGTCTTTCACGTTTTTTCCCGGTTCTTGGGATACTTTCGGTATTTCCCCTTGGGTTTGGGTTAAATTTGAACGACATGGGTATTTTATTAATACAGAACAGCAGTAATATATAGCTGTTATATATAATTGCGTTGAGTTCCAACACTCAACACGCAATGTGTGTAAAGTAAGGTGGTAAGCGAAAGAACACTCCGTGTGATTTGATATCAGATACTGTCTGTCTGCTCTGCTTATATATATATATATATATATATATATATATATATATATATATATATATATATATATATATATATATATATATATATATATATTATTTATTTATTTATTAGTAATCAACAGCGTTACATAAAAAAATAATAATATAAAAAATAACATAATGACAAGGCCAAAAAGATTACCATTATATATAACTAAATAATAAAACTAGTAAACTGTAGAAAAAAGTAATGCTTATAGTACAAAATTTACAATTTAAAAAATGAACAACAACAACATTATGTGTGTGTGTGTGTGTGTGTGTGTGTGTGTGTGTGTGTGTGTGTGTTTGTATGAGTGTGTGTGTGTGTTCGGACGTGCAAATACAGCGTGTCACTATTTCTTTTAAATTTAATGCATATATTAGCTTTACGCTTTTATCCCGCATAGCAGGGTTGACAGAAAGTACCTAGTGTCATCACACTCCGTACTTCACTTTCCACCAAATTCGAAACATTGTGTGTTGAGTGGTGGAACTCAACGCCGCTCTTTGTCTTTACCAGAGCGAGGAAGTGAAAATAATTGAAATATAATCATTCCTCCGAGTGGGAATTGAACCCACTACCGATCGCATTTACAGTCAGACGCTGTCCCACTGCGCCACGACCGGCCTCATATATATATACAATTGCATTAAGAGTTTTTTGATTAGATGAGAAATACATAAAATGATAGATAAACATATAAGTTTATTAGATATTTTAATAATATAACTGGAAACTGGAACTTAACACCGTGGCTTGTCTTACTCCACTCATATAAATTTGAATTATTTAATAATAATTAGTCCTGGAGCGAGAATCGAACCCACAATCATAACTTACAATGGTGTTATATAAATACATATTAACTTAATACGTCTATTAAGTAAAATTTACTAAGCCGTATAGAGAGTTAAGTGCTTAGCGCTCTGAGATATGAAGTTAGCGCTTCATTCAGAATTGAAGTGAGCTCTACCACCTAATGGGAATTGTATTTACAATTACTTCAATGTTCCGAGTTTAATATTTATTATCAGGTATACACATTATCCCACATAACAGGGTATTCAGAGACAACCTAGTGTCAAGACACTCCGTTGACTACAAATTGAACGCCGTACTTTGACTTATCAAAGCAGGCAAATTAAAATAACTTGTAATTTTTTTTCCAATTAGGTACACACAATAAATTGCGTTTACAGACAGACGCTGTTCCACTACGCCAGACAGTTAGCGGAGATAGACAGTCTGAATATCCTGCTATACGGGATAAATCGTGAAGCTGTAATCATAAAACTGATTTAGATGCACTTCAGCAGCAGATGTAGAATTTGTAAGCTGTTTACTTAACGCTTTTTCTATTTACATTTTATTGTTTCATAGAAAACACCTATGCATTTAAATTGGCAATTTGGGTCGCAGACTCTGCTAGTTGTAGACACTCCATTCAATCAGGGCAATAAAACCCAATCGAACTTATACGGTACATATTCACTGGTTAGAGTTTTTAGCGCGGTTTGTTTTAAATCTTCACGCTGCTTTTACGTTATTATGATATAAAATTTATATGTAAAGAATTTGTCATTCTGGTTTTTTTTGGTACAGTATTAGTATACAGTATATACAGTAATTAGCTTTTCCACGTCTTTTTTTTGGTTGCTTTTTTTCACAAAGGAAGGTGATCAGAGTAAGCCAAAGAAGGTGATCAAAGTAACTAAAATACTCCGTGTACTGTTTTCCATCGAAATTCTTATTCAAATGTCCTACTAGAGAGTAATTTAAATAAATATAATCATATTATTTATCCCATAATTCTCGAGTGAGGATCGAACCCACAACTAATCACGAATACTGGCAGACGCCAGTCAGTACTGCAATGGCGTTTTATATATTTCTGAATTAATCTGAACAACACAATATTTTAATTATGATGAGGTTAAATAAAATAGGACGTATATTATTTATCCTCATCAAAATTATAGAAAAAAAAGAAATCTAAGCGCTTGGACTATTTCTAAGAAGCGCGGCTTCAATTCCTGCTGCGAGCAATTTTTTGTAACTGTTTAATTTAAAAAAAACCATAAAAATGATATTAGATATATTAGAAAAATAAGTAATTATAATCACTTTAAAAGAAAAGCAAAGTACGGAGTGTCTTGTCACTAGATACTTTCTGTCTACCCTGCTATACGGGATAAAAGCGTGAAGTTAAAAACATCTATCACCCTACAAAATGTTATACCCAACTAGAAACTACCCAACTGAGTTGGTATGACGATTATTTGATACATAAATAGACACATGGCTCGTTGAAATGTTCTCTTTATTGAGCTATATTCAGTACAAAGTATTATTGTACGTACGCCTGAACCAGCTTACACCGACACGACGCGACGTCGCGGTTCCAGCAACAAGTGTGAATGGAAAAGTAATTTCTTCCACTGACGTCTCGCTGTCTGTGTTTGAAAAATGTGATGGGGACACCATATTTTTTTGTATCGTGGGACAGTTCATTTTTGGCGTCCCGCTTGGTATCCTATATAACAGGTAGTATAGTACACGAATATTGTGTGTTGACTGACGGAACTCAACACCGCGCTTTGTGTTAGCAGAGTGAGAAAATGAATATTATTTAAATATTGTCAATCCCTTGAGTGGGGATCAAATCCAAATATCAGCGTAATCGGACATTGTACTAAATTGAGCCGGTAAAATGTTACATACACTACCTTAATAACACGGCAAGTTAAATAAAAGTTTTTCAAAAAAGAAAGAGGCTGGCATATATATATATATATATATATATATATATATATATATATATATATATATATATATATATATATAATAGGGTAGACTGAAAGTACCCAGTATCAAGACACTCCGTACTTCGTTTACTACCGAATTCGAGACATGGAGTGTTGGTGGTGGAACTCAATGCCGCACTTTATCGTTACCAGAGTGGGGAAATGAAAATAATCACTCCTGCGAGTGTGGATCATACCCGCAACCGATCACGTTTACAGTCAGACGCTGTTCCACTGAGCCACGACCGGCCTCTATGATTATATAAAAAACATTTTTTTTTATTTCTCTGCTCTGGTAAGGCACTATTTATTTTGACACTCGGTTGTCTCTATCCCTGCTATGCAGGATAAAGTATGTAATCTGAAAAAATGCCAATATTAAATTAAATAAATAATATTTACACATAGACAGCCACCCTACATTAGTTGCAGACGGTTCGATGCCATAGCCTTTGTTTGACTTGATCCGTAACAATACTAGAGTGTATTGTCTATAGCGATGGCCACTGAATTATTCATTAGATTCATGTAACATGAAAGGCTATTTAATGTTTAATACACTAATGGCCCTCTGACTCCGCTTGGATCCGGATACTTTATAAGCTCCAAAGATTTTGTTTGTAAACGAGCTTTTGAAGCTTTAAAAATATATTTTGTTCAAATCGTATTTCACCGCGTTCCACCTAAATTCTAAACATTGTTGGTTAAGTGGCGGAGCTCGACGCTGCGTTTTGTCTTACCAGAGCGAAGATAGGGATATAACTAAAATTTACTCTATGGAGAATCTATCCCACAGCTGATGGTGTGAATATTAAGGTGGTGCTCTACGGCGTGACAATGGCCTTATGTCGAGCCTCGACCCGCTTTCTTACTAGAGTGGATATACGAAATGATAATAACTAGTGGCCTTTTATAGCGTTTTAAATTAAATTAAATTTGGTTTTACATAGCACGCGTCTTTGACATTAAGCGTCTATGCTTAGATAACGGAAATTCTATAAGATATGAATGCAGATTATTTAGTATAATGCCGTGGCGCAGTGGGATTGAGTCTGACTATAAACGCGATCGGTTGTGGGTTCGATTCCCACTCAGGGTAGTGATTATATTTAAATCATATTCACTTCCTCCAGAATGATTCTGGTGTAGACGAATTGCGGCGTTGAGTTCTGCCTCTCAAAACGCAATGTCTCGAATTCGGTGGAAAGCAAAGTAAGGAGTGTAAAACACTCCTTACTACACAAGGTATTTTCTGTCTATCCTGCTATGCGGGATAAAAGCGTGAAAAGCGTGAAACGGTCAATTTTTACATAATAAAACGATTCAATCTAGTTTGTGACTAAGCTAACGACTTGTCAATTTACGTTTACAAATTTTTCCTTTCCGTCTACACCAAATTCTTAATTTTAGATATACTATGTATGTAGAAAAACTTTAGAATATTAACTGTTTTGTTATACCGTTGCAGTTAAAGTTAAAGTTAAAAATCAGTTACATCATTTTTCTCGCATAGGAGAGTACTCAGACAATGAAGTGTCAAGACACTCCGTTGACTGCTTTCCGCCCGAAAACAAGGTTGCCGAAGCACTATGTCTTGCCAGAGTAAAATTGCGTACAAAATGAAAGTAATTTTTAAATGTAATCATTTGGCTGAGTGGGAATTAAGCCCACAACCAATCAGGTACTGTCCCACTGCGCTGCAATGGCTCTCATACATATCACATACGTTGCAATTATAAATGAAAAAATGTTTTTGATATATAGTAATGAATGCAATGCAAAACTAGTGTCAAAATACTTTTTCCTGTAATTCGAGATATTATATGTCGAGTGGCGAAACTCTAGGCCAAAATATATCTTATTATTATAGCAAGCAAATAATGTATTAATATAAGATTTCAATGAGTGGGAATATAATCTACATCCATCGCCTTAGTGTCAGACGCACAACCACTGCCTTCTGGAATATATATATATATATATATATATATGACAATATTTCGTAAAAATACAGTAAGGTGAGGCCGGTCATATTTTCAGGGCACCAGTTCCGCTAGTAAACACGCAATGTATTAAATTCGATGGAAAGCTGTACTCTGTAGAGTACTACAGAGTGTTTTGACACTAGGCACTATAAAAAATTCGTGCAAATATACTATCTTTGTATGTTTAAAAATCTTTTTTGCTTTAACTATATTTTGCTATAACTTGTCCATTTCTTCACCAATTTCTATTTGTACCAGAAATAATTAGATTTACTTATATTTTACTATTTTTAAAGTGTAATTCCACACTTAGGATTAGAAAACATTTTTAAAAAACGTATAACAATTTGAACGCAGCGGGATTCAAACCTGCGCCTGTTGGACGGTTTCCAAGATTTTTTTATATGGACTATAATGTACTTGACTTATGTTGAATATAATGGAAACAGACACGTGTCACTATGTAACAAAGTGGCTTTACATTACAAACGTAGCTACATCAGCCTTGACTACAAAAGCCCCATTTATCCTAATTTACAACTTTTAGCAATCCAATGGAGTTGAGTTAGCTATTAGTTAGTTAGTTTATTTAGTATCGAGACATTTCATTGACTGTTTCTTCCAGAAATCGGGACAATGCGTGATTGACGGAACTCAACGCCGTGTTTTACATTCCACTGAAATTAGATAAATGGAATTAAAATAGAATACAAACAATAAATATTTGATTTTCGTAATTATTACACATTTCAAATCAAATTATTTTAAACAGATTAATCGCGTATATTTTAATGTTTGAAAATACACTTTTTGGAAGCCTGACGTTTCGAACAACACAGGTAGGCTATCTGTGTTGTGCCTGTATGTACCTAAAATAACTATTTTATTATAAAACAGAACCAAAAAAATATATTATATAAAAAAATGAATTGCGGGAAAGAGCGTGAAATGGCGTTTCACATTTGACTATATTTTTCGTACTTATTCTAACTAGGAGTTAATTTAATTTGGACAATAAAGAAATTATATTCAGTCAAACCGTCCGGCCATCTTAGGGAACCTGGTCGCCTAGTCTCTTGGCCTGGATAGAGCAGGTCGCTACTCAGACCGTCAAAGTTGGCTACCATGTACCCGTGACATGCCTTGTGGGCTTCCACCGCCGGAGTTCCTGGAGGAATGGAGTGTCCCTGAGGACCCAAATTGTGACGATCATGAAGCACCATGAAATTTTAATATTTACTCAGCTGGCATAATTCCCAGATAACTCATCCGTAAAAAGGTTTTCCTACGCAAAAAAATCATTAAATGATTTCCGTACACCATAATTAATTTCAAGAACAACTCAAATCCCGTATAAATTAACAAATAAAAACCGGGATATTGTCCAAAAAAAAAGCTATTTAATTATTAAAAACCTCCATTAAACATTTCTTTGTTGTTCCATTAACGGTCCAATATTTAGAAATAGCTGAAAGGTTTTTTATAAATCCTTTCTGTATGGAAACAAGGGTTGGTACCAAGTAACGCTCCTCCGGGACAATACAATATATTCGTAATAGGGATGAATAGTCTACCGATTTGAAAAAATCTGGAGACATCCGTGTATCAGATGTGAAATCGGAAAATCAGATTTTGAATGAATAAATTACATTGTTTGTTGTATGGCATTTTGTAGGTTTCTGGGTTTATTTGTATAAGTTCATATGAAATTATGTTTGAATAATATAAGAGCATATTGTGAAATCATAGTAATTCTAAAGAAAATATTTACGCATAAAGCTTTACGCATAAAGCTTTACGCTTTCATTCAGCATACCAGAGTAAACAGAAAGTGCTTAGAGTCAAGACACTCCGTACGTCAGTTTCCACCGATTTCGAGACACTGCGTGTGGAGTGGTGGAACACAACGCCTCATTTTGTCTTACCACAGCAAGGAAGTAAAAATAATTTAAATATAATCACCTCAAGTGGGAATCAAACCTACAATCGATCGTGTTTACTGTTAGACACTATACCACTGCACCACGACCGGCCTCTGAAAGTAGAGGGTTAGAATTCACGTCTTTTGGAAATAGTCCAAGTATTATAGCCAATAATATTTTATCTATATGTATTTCTATCTTGGAAACACAATTTCCACGTAAACTAAAAATCGAGGAGCATTTTAAAGCAATGCGAATATTTTGTTGGAAAACTACACATCACTTTTAACGTGAAAATATATCAAACCGTGAAATTTTATCCCGCATAGCCAGGGAGAATTATTTAGACATTTGACATTGTGTGTCAAATCAAGACATTGTGTGTCAAATCGCCTATCAAAATATCTCTACTACAATTATTTCTGTTCAAAAAATTCGTAAAATAATCTAAATTTTGTTGGAAAAAAATAAATATAAAAGGTTACAACTATAATATTACTAACATGAAGCGTTTAAACCACTCAATTCATAATAAAAGGATATTTCTTATGCCAAAGCACAAAGCGTTAGAGCTTCCGACCTTTCCCACACATAAGTGTATCTTAACTTTCTATGAAACGTATGTCGATATTAATTTAGAAGGATAAAGGTTTTGACTACTATTATGTTACTTCTATTATATAGTAGGCGTTTTCTTTTCTTTTTAGTTTTCCTTAGTAGTGATTTTAAATTATATATTGAAGATTTTAAACGGATTAATCGCGTGTATTTTGGTATAAGATTTTAGTCTACCTATAACCACGGACTACTGTAGTATTTACAATGTCAAGTTTTCGAAAATGTATTTTTCAAATAACAAAATAAAAATGTTCCATAAATTTTATGTTTGTCGGTATATCTGTGCGTTTGTGCACCCTTATCTCGAAAATGCTTCAACTGATTTTAATACAATTTCCATTACTGTATACATTTATACATAAATTGAGAAACACGTTGCTAAGGCAACGTTTGTGTTACGCGTGGACATGAACAAATAAACTGATTCTTATAACCTTCTATACATTTTAATATCAAAATGTGTGTTAATAAAATTCTAAGCAATTATCTAAGAAATAATACCAAAAGTGAAATTTCACATGGATTTTCAATGTAAGTTCGTATACAGTACAAGTATAGCATATAAAAACTAATAGTAATAACGGCCAGATGTCGTTATATAAACGACCTATATATTCTATAATACGTGGCAACGCGTTGTTCGAAACAAAGTTTTACTTGTATTTTTGTTGATTTTTAATACTTGCCTCATGTTCGAGACCATCCGGCGTATTAAGATATCTGGTGATAGGAAATTGGTTGTGGGTTCGATATCTATTTTAAAAAAATGATTATCATTATTAATATAATTTTAATCATGTTTTAAAATTAGCTAAAAAATATATATTTTTTATTAAAAACAAATTTATTAATATAGTTGAAGAAAAAATTTAGACACCTTTTTACGAAAATTATATAGCCAGAGGAGTAGGACATTTGGCATATCTTACGTTTATATGGTGAATAAGGGAATAACGGAGGGTCTCGAGACTAGGTAGTCTTCAATTTGATATACGCTTATATAGCATAAGTAACATAAGCGTTACTAAGGTAACGGATATTTTACGTGTCAATGGATATCCCCGTTTAAATAATTTTACATAATGGAAACGGAGGGGTTAGAATTCATGGAATTATATAATTCTGATAATAAACTAAATAATACTTGAATAGGTATCTCAGTTTTATCTATCCTATGTTATAGTGTTTTTTTTTAATATATCAATAGCAATCTAAAAAGGCCAGCTTAGTCTATGTTCCCAACATAGTAGAAGCTGACTTTTGTAGGAAATTATGGTCGCTTACTTTATGTGTGTACATCAAAGGCGAAATCGTGACGTAATGCTACAGCGTTTGGTTATAATTTTAATTGGCTGCGAATTAAATTTACTTTACATTAAATCCTAAATTATTTTCATTTCTTCGTTTTTGTGATGTAAAATGCGGCGTTGAGTTCCGCCACTTAACACACAATAACTCGATTTTGGCCGAAAATTTGTGAACGACACTATGTACATTCTGACTCAACTGCTATTTGGGATAAACCGTGATTTTTCAAATAAATAAAACAATTTTCAAACAGTGACAATAGAGCAACCCTCCAAGCATTTGCCTGATTGCTACGCACTTGTTTGTTATCTTGGTAACGCTTGGTCTGACGAGATTTGAACCCACAACTTAAAGCGCAATTAACTGTTAAACTTGAAGCAACAACTAAACCACGTGGAGCAATAAAACAAACTACCAGTATATCATATTGACCGCTTGAACATCCGAGATTTCTTTAATATATCCCTCGAATCGACAATTTATTACTGGTTTTGGTTCACTATCGTTTATTTTTATCTATAATTTTATTATCAATTTCAAAAACTCTAATACTTGAGTAGAAATATATAGAAAATAGTGACTATTCTTTTTTTAATGTAACTTTATTAAACGGATTGATTGTGTATATTTTGCTATAGGAAAATACATTTCTGGAAATTCAAATATTTAGGTACTTTCAATAATGTCTTACCAAGATATTATATATAAACACGATTCACCCGTTTAAAATGTTAAAAATCGCGGATATCAAAAATTTTACTATTTTATTTTACTAGACATAATACTACGTACAATACTTTCTCACGATGCCCACTTGGGAGAGTGATTATATTTAAATTATTTTACTTCCTCGCTCTGGTAAGACAGAGTGCGGCGTTGAGTTCCATCACACAACACGCAATGTCGAGACATTACATACAGTGGAAAATGAAGTACATAGTGTCTTAACACTGGGTAATTCTGTCTATCTTGCTTTACAAAATAATAAGCGTGAAGCTAAAAACAAAAAACAAAAAAAATACTCATAGTTTGCTAAGAGAACCTGGTAGATTGGCAAAGGCTAGACAGAATCTGAATTGAAGACATTTACTTCCTTTATTCAATAATTCAAGCTTTGGGCGGCCAGATGAACGTCATATAAACGCCATATATATGTAAACGCGATTGGTTGTAAGTTTCATTTTCACTGGTGGAATTTGACTTTTGTTGTATTTGACTTTCATTTTTGTTGTATTTGACTTTCACTTTTGTTGTTTAAATTTTTTTTTAGCTTCACGCTTTTATCACGCATAGCAAGGTAGAGAAAGTACCTAGTGTCAAGACCCTCCATACTTCGCTTTCCATCGAATTCGAGACATTGTGTGTTGAGTGGTTCTCAACGCCGCCTCGAGTGGGGATCGAACCCACAATCAATCGCGTTACAGTCAGACGCTGTCCCACTGCACCACGACCGGCCTTGTTTATGTTTAATTTTTATTTTCTCCCTTCAGGTAAGACAAAACAGCATGTTGAGTTCGCCACTCAACACGTAATGTCTCGATTTTGAGCGGAATGCATCTTGATACGAGATTCACTCTGAATATCCTGATAAAACTGCAGGATAAAGTGTAAAGAAGCAGTATTTAAGCATATATAATGTACAAAAAATGTCTGTTTGTAAACTCATTCGTGTAAATAGAATGACAGAATCCTATCTAGTGTGTTTTATTCAAATACCGAATCCCTGAGAGTGGTAAAATAAGGAAAAAAGTAATTTTTTCCTGTTTTTATCGGATATGACGTAGCAATTGTACCGTAATGGTATTAATATAGTGTTGTAGCAATATCTTCTTTCTTGTTGTGCGCTTTGGCCCTAAAACTACCAACTTTTTGAGAAGGATTTAGTTGTAATAGAGAACGGAGTGTTCTAGCTGTGCATGTTGAAACTGGCTTTTCTCTGATTAAAAAAACACGTGAATAAAAGAAAAATTACATATTTTGCAGGGAAAAAATATCCAAAAATAGCTATATAAAGATATCGCAGACCCTTCAGGACGATCTGATACTAACGCGGATGAACCCTTTCGAAGACAGGCTAAATCACGCCCTATCTCGCTTCACGCTTCATTTCAAACGTTCCGAGCATGCCCCAGATGCTCTGAGAATATTATATCTAGATATTATTGTTACTTTCCTAAGAAAATTTTAAGGACCTTTTTTTTCTTTTATAATAATATAAAAGTGACTTTGACATCATGATCAGTTTTGACACTATTAGAAAAGGTCTGCATGACCTTGTGGTCATTGTTGGTTGCGGATTCGATGACCATTTAAGGACCTGTTCAGATTTTTTAATTCACTTATCACTCTGTTCACCTAAAACACAGCGTTATGTTCCACCGTCTAATACGTAATGTTTCGAAATCACATGGAAAACGGAACAATATTTAATACTTGTCAAATGCCCGTATAGTATAACAGTAATAATTAATTATCTTTATAGAGGTTAGTTTGGATTCGATTACGATCTAGTAACGTGATTAGAATGAAGAGACGTAAGAGAGTTTTATTAAAGCACTAGCACATGGAGACGTAAGAGAGTTTTATTAAAGCAGGAGCACATGGGCGAAGATGCAAGCGTGCTTGCGTCTTCGCCCATGTGCTCCTTATACTATAATTATTTCTTTCTTTTACCAGGACTACCTGCTTTTAACTACTTTTCACGGACTACCAAAATTTGTACTACTTCATATAAACAATATTTATAAGACCACATACACACAGCAAGAGTCCTTACGCCTTTATAATCTCACTCTGTGGTAGAAGCAGTTTTTAATGAACATTTTCTTCTACGTCCAAATTTCATGTCATCCTGGACAGGTTGTATGGACATGTGATAGATATCATACATCCACGAATATTTAATTTCCCTCACCAACATAAGTCACCACAGTCCACATGTTATTTCACTCATCCACACATGCCACCATGGCCCACATATGATTTTACTCATCCATATGTCATATATGGTTCACATGTGATTTTACTCACCCTCATATGACATCATGGTCCATATGTGATTTGACCCTTCCACACGTACCAAAATGGGTCACATGTAGTCTTACTATTCCACAAATAACACCATTATCCACATATGATTTCACCTTTCCACATATGCTATCATGATCCATATATGATTTTACTCGTCCACATATCATATCAGGGGTCCACATGTATGTTGACCCTACCACACATGCCACCATGGTACACATGTTATTTTACCCATCCACATATGACACCATGGCCCACATTTGATTTCACCCATCCACATATGACATCATGGTCCACTTATGATTTTACTCATCTACATATGACACCATGATCTACATGTCATTTTACTCGTCCACATATGGCATTATGGTCCACATATGATTTTACTTGTCCTCATATGACATTATGGTCTACATTTGATTTTACCGTTCCACACATGCCAATATGGTCCACATGTGATTTTACTCGTCCACATATAATATCAGGGGTCCACATGTGTATTGACCCTTCCACACATGCCGCCATGGCCCATATGTTATTTTACTCATCCATATATCACACCATCACCCACATGTGATTTCACTCATCTACATATAACATCATGGTTCACTTATGACTTACTCATATGAAATAAAGACTTTTCTCTATAACTCGTACGAATTTTCTACAATATTTTAAAAATAAAAAGATTCTGTTATCATTTTAAAGTGCAAAATTTTAATTTCAGTTCAACTTTCTAGATAATATAGAATTTCTCATATAAAATGGAAGCGATGGCTGATTAGAGTGTAAAGTTGTTTTTTAATTAAAGCGGCCACGTGCGACGACACTGTACGGTTATGTTCACCCCTGATAATATCATTGGCACAACGCTCTTACGTGCTACTTTATACTCTCAGAATGTATTAAAATTCTTAATAATGTTTTATATATTATTTACTTAATAATATCTATAATAATAATAAATTGCTTTGAGGCTGGTCGCGACGCAGTGGGACAGGTTCTGACTGTAAGCGCGATTAGCTGTGCTCGCTCTAATAAGACAAAGCGCGGCGTTGAGTTCCGCCACTCAACATGCAATATCTCTAATTCGGCGGAAAGCACGAGGTAGGTAGGCACTTCTGTCTGTCTACCTCCCTAAGCTGGATAAAAACAATATTGCTTTAATTTCTACTAGAATACAATTATTTGTTTATGTTTCAAATTTTATATGTTTATGTTTCAAATTGATTTAAGCATTAAGTAGTTTTAAGAGAGTGAAGTGTCTGTACACTTAATATTTTGCTACCTTTCTTTGTAAAATAAAGCGTGTTCTCACGTGCTTTTACGAAAACGTAATGTTTTTTTTACGAAGCATATTGTATGGTAAGAAGTCGGTATTTGTTCATAGGAATTATTAATGAAAAAGTGGATAAAGGAGTGCCTTAACACTAGGCTCTCTCTACCAATTCTTTTATAATAAAAAAATACAAATAGTTTTTTTTTGTATATATAAGAGATATTATATTTAAAGGAATAAGCTGAGAGTATCTAGTCACAATTCATATTGCTTACTATTTTACAAAAAACAGAAAAAAACATCTGATTCAAGATAAAAAAATGAAATTAAAACAAACACTTAGTGTGGAATTCGAACCCAAAACTATTAACTAACCTCAGAATCGTATCAACGTAGCCAACAAGCATGCGATGACATTTTTACTATGTACTACATAAAGAGGATGAAAGCAAAAAGAGCGTGAGTAATGTAGGCTATAAAAGATTTTCAGTGCCATTTATCTTGAAGTTATCTATAAGAAGAGCTTCATAATAAGACCAAAGAGTGTTTTTATCAATTTTTGTTCAAATAATAAATTTTTAACTTGTACCAATAGAGGGAATATTTGGGACTACTGTAATGTATATTTTCGTATACCAATATATACAAGATTAATTCACTTAAAATGGTTTCATTTAAAATGTGGCGCAGTGGGACCGCGTCTGACTGTAAACGCAATCGGTTGTGGGTTCGATCCCTACTCGGGGGTGTGATTATATTAAAATTATTTTCACTTCCTCGCTCTGGTAAAAGACAAAGAGCGGCGTTGAGTTCCACCAATCAACACGCCATGTCTCAAATTTGGTGGAAAGCGAAGTACGGAGTGTACAGTACACTAGGTAATTCCTGTCTACCTAAAAAAAAAGTGCAAAAAAATAATTATTAAAAGGAGAGGCTTTATTAATATTATTTTCTAGTTACAATGGCCGTAGTAAAGACTGCCAATAGATATGGATAAGTGTGAAAATATTCAAGTCAATTCATCAACACGTAGTATATAGAAATATCGTTTGCAAGTTTTGGCAAGTTCGCTTGAGAGAACTATACCGTAGCGATTAGCCTTAGTTAGGAAATTAAAATATTTGTAAATAAAAGTTGACAAAATTTCTGTATACAAAACTGTAACATAATAATAGTGTATTTATATATATGTATGTATATATATATATATATATATATATATATATATATATATGATATTTTTTAAGTACATTAACACCCAATTACACCCCGCATCTCTGTCACACTCGGCCTATTAAACACATTGTGAGAAAACGCCGTAAATAACCTCGCTAATCCTTCTTGAGTGATGAAAATATATTGCGTGGGCGTGTACGTATAAATATTATATGAATCGGTTGGCGTTTTTATGTAGTTACTTCCTTTTATGTACCTTTATATACTAAATTTTATTATTTTTGTCTGGTTGCAGTGATTCCGTTATCCATTGAGATTATTTGAAGGAGAGTTAGAAAGTTCTTTTATGCCGTTGGATAGCAAGTCCAAGGCGCTCATAGCTATTGCGCTACGCTATGATGTAAGAAATTTCATTTTTTTTATACGTAGAACTTAACGCTATGTAATGTCTAATAATTAGACATTACATAGCGTTAAGTTCTTAGGTGGGAAGTGAAAACTTATGAATATCGAAAGTCATCTGTGTATGTTGAGGTTATACTGGCGCAGAGGAAAAGGGTCCGACTGTAAATGCGAGTGGTTGGGAGTTCAATTTCCATTCGGGGCAATCATCATAGTTTTTTTTATTTATTTAGCTTCACGCTTTTATCCCGCGTAGCAGGGTAGCATGGTAGACAGAAAGTAAAGACAAAGTGTATTGACACTAGGTACTTTCTTTCTGCTTCGCTATCCGCCGAATTCAGACATTGCGTGTTAAATGGTAGAACTCAACGCCGCACTTTGTATCACCAGAGCGAGGGAGTGAAAATAATTTGAACATAATCACCTACTAATACCCTCCCTTATCCTCCTATATACACACAGGGCATGCTTAAAACCCATTGAAAACAATAAGAAGGAATCGAAGCTGTAACTCTTTTTCGTAACACATTACCAAACTTAATTCCCTAGAGCTTTTATTTTATAATCAAAAAAATATTTATTTTTGTTAAAATAATTGAAAGAATAAATCTCTTTACATATAAATATTAGATTTTTTTTAATAATTTAAAATCATACGGCATTTTATTTACTGTTAAACATAAAAACACGAACTCACTTACTCGCACGTTGTTATTATTGCCTACATTTGTCTCCTACAACGTACACTCGACATAAAAATTTTGCAATATTTTTTATATATATTTTTGTATTATGATTTTTATTATGTTTTAGTATGGAATTCTTGGATTTTTAACAGCTGACCTCAAAACAGAGAGAATTTAGTGAAGACACTCCGTCACTATCAACTTTAAGTAAATTATTATAAATATTTCAGTGTAGAAAGACAAAACACGGCGTTGAGTTCCGTCTCGCATCATGGAATATCTCCAAAATACTGTCAATAATGAAAAAACGAAAGGTTTAGCGCTTCTTTGTGCCTTCCCCTATTCGAAAAAAAAACCTTAAAAAGTTTGAATTCGAATTAATTTAGTCACGACCATTTCATTACTAAAATACAAAAGAAATTATTTTACAAAATAAATATAAATTTTGCTGACGCTCTCACAGATAGGGTAAAGAGGGGTAAGCAATAAATTGGTTCCCATGTACGGCAGACACTCGGAAATAAACGGCAAATTGGAGTGTTAACCGTGAACTTATTTATATGTGTGACCCACTTCGATTTCAAAGCGTCTGTACATAAATATACATATTCATGCATATAGAAATCGTTCATGTGGAATTTTCACATTTTTAATTTGAAAATGAAATCCATGGTCATGTCCTTATTATTTTTCTTTCATAGAAATTATATATATATATATATATATATATATATATATATATATATATATATATATATATATATATATATATATATATATATATATATATATATATATATATATATATATATATATTTCGTTAAAATCCATAATCACTGCGTTTAATTTAACCAGAGAAAGAATAAAAAATAATTTTGGTATAACTTTTTTTAATTAAAACTATTTTAAACGGATTAATCGCGTATATTTTGTTATCCTCCGTCCGTCGTATAATCCGTTTAAAATAATTTCATTGAAAATATATTTTGTTGGATATAATTGGTTTTTTAAATCATATCGCATTCTATGACCAGTTATTATCTAAATATTAAAATTAACTTAAAAAAGATCAAAAGTCAAAATTAAATTCGGTAATATCGTTAGACGCTAGACAAAACGAGGTACAACACTTAGCATGAATAAACTACCTATTATATATTTACACTATACTAACAACAGAGGTACTTTACCCCAACTAAAGTATTTATCCTAGGTCATTTAGAAATCGAATTCACCTTTCCGTCAGCATTCATTAGCCCCTAGTATAATGCGAGGCCATTACTTCGTACATATATCATTTATATATCTATGTTTTACATCTTGTGTTAATTTTTCATATATATTGTACTTCTATAATATAATAAACCATATAAAATCTTTATAATAATTACCCAACATTATCTTCATGTTTTATCGCAAATGGCAGGGTAATTAGATGTATCCATCGATGTATTGCGTGCTAAATGGTGAACTCAAAAACGAGCTCTATTTTACCAGAGAAGTGATGATAGCAAATTTAAAATATAATCATTCCTCCGAGTGAGAATCGAACCCACAACCAAACGCGTTTACAGTCACACTCTGACTATTAAATGCAAAGCATTTGGCTTCAAATCTTACTAAGAAACCATTTATATTGAAATTATTTACATTTTGACACTGTGGTAAAAAGCGCGGAAAATGAATTCCTTCACTCTATTGAATGTATTCATAGTTAGCCATTTGAAAATGTAGATTGAAGTGTTCTGTCTTTATGTTTTCTGTGCTTATATTATTATGTGAGAAAAAGCGTGAAGTAGCCTAAAATAGATGATTTTACAAGCTTCGCCGATAAATAGACACTGGGAAGCGGGTCCAATTATTCTTGCAAGATTTCATATGCACTTACTAACTAACTGATATAGCACACAACTAAAATAGCAAACAACATAGGGAATAATATTCTACCCCATCCCCACTCCTTTGCTTTTGGGTAGCGTCCCGTAAAAGACGGGTATCCTAGATATTTGGTTGTAAGAGGTTAATCCTGTGACTGGCTCGCGACCACTATCATAACAAAAAACGATCCGCCAAATATCTGACCATGTCTCAGCTCTCCCGATCCATACCTATTTTTTCCCTTATCTCCTTTTCCTTCCATCCCAAGGCCGGCAACGGATCTACAACTCTAATATTGTAGATGTCCACGGGCAAAGGTAACCACTTACCATCAGGTGGCCCTTCTGCTCGTTGACGTTATCCGGCTGTGTCGAATTATTTTTTTCTCAATATATGTTAAAAATAAACATTCCTTTTTGTACATGTATAAGATTTTTTCCCTTCTTCATAATATACTGTGGCTTCTTTTCAGCCAATGCCAATAAAGTTTCAAATAATAATAAATAATCGGCTTAATATACTGAAATTCTTTTGTAAAAATAATATGAAGGAAAACCTGACGCCATATTGTCGCTGTTATACTGTACCTATATAGCCTAGCCTAGGATCCAAATATAATTTTATAATATTCTAAAGATTTATAATATGAAATAGGGTTTTACCCCTATACTTAATAAAGGTACTATAAATAAAAGTAAATACTTAATAAAATTCTTAGCTTTCCATGAATCCACCGTGTGCGAAGGGTCCCCCTTGGCACTGCAGAGGTGGTCAGAGTAATAGTCGAATTGAAGTCTACAGGGCCTCTTTACTTATCTCCATCGCCCGAGTTCTCCTCTGCAGTAAACATATTTAAAATGTATATATATATATATATATATATATATATATATATATATATATATACATATATATATATATATATATATATATATATATATATATATATATATATATATATATATATATATACATATATATATATATATATATATATATATATATATATATATATATATATATATATATATATATGTACACTAATATACCTATATCCGACAGACTCACTCTCATCATACATCATTATTACTGTCACTAAGTTACTGACAAGCAGACGATACTCAGGCGAAACTGCTGGACCTTATATTATGATGTCAAATTATGCAGTCCTCCTCACAATGGTGCCCTTATTCCTCGCGAGCGTGAGTGGAGCACTAAGAGAATATTTTCCGAAATCCAACGGCTTAGTGTCGAAAGCATATAAAACATCATATATAAGCATATATAATGATATAGGCAAATGAAATGTTTCGGATGACAATTTGACATATTTTTTTTTTTTTAGCTTCACGCTTTTATCCCGCATAGCAGGGTAGGCAGAAAGTACCTAGTGTCAAGACACTCCGTACTTCGTTTTCCACCCAATTCTAGACATTGCGTATTGGGTGGTGGAACTCAACGCTCTTTGTCTTTAACAGAGCGAGAAAGTGAAAATAATTTAAATATAATCACTCCCCCGAGTGGGGATCGAACCCACAACGGATCGCGTTTATAGTCAGACACTGTTACACTGCGCCACGATCGGCCTCCAATATTATACAAGTTCCTAATAACGATTATAGACTGGCCTTAAATTAGTAACTAGTTTAATAAATTTACTTTGTTTTGATTTTCTTTTTTGTATATTTGTTAGTAAAAACACTAGCTGTGCCAACTACTCTATGAATGTGTGAATGTGTATTTTACAATTCCAAAATAAAAGGACCCCAAAGTTACTCTGTATACAAACTACCTTTAACTCTTTACTATATTGCCAGTGAAAGTCCCTTCAAAATTGGTCCAGCCGTTTCAGACATCAACTGGAACAAACAGACACTACCAGATCAAAATTGTAAAAAAAAATGTTATTTTATGACATTCAGTAAAAAACACTCATAAATATATGTAATTTTATTTATTTACACAGATATTTACTTAATAATTAATTGAATTTCATCATATACCTCTTGTAATAGTTGTAAAAACTGTTAAAATAAGCGTAGGGCTGAGAATTAACGCCATAAACAATAAATCTCTGAGCATTCACTGAACTCTTTACCGTTTTCTCTTCTGTTTTTATTTATATAAATATTTATTTTTAATTAAAAAACAAAGTAATAAACTCTTTTAAATATAAATTTGAGTTTTTCCAATCGAGTAAATAAGATTTATTGACCATCATTAACCATGAGGTGTACCTACCTCTAAATTATAATTAATATTAAGCATTAAATTGACATGAAAATCTAAATCAATCCTTGTCCAACATAAAACGTTACAAATAGCCCAAATCCACCACGGCTTAGTAAACAACGCAGATTTCATCTAAATTCGGATACTGTCAAAGTTTAGAAAGCCAAATTTATCATTCATTAAATCTACATACGTTCTAGTTAGCGTAATTGCTGAGCGAACTAGCTTATCTAATTATCAAAGTTGTTTTGTATTATTAAATGTATTGAATTTATTCTATATATTGGATGGGAGTTTGGTGCTGTTTGAAGAGCACGGTTCATAAGCTTTAACCGTTACTTGTTTTATTTTATCCTGCATAGCAAGGTAAAGAGGAAGTACCTAGTGTCCAGACGGCGTTGAGTGGCGGAACTCAACGCTGCACTTTGTTTTATCAAAGAGATGAAATGGAAATAATTTAAATATAATCATTCTCCCAAGTAGGATTTAAACTCAAAACCAAAAGTCAGACGCTGTTCCACTGCGCCACGACCGGTCTTATTACCGGCCGACGTTATATTTTTGTATTGTAAAATTATCGTGCTATAAATAATTTAATTTATATGTATATATATATATATATATATATATATACATATATATATATATATATATATATATATATACATATATATATATATATATATATATATATATATATATATGTATATATGAGTATGAATTTATAATTATATATCTGCACACCTACACATAATTTCCCACGTGTCAAAGCTGGCAGAAAATACTTTATAGTGTTAAGCTATAAAATATATAAATATACATATAAATATAATATAATATATAAATAACAAAATATTATTAAAATGATTTTTTCATAGAAACAATGTTTGTTGATATACTTGAGCTTTTCCGTCTTCATTGCAAGTAAGAAGTGAAACTATCTTAATAATCGTGTTATCTATAAGTGAACACTCATACCTTGAATGGAGGTGGAGGGAAAAATTCTTGAATATTTTTCCCTTTTACTTTAATTCTATTTGACTGTCGTTGCTATTTTATACGAGCTACATAATCAGTGGGTAGAGTTGATTAATATTATATATATATATATTTGAAAAAATGTATAAAAATTTCTTTTTTTTTTGAACGCAGCGGGATTCGAACCCGCGCCTCTTGGATACCGTCCAAGCGCTCTGACCACTAAGCCATGCATTCGAACGCATGGCTTAGCTGTCAGAGCGCTTGGACGGTATCCAAGAGGCGCGGGTTCGAATCCCGCTGCGTTCAAATTTTTATACGTTTTTTCAAAAATGTTTTCTAATCCTAAGTGTGGAATAACACTTTAAAAATAGTAAATATTATATATATATTTTTAGTTATAATTATTGTAAGCTAATATGTTTTTATAATAAGTTTTCTAATATACTCGGCTATGTAGAAATGTACGACGTCCCACGGCTACACGTAGCCGTTAATAGAATATATAGTACATATATACGTTGTCATGTTGGCAGTATCGTACATATGCAGTATCTTTATAAATGTCATATTTGTGAATTAAGGCCGCTCGTGGCGCAGTGGGACAGTGTCTGAATGTAAATGCGATTGTGGCTTCGATTCCCACTAGGGAGAGTGATTATATTTAAATTATTTTCATTTTCCCCGCTCTGACAGGAAAAAGCGCGGCGTTGAGTTCCGCCACTCAACACACAATGTCTTGAATTCGGCGGAAAGCGAAATGTGAGTGTCTTAACACTAGGTGCTTTTTGTCTATCCTACTAATCGGGATAAGAGCGTGAAGCCAAAAAATAAACAAAAGTATTTGTAAATACAAAATATGAGGTACATTCAACGAGACGTGAATACTTCCTTTCCTCATGCGCCCACCGTATGACGGCTTGAAATTAAAGCTCTACCTTTTCTACGTGAGACAAATTTGATATGTGATCCTATGCTTCGTGTATTTGTATACTGGCTTTTGTTTGCGGTTTCGCTCTCCACTTTGCAACATTATAGGAAATAAAAATTAGGTAGAATTTATAAAAAAAATTTGAACTTATCTTTTACTAGCCTCACATAACGGCAATATTTTACATTTCTATGGTTTTTTTTAGGCTGGAACTGTTCAACAAAGAATGTTTATAACGTATAACGTATACACTTGTATAGTTTATAATGTATATATTATGGGCAGAAAATAGAAGTCGATTTGATTTTGACTAAGAGATAGACTGTGTAATATTTTTTTCCTAACATATATAAATTTATAAATATTATATAATTGCATTTTTTATTATTATTTTACTAGATTTGTAAAACTATGACGCCTCGGCGATTAACGCTTGACGTGGAGCACCGTAATGGTTATTCGGAAAGCTTCCCTTTATGTGTGGGAGGTATATATATATATATATATATATATATATATATATATAATTTTCTTAATTAAGATGTTTGAAGAAAAAAAATATAAGATAAACATAACACACTTTACAAATATTTCTATTTAGATTTCATTTTATAAATAGCTCCGCATTGCAGTGCGAGCATTTGAAACGTAATATTAATTTGTATGGACTTTGCTTTCTTTGCAAATGCTATCAATTTAATTTAAATAGTTTAGTAAAAAAAGGCACTTTAATTTTTTTTTAGCTTCCAGCTGTTATCCCGCATAGCAGGGTAGACAGAAACTACCTATAGTCAAGACCCTCCGCACTTCGCTTTCCACCGAATTCGAGACATTGCATGTTGGGTGGTGGAACTCACCGCCGCTTTTTGCCTTTACCAGAACAAGGAAGTGAAATAATTTTAATATAATCACTTCCCCGAGTGGGGATCGAACCCACAACCAACCGCGTTTACAGTCAAACGCTGTCACACTGCGCTCATATAAATAAAACGTTAAAAACTATATTAATAAACAAATAATATAAATATTTCAGTATTATGCAAAAAGTACAACTGAGTTGAAAAATAACTAGGTTTATTTCATTGCTTTACCTTTTCTCCTTACATAGTTCTGCAGTAGGAGAGGAATGTAAATAAATTTGTTATATTAACAAAATTTAAATAGTAATGGACTTTTGTCAACAGGTTACTGACAAACTCAAAGACAGTTGAGCTTTTCACCCAAAATACTTAGATATTGCTTGTCGAGTGGCAAACTCAACTCAACTTTGTCTTAGCAGAGCGAAGAAATTAAAATAAACTTTAAATATATTATGAATGAGAATTGTACCTACAAACAATTATATATATATACAATATTAAACCACGATGGCATTCACCTAGGTACTGCTTATAATAAATATAAGAAGTTAATAAATTAGGGGAGAACTCAGTTGATTTAAAAAAAACAGTATTGAGGATACTGGAGGACACGTAAAAACATAACGACCCCCAAATGTGGGTATGAAGAGGGTAAGAGGGACGAGGCGAAAGAGGTATGCAGGGACCGTTGCGTTTAACGCTCCATTACTTCTAACTACCCCAAAAAATTGTCTAAACAATGTTTAAAAAAAAACACACGCTTATATTCTATTTATTATTATTTATATAACAAACCGTGATACTTTTAATATATTTCAGATTCACGGTTGATGGTCAAATGTATTTTACGTGTATATGTTAATTCGTCATTTATCAAAAAAGAAATAACCACGGAATATTAATGCAGGGGTTTCATATCATGGTACAAGCTTCTATACACCTTCTGGCAACGAGCTTACAGCTTATATTTGTTCGGAAGGTTATTTTAAATTAAATTCTTATATATTTGAATTTTTGAGGCTGTCTCACCATCTTTTTTTCCTTTAATTAAACAAAGCTATGGTTTGGAACGTGACGAATAGATTTTTTTCTTATAGAAATAATTATTGCCTTTCTAATTTACATTGGACGAATGCGTGACTTTTCTACATTTTTTTTTGTAACGATTTGAGGCATTTTCGTATTTTTTTAATTAAAAGTGTTTAGAATAAAGCCTTTTGAGTAACAGAATTGATAATTGGGTTATTCTAATCCACCTTTTTGGGACAATCAAAGAAATAATATTTGTTTAATAAATAAAATTTATTTAAAAGGGAATGTTAAAAAAAAGGGGCTTACTTTAAAAGTTTAATTACAAGCGTTTCCTTAATATAATTATAATATAATTATAATATCTATGTAGGATATAAGATCCAAAAATACCTAGTTTAAAGAACACAGCAACAGATATAAATATATATAGGATAACGTTAACAAAATTTTTACGTTTACAACCAAAAGTACATATCTAGGAGCACGCCAGTGGCAGTATCCCAAGAAATAAATTGTGAAACCTTGAATTTAAAATGAAAATTTAGAAGTTGTGCCAAAATACCTGAATTAACTTATTTTCAAAGCAATATATATTTATATATATATATATATATATATATATATATATATATATATTATATATATATGTATATTTAAAGTATAATCAATACTCCGAATGGAAATCGAACCCATAACCCATCGCATTTACAGCCAGACGGTGCGCCACGATGGCGTATAGGTATACATTAAAGATCAATTACGATATTTTAATTATTGGTTAACATATTGCAAACGGAAAATTAATTATGTTGGAAATGTCAGCAATGTAAATAATTTAAAAAATAAAAAAATAAGGTAGTTGTTTTATATGTTTATTAAATAATTACGTATAGTGTTCTATTAAATTTATTTATTTATTTATTTATTAGAATTTACAAAAGATAAAGTTGACCGTGATCGTTGAGCACTGGGACAGTGTCTGACTGTAAGTTGTGGGTACGATCCCCACTCGGTGAAGTGATTATATGTAAATTATTTTCACTTCCTCGCTCCCGTAAAGATAAAGAGAGGCGTTGAGTTCCACCACTCAATACGCAATGTCCTGAATTCGGTGGAAAGCGAAGTACGGAGTGTATGGACACTACCTACCCAAAAAAAGGGTAAGCTGATAAAAGTCGTGTTATATGGACACTTCAGTGCTACCTACAACTAATAACGCAATGGCAACGAAAATTCTTAAGTGCCTGTGTTTTTTGTTAGCAAGGTAAACAAGAAGTATCTAGTGTAAAGACACTCTATATTCCGCTCTCCGCAGAATTGACATTGCATGTTGAATGGTGAAACTCAACGCTGCATTTAATCTTACGAGAGTGGGGATAGGAAAATAAGTTAAATTTTCTTTAAACAATAAATTAAAACGAAAATTGTATATGTTTACAGATGCTGAAAATGATTTTGTATATAGCATAAGTTCTTTAGAAAATGCCTTTCAGAAAACCACGGCCCAATAGGTCGGAATGTGTGCATTCGATATCCGCTTGAGGCTTATTAGGCATACTTCATTAATCGTTTAGCGAAGACGAAAACTTATCGGGAGTTATTTCTCATTAAATGTATTAAATATATTGATTAAATTTATATTTGAGTTGAGATTGATATAGTGCAGTACACTCGGTGACTGCTTATGTGACAGTTATGCTCCTTATTTATAATTTATGTTAGTCTTCATTGAATTACGTACACGATGATACGAAATAAATAGTTTTAATAAACTCCCCCATACAGATACAAAGATTTTGTGTATTACATAGGCAGGTACACCTTCCATAGAATTAAAGATATTGCGTGTTGAGTGGTGGAACTCAACGCCGCACTTACATAAAGACTAACAAACACAGATATGTACAAATATACATCATTTATTATTATTGTATTATTATTATATAATTTCATTATTATTATGGCTTGTCATAGATTTTTTTAATACAAAACTTTAAATCAATTTTTAATTCATTTGTACTACTCAAGTAGGTTATAGTTGAATGACAAACTAATCTATTTAACTTCCTTACAACGAGCTCATTTATTTAATTTACCTTACAGCTTTCTCGTATTTTGTGGAACAGTGATAAGGCAAAATACGATTGAATTATCGATAGTATTTTAATATAGATTCCGTATATTTCACTATACAATGTTGAAAATTGATGACGGACTGAAGTATTCAAGAATTTATTTGCTGAAGGAGTATACAAGATTCATTTATTAGATTATTTATAGTTAGACTATGTAATTAGAAAGAACTATATTTTTGATTCCGCCAAGTAGTTAAGTCAGTTTTAATGTAATTCCTTACTATACATTTTCTTGTTAATATAGATAATTAAAGTATGCAAATTAAAATATTTTAATTACTTTATTTTTCACTTTAAATTTTTTCATAGAGCACTGTCAAAGTGAAATCGATATCAAGACACTAAGTTCTAAACATTCCGCTCAAAATCAAGACATTTTACGTTGAGGGGTGTAACCCATTGTCTAATACTGACTGTCCTTACCAGAGTGGATATATAGTAATTATTATATATAAAACCATTGAAACTAATAAGGATGAAAACCTAAACTTATCAATCAAATGCTGCTAATGTGAAAGACTTAAGTTTTGACTGAAAATTAAAAAAAAACCAAACATTAATAAAAAAAATACACCCTAAAGCGTTTAAAGGACTCTTTAATTATATGCAAATTTTATTTCCAGTATATTGCAATATCTTTTCCGCATAACAGAGGATTGTCAGAGACAACCTAATGTCAAGACACTCCGTTGAGTGCTTTACGTCCAAAATCAAGACATTGTGTATTGAGTTATTAAATAAACGCTCCTTGTGCTACAAGAGCGGATAAATTAAAATATTTTTTTTTAAATATAAACCCCGAATGAAAATCGAACTCACAACCAATCGCGTTTACAATAATACGCTGTGCCACTTGACCACGATGGTCACATAATATAAAAAAAAACTTTATATGTGGTAATTTTTTCAATAAAAACACTGTAAAATCAATACAGCCGTCCAATATAACCGAGTCAAGAGTGTTCACGCCTAATCCATCTAACCCTATGATGGATCGTGGCGTGTTTTCACGAGAATGCATTGTCGAATGATTCCCCTCGGTGTTGACGTGAATTAATCACGTGACAACTGTCACTTGATCAATTTTGACGTGTTTAATTTGTTATCTGTTAACACGTCTTATCTGCCACTATTTAATTAAATAAAAACTTTTCGAGGAAGTAATTTGGCCAGAAACAGTAACTCTTTGAGAGATTTCCTTTGTTTTTGTGCAACTTAACGCCGCGTCTTAACCATTGCGTGCAAATTATTTTATATTCAATCTATTCTTTTTATAAATTTTTATTTTCATTTTTTATGTAAATTAAATACATACAGAGGTTGTAACACGTTGACGTGAGCAAAGTGAAACGTGACAGTTATTTTAATAAAGCTCGTTAAATTTGTGGTTTTATTAGTTCCAAATCAAATGATCGTCCGGCCTGATATATATATATATATATATATATATATATATATATATATATATATACATATATATATATATATGTACATTTTTATATAAAAACAAATGTATATGTACGACCATGGTGGCAGACGGACAGCATAAACACAATTGGTTATGAATACTAACCCACTCTAAGAAATGATGGTATTTATATTATTTTCGTTTCTTATGCTTAGACAAAACGCGGTGTTGAGTTCCGCTTCTTAACACGCAATGTCTCTACCTAATGACGATAAAGACAGGACATAATCTAGATACTATCCCATACAAATCCTATAATACTGTGGTAAATAATCAAAATTGGAACCTTTACAAGTGATTTTCAACACGCATTTACACAGTCTATTGTGAAGCCTCTCCTTTGGGACTTAATCAGCTGCATTGTCTACAAAAAGGTAACGTCCACTCAGCCAATGTCACAAAGGTAGAGATAATATATTTATTTACTACGTAGGTATTGAAATAAGAAATATTTAATAATTATACAACGGTTAAGGAATTTTTCTGTGTGAAGAGACGGGGTAGAATACAATACCTCTCAATTTTAACTATTTCTAATATGTAATGTATTAGAAATAGTTAAAAGTGCGGCGTTGAGTTCCACCACTTAACACGCAATGTCTTGAATTCGGTGGAAAGCGAAGTACGTAGTGTCTTAACACTAGGTACTTTCTGTCTACCCTACAATGCGGGATAAAGACGTGAATCTAAAAAAAAATTAATAACTTAAATTCACACCACTAAATAGTGTATATTAATTAGTGTACTAATTAAAATGTGACATACAAATTAAGGCTACGTGTATTTCACATGTCACTAAAGCAAGTCTTATTAGAAACGCGACGGTTTTAGAATATGAACGATCCATACACGAGGGATTTCTGTTTTCAATTAATTTCAGCTCCCCATTAGATAAAACACCGATATCTGATTTTGTTATTTAATTCAGAATATCTCAGTTCGAAGGCTATATAGGAATTTGGACATATGGTTTATATGTACCAAATTCCTATATATTATTTTTATTTACGCTTTATTCCTTGTGGGGTAGAGAGACAGAACGGAGCGCCAAACGCTACGGTCAATTCATACCTCTTCCACTTTGTTTTAAGTCATTGACCTCTTCATACAAGCCACTATTGCCTATTGTGTTGTGTTCATATAAGCCTATATTTTCAGAGGTCAACCGAGGACTCCCCCGACCTCTTGTACCACTCACCTTTTTTCTTTGAAATTAGGTCATATTTGATTATACACGTCCGGTGTAGATACTAGAAGATGATAAGTCCAGTTAAATCTCCAGAACACCATTAAAGCATGTAACCTAACACTCTATGTTACTGTATCATATATCATTCTTGTCTTATTATCTTCATATCTAAACCGCAATTTATAAAGGCGTATTATTGAAAGCATCTAGTTTATATTCTATATTATAAAGCTTATTTTTCACGATTGTTACCTGTAAATATGTAAATGAAACTGTTTGTCCGTAAACGGGTTTAATTGTGGGTTCGATTTACATCAGGGTGAAAGATTATATTTTATTTGTTTTTTAGCTTCAAACTTTTATCCTGCATAGCAGGGTAGACAGAAATTATCTAGTGTCAACACACTCCGTATTTTATTTTCTACCTAATTCGAGACATATTTTAAATGATATTCATTATTTCGAACTGACAATACAAACCGCGGTGTTTAGTTCTGTTAGTTAACTAACAATATCTGGAAATTGGGAAAACAGAGTGCCTGCATCCTATATCACTCTGACTTCTCCGCTATATGGAATAAAACATAACGCTGCTTTATAAATATTATATTGTATACATATATTTATTGCAAAAATCGTATTTTATGCTAGAATCACAACTTACAAATAAAGATAGAATCAAATGAATAAATACTTAGGAAAAGCAACGAAACATTGATTCTTCATTAGTTGAGTTAGAACAGAATAACTTCCCAGTTAGAAGGTCATCCGTTTTTGCGTTAAGTCAACCAAGTGTCGGGTGTGATTTACTAGTTAGACTGTTCTTGAAAGTTGTATGGAATTTATAGTATCTGGGCGGTGGAGTTTTTTAATATATTTTGCTTTAAAACCTCTTATAAAAGTGATTCTATTAGTAACTTTATATTTTGACTAACGTATGATTATGTTATGCCTTTTTTTGCCTTTATCAACCCTTTGCACTCGTATATATGTCTATTTTTTAAACTGATATTTTATCTACTTATCTACTAGGATTTTTTTATATGAGGTTAGTTTTTAAAATGCGCTAATATTGTTAGTAAATACATATAGTCTAGAAACAAAATAGAAATTGGACCGTCCAAGCGCTCTAATCGCTAAGCCATGCGTTCTAATAACAGCTGTGTCGAAATTCTTATACGTTTGTTACAACTTATTTATGTTGTTAGCATTTCTGTAGAGAGATTTTTACAAATTTCTACTACTTAAAGATTATTAAGAAATAATCGTTTAACAAGAGAGATTGCTATTTTATTTTAATATTTACTATTTTTAAAGTGTTATTCCACACTTAGGATTAGAAAACGCTCCTTCATACTATTTTATGTCTGGCGTTATTGTTTGCTCGCGTAGTAGGGTAGACAGAAAGTACCTAGTATCAAGACACTCCGTACTTCATTTTCCAGCGAATTCGAGACATCGGGTTGAGTGGTGGAACTCAACGTCGCACTTTGTCTTACCAGAGCGAAGAATTGAAAATAATTTAAATATAATCACTCCCCCGAGTGGGGATCGAACCCACAACAGATCGCGTTACAGTCAGACGCTGTCCAACTACGCCACGACCGGCGTTATTTTTTAGTTACATTATTAGTTCATCGGTAAGAAAGCTTGAAAAAGTATATGGTACAAGCATCTGGAATATGGAATGTGTTCCTAGCATTTTAACTCCAGAAGTGAATAGAATTCTGTCTGGACCAAAATGACCAGGTTGTGTTGTATTTTCATCGTCTTCAATGTTGCTTGAAATTGATGGCAAAGGTAGGTTTTTCTGGGTTTTAGTAATTATAAAATCACTGGTGGTGTTATAATTGCTAAATGACAGAAATCATACATTTGCTATGAAGACCAAGCTACTAGAGGCATTTCCTTCACCAATATTATTTTGTAGCTTCACGCTTTTATCCCGCATAGCAGGGTAGACAGAAAGTACCTAGTGTCAACACACTCCGTATTTCGCTTTCTACAGAATTCGAGACGATGCGTATTGAGTGGTGGAACTCAACGCCGCTCTTTGTATTTACCAGAGCGAGGAATTGAAAATAATTCAAATATAATCACTCCCCCGAGTGGAGATCGAACCTACAACCGATCGCGTTTACAGTCAGACGCTGTCACACTGCGCCACGACCGGCCTCACCAATATATTTTATTATATTATATTTAATACCAATTGCTTTAGTCATAAAACTGAAGTGATAAGATCTTTGATTTTCGCGATTTTTATACATTTTAAATGAAACTATTTAACCGGATTAATCGCGTATATTTTGGTATTCGAAAATACGAGGTGTCCAAAAATGTATTTTCGAATACCAAAATATACGCGATTAATCCGGTTAAATAGTTTCATTTAAAACTGAAGTGAAATGCTTATAATATTGAATAATTAAAAATACCTAAAACGTTATTCCTTTTTTTTATCTAAGCCAAAGTAAGGACAATAAGGAAACATTGTTTCCATACCTCAATGTAAGCCGAAGAACTAGCCGAATATAATCATTACCGCTACTAACATATATTTTACGTACATCAACTTACAATGCAATTGTTCTAGCTTCTTCGAAAAAAATATTAATTATTTTAAACTGATAACTACTTGGTTAACTACGAATAACCAACAGTTAGTGTGACTTCTTTAAGATGGGTCCGATATATCCAGTGTATATCAGGAGATATTAGATAAGCGGTCCACAATGGCACGTATAAAATAATCATGTTATCTTTTGTTTTTACATAAAAATGACTTTAACGAAGGTTTAAAAAATTAGTTTAGAAATTATAGACATGAGTTTAGAGAGTTGCCGCCTATACGGCGACATGCGAGCGCAACAGTAAAACGCATTAATTATTGATATTTATCATTACTTAAAAGAGATCAATATAGCGAAGTGGGACAATGTGACTGTGAACGCGACTGGTTCTGGGTTCGTGACTAATTGATGAAAAAGTTTATGTTTTTAATTTTTTTTATTGTTTCGGCCTGGTAAAACACTGTGTTAAGTTTCGCACCTTAAGCACTTAAGCGGAGTGTCTGGCGTGAAGCTGCAGAAAAATTATTAAAAGGAGCACAAAGATATTATAAATCATTTAAATTATTAAAAAGTCATCACGACCTGAAATGCGTTTGATTGTGGGCTCGATTCGCAGACGGAGAAATGATTGACGTTTAAGTAAATATATTTGATTTTCACGCTCACGCGATTACTGTGCAGTGCGGGAAAGAGCGTGAAGCTGTAATTAAATTTTTACATATTTTTAATTTATTTTGATATTCACTTTTTTAGCTTCATACTTTAATCGCGCATAGCAAGGTAGACAGAAAGTACCTAAATAATGGCTCGACTAGGTAATTTGTTTACTTTGTACTCAAAACATTTCGTGTTGACTGGTAAAACTCAAAGCCGTGCTTTGTTTTACCTAAGCTAGAAGAAGAAAATAATTTCTAATTTCTAAAAATGTTATTCCACGATTATGATTAGAAAACATTTTTAAGAATAGTACACTATTAAAATAAAATAGCAACAACATATATATTAACAACATAAATAAGTTGTAATAAACGTATAAGAATTTCGACGCAGCTGGTAGTAGAACGTATGGCTTAGCGATCAAAGCGCTTGGATGGTTTCCAAGAGACGCGGGTAGGAATCCCGCTGGGTTCAAAAGTTTAAACGTTTTTTAAAAAGAAAATAATTTAAATGTAATCATTTCAACGACTGGGAATTGAGGCCACAACCGATCGCGTTTACAGTAGGACGCTGTCCCACTAATACCCGACCCGTCTCTTCTGTTTGTCTGTCTCAAATGTATACATTGTTACATAACTTGTTTTAGCAAAAAATCAAAGTGAATAAAGTGATCTGTCTCTCCAGCTTCTAACACTCTCTACTTAAGACTTATTAGGCTATTTGATGTAATGGACTTAACGCCACAATATGTCTAACCAAAATAAAAGAAAAATTTGATCGAGTAAGTTCCACGGAATTCGAGACATTGCGCGTTGAGTTGTGAAACTCAACACAGCATTTGGTCTTACCAGAGCGAGGAAGCGAAAATTGAAATATAATCACTCTCCCAAGTGGAAATCGAACCCACAATCGATCGGGCTTACAGTCAGACGCAATCCTACAGCGTTACGACTGGCTACTTTTTTTCTTTGTTAAATTGAAATATATGATATACAATCAAAGAAACACTTCTAAAAGAAATGTTTAAAAGAAATACATAAAAATCATGCATGCATATTTTTTGACATCTGTAGCACTGTATATCCTTTTAAGTGTCTGAACAATATTTTCGAGATAGTGGAGAAAAGAAAGCAAAATTTCTATTTTCGAACGACCCACCACATGGTGCCGCGTGTGACAGCCAAAAAGAAAAATTTTTACCTTTCACTGTGCGATGTTAAGCCTCCATATATTGCAGGCTTAAAACTCCTCTATTGGTCGATCGTTCCTAGTAATTTATGTTCAATTTCAATATATTTACTACCGAAGAATCTCCAAGTTTCTTTTTAAACGATTTAACTCATTCTTTAAGATTAAGAGAGGGCTTGAGAGAAAAAAATATATTTTTTTCATGATGTAGTTGAAATAAACTGGATACCTCCATTTCATATGCAACGAACATCCAACGAACCAAATGTGTTTCCTTTTAGCTATGATATTGTACTCTTTAAGGGGCAGATCAACAAATTTATTAAAAGCCAGTAACGCGTAGATGGTACCTCTAGTGATGTGAATATTCCTGGGCAGCGGCAATCACTTGACATCTGGTGACCTGCTAACTATAGTTTTCCTGGTTTTAAATATAAAAAAAATAAGAGTAATATTTCTTGTTATATATTTTAATATCATACAGATAACAAGTCTTATGTCATTAAAAAGGAAATGAATTAATTGGCATCAATACAAAGTGTGAGGTAGAGAATTTTTATCATCATATGTCAGTCCTAGTGAAATGTAGAGTCAAAACACTTTATATAGACTTCTGTCAGAGACATATCAAGACATTGCGTTGAGTGGTACTTACCAACGCAGATTATCTTACCCAAGTACCATAGTCATTTAAAAATAATTAATAAATTAATTTTATTAATGTAATTAAATCACTAAATTACATTACCGATATGAATAGAAGCCCGATACAGTAACGCGAGCCGAATTCTATTATTTCTGTGGAATTTATTTACCACGTCCTCCATTAAATATATGTCAATCAATTTGAAGAAAAATCTTCATATGAAATTCTTATATAACGTTATATATTATGTGTGATTATGAAATCAATTAGGCGAGACGTAGAAGCCCAATAAGGCTGTACGCCAGTGCAAGCAATTAATTTATAGCGCGATATATTATGGCATAAATCCCTAGTGAGACTGGCTTCTGTACATTCTTTTCCTGTTCTCTATATTGTAGAGAAAAGCTAAATAAAGAATAGTATTAATAATATTGTATATAATTTTGAATATCATGAGTACTACGTTCTTTATTTTGTGTTTGTATATATTATATTTTTAAATATAATTATTTCCTTCTGTGACTTTAAATTTAGAAGCTAATCATTGAAGTTATTTCTATTTAGATTTTTTTTAAATGTTACTTGGATTACGATATGTGCGATTGAGTTAGTTCAATATTTCAAAAACATATATATATATATATATATATATATATATATATATATATATATATATTAATGCAATGAAGAAAACAATAAAAGACACAAATCATTCATATCAGTGTTTAAAAAAATTTTAAAAATTGAATTTACAACCTTCTTAAAACCTCCTAACTATCCCATTATTGTATAATTGATTTTAAACTATAAGTAATTTGTCAACAATTGAACGTAAAGACTGTAAATTTACACTACGTTATTTCTACGTAAATATAATTAAATACAGATATTTCATTATATTTAGAAAATTTAATTAAGATAAAAAATAATATGGAACAAGTATTAAAGCCCGTCGTGGCGCAGTGGGACCGCGTCTGACTGTAAATACGATCGGTTGTGGGTTCAATTTTCACTCGGGTGAGTGATTATATTTAAAATATTTTCACTTTCTCGCTCTGGTAAGACAAAGTGCGGCGTTAATTTTCGCCACTCACTTAACACGCAATGTCTCGAATTCAACGAAAAGCGAAGTACGGAGTGTCTTGACACTAGGTGCTTTCTGTCTACCCTGCTATGCGGGATAAAAGCGTGAAACTAAAAAAACAGCTATAAAGCGATGAAATTTTAGTGTATTAAAGCTTAACGTGGCCTGAGGAGCGATAGATTCAATAAGGAAATTCTTCCTATATTGCGCTAATAGCTTTTATAAATTTTGAGAATTTCATTATTACAATATAATTCGACGCCAACATAGTATAGATGGCAAGAATTTGACTTCACGCTCGACGGTCGTGGATTCTCTTCCATGTTTTAGTTTATATGTTTCAGATAGTCATACCTTCGTCCAGTGAAAATTTTGCATATCTAATCTTTGCCAGTGCATGTTACAATCGATCCAGCTGATTCGGAGATTACCTAGAACTTTTGATTTCATACAAGTTTTGCTTATATACAAACAGACACTCAATTTCTATTTATTTGTACAGCTACCTCCAATAATTTGAATTCATCGCAGTACATGTGCATTGAGTGTGCTTCTGAACGCGATGGTTGTGAATTCGATACCTGTTTGAGTTAAAATAAACATGTAATTAAATTATTTCCTTTAATTCGATGAGGCAAAGCAAAATTTTTTACGCCTATTACGTAATGACACTTTAATGGACGGAAAGCAGGAAAAACAGCATCTAGCAGTAACTTCTCTCTATCTATATAATTTAATAGAATTGGTGTGTCTGTTTGTATATTGTAATAAAAATTATATATATTAAAATAAAAATAATAATAATAAAGCCTTTATTCAGATATTACACATTACTTAAAACGTTTTACCCATATATATTTAGGTACCTAGA
Source organism: Dryadula phaetusa (assembly GCA_032432895.1). Lineage (NCBI taxonomy): Eukaryota > Metazoa > Arthropoda > Insecta > Lepidoptera > Nymphalidae > Dryadula > Dryadula phaetusa. The sequence continues at coordinate 3,741,679 of JAOYRS010000017.1, read as the reverse complement.
TCTGTTTGTCCAAATTTGACAAAGGCATTTTTCAATTTTTTCATTTTCAAAATGGGCAAATATTAAAATATTCGGTTTTAATTAAACACAAATGTTTGTATACGCGGTAGTTTTTCCAAAACAACATTTTTTTTATAATTTTGGTCTATCTTTCTGTCACTTTGTTCCTACGAATCTCTCAGATGGATCTATTTGACGGGACCTTCGCTAGAAAATATAGAATAGGAGTAACTTAGGTTATTTTTGTTTTAGAATTATAAAATGAAGAACCGGAGATGTTAAATTTCACAAATTTAACTAGTTCATAATAAAATATTAAAAAAAAATGGATTGAACAAACATAAATACGTTTAGAAATAAACACATCTGAGCACATCTCGTCTTGGACAAGGATTTTATATAAGTACGCGGTATTTAAGAGATAGCCTGACTCGAGCAATTTTTTGCTATAATAAAGGTTACATCCTCGAAGGAATTTACCGAACATTTGTCAAGCGTGACGTAAGAGTTTCTTTGTATATTTTACTTATATAACATTAGGTTTAGTTACGAGGCCGGATGTGGCGCAGTGTTACAGCGTCTGGTTGTAAACGCGATCGGTTGTGGGTTCGATCCCCACCTCGAGGGAGTGATTACATTTAAATTATTTTCACTTCCTCGCTCTGGTAAATACAAAGAGCGGCGTTGAGTTCCACCAATTGGCACGTAATGTTATGAATTCGGTGGAAAGTGAAGTACGGAGTGTGTTGACACTAGGTATTTTCTGTCTACCTTGCTATAAGGGATAAAAGCGTGTTTAAAAGTTTAGTTATATTGAGACCACGACGTCTTAGTGCGATAGTCTGACTGTCAATGCGTTGGGTTATAGGTTTGATTCCCTTTCTGAGAAGTAATCATATTGATTAAAACTAAGAGTGGCGTTTAGTTACGATACCATCGCGTTTATCGTTAGGTGGTACACAACCCCAGCTTTGAAGAATACTTGAATGTAAAATATTTTGTTTTTTTCCCCTATTTAGGCTAATTTTTGTATTAGTTATCTTAATTTTAATATTTACAATTTTTAAAGTGTTATTTCACACGTAGGATTAGAAAACATTTTTGAAAAAACGTATAAAAATTTGAACGCATCGGGTTTCGAACCCGCGCCTCTTGGATACTTGGATACCAAGCGCTCTGACCGCTAAGCCATGCATTCGACTACCAGCTGCGTCGAAATTCTTATACGTTATTTATGTTGTTAACATATCTATAGAGAGATTTTTACAAATTTCTACTACTTAAAGATTATTAAGAAATAATCGTTTAAAATAGCAATCTCTCTTGTTAGCTACCGCCATAGTTAGACGCTGTAAAATCATGGCTTTGAGGAATACTTACATTTCAAATATTTTAGCTTTTCTTACCAATTGAGACTTTATTGGGTGTTCTCTTAATTTACCCTCAAGAGAAACGTATAAAACAATGCATAGTTAGTCGAATATGTAAATAAGTTTTTAGAACAAAATATAAGGACCATATAGTTACGGAAACAGAATTCCATGACAAAAGCACGTTTAAGAATATTTCCGAAGAACGCGACCTAAAACAATATTATTGCTATCCTCCCTTCGCTTTCATACAAATTATCTTAGATACATGATAAGTGCATGAAATAGAACATGACATACATATGTTAT